>OX101785.1:37096995-37228956 GCA_944452715.1 Ophion slaviceki | reverse complement strand
CCATCCATCCATCCATCCATCCATCCATCCATCCATCCATCCATCCATCCATCCATCCATCCATCCATCCGTCCGTCCGTCCGTCCATCCATCCATCCATCCATCCATCCATCCATCCATCCATTCCATCCATCCATCCATCCATCCATCCATCCATCCATCCATCCATCCATCCATCATCCATCCATCCATCCATCCATCCATCCATCCATCCATTTGATCGAGTCACGGTTTGATTTCGCGACCAAACATTAGTGCTGCAGGCGATTGATTCGTAACACTATGTGGCCATTTTGCGGTATTGATTGTAACAATTGACATAGTTCTCGCTCTTTTTCACTCGATTCTGGGCTCATAGCGCGCAACGATTTATTTAACGTCTGCACGCAACGCTTGGCTAAATCGTTTGTCGCGGGATAATGTGGGGCAGTCAATCTATGCTTTACCCCACTTTGCTCCATAAAACGCTCGGATTCGCGCGATACGAATTGTCTACCATTGTCGCTGACTAGTACGCGCGGAACCCCGAAACGCGCGAACGTTTCCCTACAGATCCCAGTCGTTGTTTTCCCTGACATATCTTTTCTAATGAAAATTTCTGGCCAGCGTGAATACGCTTCTATCAGTATGAATTAGTATGAGCCGTAGAACGGTCCTGCGTAGTCTATGTGTACGCGATCGAACGGTGTTTCTGCTTCTTCCCACGGGCGAGTGTCGACCTTCGGAGGGTCGTGTCATTCCCCATTACACGCCCTACAGTTACTAGCTACATTCTCGATATCGCGGTCGATCCCTTCCCACCAGCAGTAGCATCTCGCAACTGCCTTAATTTTGTTTACTCCGAAGTGCGCCGTGTACAGTTCGTCTAGGACCTCGTTCCGTAATGTTTTTCCTATCACCACCCTTTGCCCTCGGAGTAAACATTCCTGTTGCACGGAAAATTCGTTTCGGGGGATGTTGAAACGAAGTTCTTTCCGTACTATTTTGCCTGCTTGAAGAGCCTGGCTTGAATACTCGGTTCGTTACCAGCTCGGGCTTGAAGACTCGGTTCGTTACCAGTTTCGCTAGCTAATTTTGACACGGTAATTGGAAGGGTCTCTATTTGAGCGATTTCCAAAACGTCTGGTTCGTCGCAAATCGCCAATTTCTCTGAGGAGGTCGGTAAACGCGTTATTGCATTCGCGTTCGCGTTTGATTTAGTCTTTGTATTTAATATCGTACGTAGATGCTTGCAAATATATCGCGTAGTGTTCCATGAGTGTCGTGGTGAGTACCGGCAATCCCTTATCTAGGTTGAATATTTGTACCAGAGGTTTATGGTCCGTGTACAGGATGAAACGTCGTCCATATAGGTATTGGTAAAATTTTCGTACCCCAAAAATGATCGCGTACGCTTCTTTGTCGATTTGCGAATATTTACGCTGTGTTTTGGAGTATCTGTGATGCGAATTGTGTGGGGCGTTTTGTCTTGTCATCGTAGGTGTGGGAAAGTACTGCCCCCACTTCGTACAGGGATGCGTCCGTCGCTAGTATGATTGGTAAACGTGGGTCGAATTGTAGCAAGCAGTCGGTCGATTGTGTTCTTTCTTTTACTGTACCGAAAACTCTTTCGAACTCGTCTGTCCCCACGAATTCCGTATCGTCGTGTAGTAGCTGATGCAGCAGGCATAACAGTGTACAGTAGAACCTCGATTATCCGAACAGCGATTTGTTTCATCGGAACCTTCCATTATCCGAAACATAGCACAAAATTTTGTTATATACCCTTTTTTTGATCCGAGCTTCGCGGAACCTGCTATATGCTAGCGGATGGTTAGGAATCGCTTACGAACGACAGTGTGAGAAAAGCGTGGAAAAAACTGTGGCCTCGTTCGGAAGAGCCAAACCGAAAAGGCGAACAAGGAAATCCCAATGACAATAACAATGACCTGATTAACTTCGTTGCATTGTTCGAAAGTATCCTGGGATTTACAAACTGCAACGAAGATGGTTCTGCAGATTGGTTTAGCTACTCTGCAGAATCGTTCCTTTAGGGACGACGTTCTGATATCAGATCCTAGAAGACAATGTGATCATTTTTTCATTGACAAAGCCGGAAGTGGTAATGACGAGAGTAGTAGCGAATCAAGTTAATTTCGCATACTGACGCGTCTTCGGCCGCCGAGATAGATCTCGATTGATACGAAAAACAGGAAGAGTGCTTTTCTATGCAGTTTCTTCTGCTTAAGCGACTGTGCGATTTGACTACTAAAAATCGCGTAGCATCCATACGGCAACCAAAGACTGAACGGTTCTTAATTTAAAAATCTTAGAGTAGATGTTGAATATTGATGTTGGATGTATATGTTCTCTGTTGTCCTTCAAATATGTATATTAGAAATACGTACTTCTCTGAGATTTTTCAGGTGTTTTTCGTCGGTTTCCCCCGTGATTCGAATATCGTTTAGGAACACCGTAACCCCGGGAATCCCTTGCAGAATGTTTTCCATTTCGCGTTGCCAGATCGTGGGGTGTCACATCCGGAAGGGATGAGAGCATAAAACTTTCGTTTCTCTCTTTCTTGCCTACGCCAAGCGCAATAGCACGGGACGAGGGTAAAAGGAGAATGTGTGGAACGGGTGTTCTAGGTCTCGAGTGCCTAGATGGTCAAGATTTATGCGAGTGATTGCGACAGATGTAGTTACCGTTTACAAATTTTCGTTTATTACCGAGTACCGTCCACTTGGCCGGTCGGAGACATGGGAAGAATACAGTGCGGCGGATTAAGAAAATGATACAAAAAATGGTGCGGTTAGCTTACGTTTGCTGAATGACGGTCCTTCGGACTTGGGTGAAAGGGCCTTCGCTCTCGGCCTGTTACGCTCGCTTGTACAATGTCGGTCGATGGGCCGCACATGCTGTGTTTACAGTGGTGCCGCAGATGGGTCAGAGGGTCACTTCGCGGGTGTGAAGAGCGCAGAGAAGACTCACAATACTTTTCGAAGTATGTAGATATGCAAATGGATGACCGAAGAACAGAGTTGGATTATTAAACGCGGAACAGGGTACGAATTGCGATACAAGGTTGGAGTCGATAGAAGAGATCTTTCTGGTTCGGATGATGATGCTGAACTGATTTTTCTTAAATCCTTTGGACCTTCCTGCTCCAGATTTTCCTTCTTGGGTGGAGTAGGAGAAAAAGGGGGTTTTCGTTTTTCACTCTCTTTTAACCAATCGGAGCGGTCGACGTGGGAGACAGTTCTTTGTATCTTGGAGTCTGGGCGCATGAAGTTAATTACAAATAGACCAATCAAAATGAAGCTATTCCGAGCGAGTTTTCGTGGAAACAGCGCATGGGATCGTGTTCGTTTATCTAAAGTCTAGGGCCCGGCGCCGAATCGCCCTGCGATAGTGCAGCTGCTATGCGCCTCATAGCCCTTCCATGTGCATTTTATGTTCGTCGCGGCCCGGTTTTATGACCGAGTCGAGTGGACTTTTCCGGCGGTCTTGGTCTATCCTTGGTTCCCACACGGATTAGAAAATCGGAGCTTCGCTACGCCTTCGCCGGCGGGTGAACTCTGGGTCATCTGTCTTGCAGTATGATTTTTTTGATTTACGACTTTCCCGAGAAAGCGTGCCTAAAACTATGTTCTCGTTGAATTCGAGTGGGTAGGGAGGGTCGTACGAAAGTACGCCCGACGCTCGCTTGTTATTAATAGGCTACATTACAGCTGTGGTATGTCTAAGCGTAAGAAAATACAAGAATGTGTCGAAAAATGTGAATGCCATATTCGTTTAATGGTTATTCACGATTTCCATGGGAAATCGCTCAGGCCAGCGTCCTCGCCGGATTTCAACAAAGT
The DNA here is from genome assembly GCA_944452715.1 of Ophion slaviceki. Taxonomy (NCBI): domain Eukaryota; kingdom Metazoa; phylum Arthropoda; class Insecta; order Hymenoptera; family Ichneumonidae; genus Ophion; species Ophion slaviceki. The sequence goes on along the minus strand of OX101785.1, from coordinate 37,225,114 downwards.
AGGAGAGAGAAAACGCAATATTTTTATGCGCTTTGCTCGCGACGTTACAGGGGGCGGATGCGACGCTACACATGAGTCGGTTGCTCTGGTACAGTGTGTGTTCTCAGTGTGTGTTGCTCTGGTACAGTGTGTGTCCTCGGTGTGTGTTCAATGTTAATAAGTGGCGATCGTCGGGATGGATTTCAAGATGCAAGGATACGTTATTTAAATAGATTTTTGAGAATGTTCTTCCTCTTGTCATAGATGCGAATAGTTCGTCGATTGTCGGTAGAGGGTGCTCGTCAATGTGTAGGTTCGGGTTAATTGTTATTTTTAAATCCCCACAGATTCTCAAACCCCCATTTTTTTTAACCGGAACAATCGGCCTGGCCCACTCTGAAGTGTCCACTTTTGTCAAGACTCCCTCTACATCAAGGTTTCGCGGGAGCAGAACGTTTTGGCGCCGCCGGTTTGGCGCGACCGTTTTGGCACGAGACATTTGGGCGCAGGGATGTTTTGGCGTAGGGACGTTTTGGCGCTGCCATTCTGGCGCGAGGACGTTTGGACGCGAGGACGTTTCGGCGCGAGGACGCTTTGCGCGAGGACGTTTTGGCGCGGCGACGTTTTGCCGCAGGGACGTTTACTCGAGCTGTTTGAAAATCACATTTGAAGAAAAGGATGAATACTCCTTTTAATTAATACAAAATGTATAAAAATATCGGCCAAAATAAATCATTTTTTTGTTTGGTTTTGTAGTTTTTTTTGTTTAGTTGGGTTTGTTTGGGCTTGTGGGGGGTTGTTTTGTGGCGTTTTAGCTGATTGCGACCAGCTAAACCTAGTTTTAGCCGCATTTCGGGTCTTTGCCGTAACATATACACCAAGCTGGCATATGAATAATGTGTGTATACAACATCTTACATGTAGCATAACAACATGTATGTATATATATATATATATATATATATATATATATATACATATAAGGGTGATTCGTTTTAGAGTAACTTTTTTTCTGACCCATCGTGCCCGAAAACCTTTAGTTGGCACCCAAAAACGAGGTTTCGTGGAAGAGGGGTGTCGTCAAAAAATATTTAGAGGTCGCGAAACAAAATTGAAGGTTTCCCATTTGATTAACATTGAAAAAATTTTTTTTCTCATTATTAGTGTTACCATTCCGCGAATTTTTATATCGCGATATTTTCCAAGTGGGTTCTCATAGGAAATATGATAGTTTACAATAAAGTTCATTGAGCCATGTCCGTAAATTCAACCGTTTCAGCGGTATCATTATTTCAAGTAAATATTGTATGAAAATATCTATTCAAATGGCTGTAACGCCTAAGCTATTAGATATATCGAAAAAAATTCAAACTAAAATTAATACACACACACACACACACACACACACGCACGCACGCACGCACGCACGCACGCATATATATATATATATATATATATGTAGAGTCTCGAGATGGAAGGTGAGACTCTGGCGATGGGATCAGTTGAGGGAGAAACACTCGGGAACAATGATAAAATAAAGAATCTTTATTAATGTATTAATCGCAATACTCGCACTCAGCTCGCAAAAACACGTCTCGCACTCAGCTCGTAAAGACATGTGCCTCGATGCACGCTCCCGCGACGACTCTAGCTCGACGCGTCTACTGCGCACAACCCTCGCGTCTCGATCGGAATCGAGAACATTCTCGACGCTCCTAGCATACATATATATATCCGCTCGGCAACGGTTTTCGATCCGCACGATCCTCGGTTCGCTCGCTGCGAACGTAAACAAAAGTCCCGAGACCGTGCTCGACTCTGAACCCTACACTCGGCCCTCCTGATCGGGCATACGCCCTCGTATGTCGCCTTGATCAACCTCGTCCTCATCTTCGTCGTTGGATTCGAAGTCGCTGTCTCCATCGACCCATCGTTTCATAAAGTCGGCCGCTGTTGATGTTCGTTGCGGACCGTCGTGTTCGCCAACCTTATGCACCAAGTAGCGATCGTTTCGTAGAACTTTAGTGACTTCGTACGGCCCTATAAACTTTGGCACGATCTTCGACCCTGGCGATTGTTGCGTGCGTTTTATAGCGACCAAATCGCCCTCGCGATATGCTCGAGCTTCCTTTCGTTTTCTATTATAAACTCGACGGTTCTCTTCTTGCGTCTTGATAATTTTTTCTCTCGCGTGGACTCGTAGCTCATCGCGATCCTCTTGAAATGAAGTAGCCCATTCTTTTTCGAGCAATTCACGAATATTATCGTCGTCGCGCAATCGCGCGTGAGTCCCAAACAATAGGCGGAACGGCGTCGTGGCAATGCTGCGATGTACCGTCGTGTTTAGACGCTGTTGAGCAACACTCAAATATCGATGCCACTCTCCGGGCTTCGGTGCTGCCAGCTTCGTCAACAATGGTATCAGCGTTCAGTTAATCCGCTCGACCTGACCATTGGCCCTCGGGATTCCCGTTGTAGCCAGAATGTGCTGAATACCTTCGTATTGACAATACTCTTTAAAATCTCCGGACGTAAATGCCGTGCCTCGATCGGAGATGATCCTTCTTGGATTGCCAAAAACAGCGGCTTGCTTCTTGAGACGATCTATAACTTCGGATGTACTTGTCGACTTCGTCGCGTAGATCCAAACAAACTTGCTGAAACTATCGACTACGACCAGTATATGCCGGTAGCTTTTCTTCGTTGTTGCCAGCAGTCCCAGATGATCTATGTGATAAGTATCCAGTGGGATCACGCCTTTTTCGATCGGGGATAGAAAACCTTCCTGTCTTCCCTGCTTTCGCTCAGCCAATATGCAGTTGATGCAATTTTGGACGATCTTTTCGATCTTTGGACGCACTGTCGGTATATAATAATCGCGCTTGATGATCGCCTCTGTCTTACTTACAGAGAAGTGTCCTCGTTCGTGCGCTCTGCGTATCACTTGCGAATGCATCGTCTTTGGGACTACCAATCGATAGTCATCGTCGATCTCTTTAAACAACAGTCCGCCTTGCGCTTTTTTGAGTCGGATTGTTAACCCATCGTCGCTTTCGTCTATGAGCAAACACGTTGGCAAAGGATGCCTGCTCAAGGCGTCGACATGAGACATGTTTTTCCCCGGACGGTGCTCAATTTCGTAATGAAATTCTTTCAGTAAAAGCGCCCATCTTGCTACGCGTACGCATAGATCTTTCTTCGTCATGGTCAACGTGAATGCGCGATAATCAGTAACGATTTTAAAGGCTACGCCGAGTAGATATACCCTGAATTTCTTTAATGATTTGACAATAGCGAGGACTTCAAGCTCATAACTAGTATATCGCTCCTCGGCCGGAGTCGTCTTACCGGTCGCGTAATATACCGGGTGCATCGCACCGTCATCGCTACTTCGCTGCAATAATATTGCACCGTACCCGTGTATCGACGCGTCCGTATGCAGCTCCGTTTCTGCACCTACTTTGTAGAGATTTAACACCGGTTTGTTCGCTAATGCGAGCTTCAATCGGTCAAACGCGTCTATTTCTCTCGTATCGAACCTGAACTTGGCGTCGGCTTTTAACAGGTTGGACAACGGTCTCGCAATGATGGAATATCCCGGAATAAATTTCCTAAAATACCCTGTCAAGCCCAAGAATGACTGGATCTGCTTAATATTCGTAGGCGTTGGAAAACTCTTAACGGCTTCAGTTTTACGCTCAGACGGCTTAAGCCTTCCGTTTTCGATCACGTGGCCCAAGTATTCGACTTTTGTTTGCAACCAATTGCATTTGCTCCAGTTAATAATCAGACCACTTTGGCTAGCTACGTTCAATACTCGTTCGAGATTTTTCAACCCGCTTTCGTAATCGGCAGAAGGCACGATTAAATCATCCATATAAATCGACACTATGCCTTCGCGACTGAGATCTCGGAATATAGCATTCACGAATTTTTGGAAAATCGCCGGAGAATTGCAGAGGCCGAAAAGCACTCTGAGAAATTCGTAATGTCCATCCGGGACTATGAACGCCGTGAACTTGCGACTCGACTCTTCCATTCGCACGTGAAAAAACCCGTTCTTTAAGTCCAACGTACTGAACACCTTCGCGTCTTGTAGGGTATCCAATTGGTCCTCTATAAGCGGTAGAGGGTATCGATCTTTGATAATCTTTTTGTTAAGCATTCGGAAATCGACGCAAAGTCGATTTGTACCGTCTTTCTTCTTGACCAATACAACCGGGCTTGCGTACTCGGAAACGGAAGGTTGTACAATGCCGGCTTTGAGCCATTCATCTATCTGCGCGTTTACTTCGTTTCGTTCGGCCGCCGATAGCCGTCGTACTCGCTGGTAAACCGGCTCATCGTCTTTCAAAATAAGCTTCATCGTGACACCTACTTCGCGTGTTGGTTTTGGCTCGTAAGAATCGACAAGAACCTGTACCGCCCGTTTGTACGCGTCGTTTTGCACATGAGACAAATTTACATCGTCAGCGTCTTGTCCAGAAACCACGTTGATTTGACAAATTTCCGCGAAATTGCAATCGTCATCGCTCAGTGGCTTAATCGTAGCTTCTCCCCGTTTCACATTTAAGTCGATCGTATCGAGAAAATCTTTACCGATCAGTAACTTGTATCGCGAGAGAACATCGGAAACAACGTTAATCGGAATGGTGAACGAATTACCGTCGACTGTGAGCTTCGCCCAAAATTTTCCCAACGTCGCGTTTTCTTCCGTACCGACACCTCGGAACGGTGTTATCTTTCTTTCGAGCTGCGGTGAACCAATTTTTACGAATTCGTCTGCGCGCATTATCGTAATGTCGCTACCCGTATCTATGATCGCTTGTATCGCGAAACCATTAATCAACACGTCTTTTTCATGCTTACGTCGTTTGCCCTGAGTAACCGCGCAACTATTTTTCGTCTCATCGGCTTTTTTCGGACAATTACGCGAGATATGACCATGCTCGTTGCATTTGAAACATTTCGCGCCTTGACCTTTCGTCGGACAATCGATACTCACATGATCCTTCATTCCGCAATTGTAGCATCGTCTCGTCGTGTTAACCGCTTTTTTGTCACTCGTGTCTTTTTTCTCACCTTTATCGCTTACATTGTCCTTAACGCTCTTATCAGTCTTACGCTTCGCACCGTTGCTTTTCTCGTCGGGCTTCGTACCGGCTGACGTCGTTGAATAATCTCGATCTCGTAGAGAGATCTCGTCGAACGCCTGAAGAATTCCGTCCATCGTTGTAAACCCTTGAACTCGTGCTAAATCTCGGAGATTCGGGTCGGGAATGCCGTCTATGACGTATCCCAGGACCTCATCGTCGTTAATCGCAATGCGATTCGCCATTATCACCTTCTCGTGCACGTAGTCGTGGAAAGTCTCACTCTTCTTCCACATTCGTTCTTCGAACCGACGTCTCATAGCTATTTTGTTCGGTCGATGATAAAACATGCCCCGCAATCCGTTGAGAAGTTCGTCGGGTGTCATGCCAATATACTCGGGCTTCGAGTGAAACCACTCTAACGCTCTTCCTCGCAATCTCGTACCGATCAAAATCTTCGTTAAATCGTTGTCGAGATTATACGCCGTCTTAAAAGATCTCACTTGTTTTTCCCACGTCTCGAACACTTCGGAATTACCGTCGAAGCAGCTCAATAGATCAGCTATGGCTGTCACGTTGACCTTCGTCGGTAAGGTAGGCTCTGGTACTACCCTCGTAGGCGCGCTATTCGGCGGATCGTTGCTCTGGCCTCTGCGTAGCAACTCGATTTCCCGTCGAGCAATCTCAAGCTCTCTCTCTGCCAACTGTTTTTCTCGTCGATAGATCTCGATCTCTCGCTGGTGCGTCGTGTCTTGATCTCCGAGAGATTCGATAGACCTCTTCCCGAGCACGTTGTCGCCGTCGCGTCGCGATGCCGTTGCATTGCCGCCATCGTTGTGCACCTGACGCAGTTGAACCCATGCACCGGCCGGATCGTCAGCATTCAGTCTGTTAATTAACTCGGCTTTACTCCCCGTAGTGCTGAGGCCTTTCGTTTTCAGGATTTCTTTAAGCTCAGCCACCGTGAAAATACTGAAATCTTTCATCGGCGGATTCATCGCGCGACACTTCCACGGACCGTATATACACGTATCGTCTTTATTTCGACTCTCGAAGTCAACGTCTCTGTTACCCGCGCGCCGTAAACCCAAGCGTCGCGTCACTCTATTCACTCACGTCCCCTTTGTCTCTCACGTCTTATACATATAGTATATTCTTTCGTCGTCGTCGTTTTCGATCACCGCCTTTCGAAACTCATTCGATCGGTCTTCGTCGTTATAACACGCCTTCACTGACTCGACTGTTCTCGCTCGATCCCGGACGAGCCCCCAGAAATTTGTAGAGTCTCGAGATGGAAGGTGAGACTTTGGCGATGGGATCAGTTGAGGGAGAAACACTCGGGAACAATGATAAAATAAAGAATCTTTATTAATGTATTAATCGCAATACTCGCACTCAGCTCGCAAAAACACGTCTCGCACTCAGCTCGTAAAGACACGTCTCGCACTCAGCTCGTAAAGACATGTGCCTCGATGCACGCTCCCGCGACGACTCTGGCTGGACGCGTCTACTGCGCACAATCCTCACGTCTCGATCGGAATCCAGAACATTCTCGACGCTCCTAGCATACATATATATATCCGCTCGGCAACGGTTTTCGATCCGCACGATCCTCGGTTCGCTCGCTGCGAACGTAAACAAAAGTCCCGAGACCGTGCTCGACTCTGAACCCTACATATATATATTGTGACGTGATTTTTTGAGCCACGTCACAAAAATGCTACCGATGATCAAGATATGCTCTCGATGCCCGGGTTGCGACCCATCCGTTTGTGTTAAGGGTCTTTTCTCTAGAATGTTTGTCTCGTTACGTTTGAGGTTTTGGGTTGTGTTTCCGTTTTGGTTAGGTTGGCGTGCGGAACTCGGTCGAGCGGCGTGTGGCTCAACGTACTGAGCAATCCCGACCGAGGGATACACCCAGTGAGGCCTCTCGGGGAATCGGTGCACGCCCGGCTGAAACGCCGGCGCCCCACCGTAGAGGTGCATCGTGCTGGAGAGCGGGTCGTTTGGGTTACGGGCGGAGGCTGGAGATCTCCGCGCCGCGCTTCTGGACAGAAGCTTTGCCCGCTTTCGCACGGTGACCCGGGGATGCGATTTCCGAGAGCCTCCATGTTACCGTTGAGAAAAGGTCCCGATTTGTTACCGTTCCGTTTTCGGGGTAACTCGGGCAGAAAATATAGATTCCGAAAGGAATATTCTATCAGAATATTCCAGTTCTCGAAATAATATTTCAGCTCTCGATATTATACGAGATAAAGTTCTCGCTTGAACCGGCGATTTCGCATGGTCCGATCCCGCGAGCGTGTTGACATTTTTTTGGTCTACGCGCTCTGTCTCGCTCTCGCATAATCCCTCGCACGCCGGCCTTGGTCGCGCGAGGTACAGAGTTGCTACCGAATCTTCGCGTGAGACGGTTGTCTCCTAAACCGCGATCGCTCCCGATTTTCGAGATATCGTGAAAGAGTTGCTACCGAACCTTCGCGTAAGACGGTTGTCTCCAAAATCGCGATCGCTCCCGATTTGTGAGCTATCTAGTAAGAGTTGTCGATCAGACGTCGCGATGGAGAGACGTGTCGCGTCTCTCTCGCGCCCGTGTCGTCGCGCTCTCGGTCTCGCGTAAGAGGCACGTCGTCGTGCTCTCTCGTTCCCGTGCGTATGACGTTTCGCGTGCAGTTCGCGTTCGCGTTAAGTTTCGTCTACGTGTACAGTTCTCGGGTGGGTAATCCACCGGCTCCCGCACTACAAAATAAAACCTTATTTTATTTTATTAGTGACGTTTCCGGTGTCGCGGAAGTGACAGATCCCGTGATCGTTCACGCTACTCCCCAGTGAATCCCGACCCCTCTACCACAACCCACAGCCTGAGCGGCCGTGCTGTACCGCAACCGTCCTCCCGTGCAAGTGCATCCAGTTAGTCCGGTTATGATTCCGGCGATCCAAAAATCAGGGAGGTCTCCAGACTCCCAGGTCATACCGGTTATGATTCCGGTGAAACAAAAATCAAGGAGTTCTCCAGCTCCGTTTGGTGGGTCGGGTCTGATCACCCCGACCCCAGTTTAGTCCGGTTGAGAAATCCGGCGATACAAAATTCTCTGGCGCCCCGGGTATTGCGGATGCACGCGCACGGGGTGGACGGCCGAAGGTGACGGTTTCTCGCACCAGATCCCGATTTGAGTTTTGAGTTCCCGTTTCCGGTTAGAGGAAATATCGCCCGTCACAATATATATATATATATATATATATATATATATATATATATATATATATATATATATATATATATATTGTTTTGTTCGTTGTTTATTGAAGATACATAAAAAAAAAATTTCAAATTTTTCACGGTGACGCTGGGGACGCTTTCATGGTGACGCTGGGGAAGCTCCCGCGTCAGGTACTGTTGCCTCTGCAGTGGTTCGCGGCACGCAGCAGAACTCTCTTCAAAGTCGATCTGAAAAAAATACCGAGTGTTTTCGTTAATAATATGATATTTTGAAGAGAAGTACACAGAGATTTGAAAAATATTGATTTTTAAAAAATAGGCACGCTTTTGAAATTAAAGGACGATTTTTGAGCAAAATTTCTCGTCGAAAATAGGCTATAACTTTTTTTATTATTGAGATATCGAAAAAATCCTATGTATTTCTTTAGATAATCTAGTTTTATTGATGCAGTCCAAATTTGAAGTCGATCGGATAAAAATTGCTCGAGTTCTGCTGCGTGCCGCACTCAAAAAAGTGGTTTTGAGAAAAACGCGTTCAAAGTTTTAGGTTTGTTAATTTAGGCGATAAATTGGAAAAAAAAATGTTTACCTTTAATCAGCGATGCCGGCACCATATAGCTGGCCTTCAAGAAGCAAATCATTGTCCCTAGCATCTTTTCTCGAACTTGTAGAGGCTCTTCTTGCCTCTTTTGCAGCGTCTGTGAGCGAGCGCTCCGCCAGCTCGATCCGCGCTGCGTCGGTTTCAACGCAAAAATTGAAACAATTTGGGCCGATAGTTATCCCCAACGTCTCCAAAACTTTCATGAGGCTTCTCAGGCCATCATTGAATAATAATACCGCGATATCAGCTGCAATATCGACGATTTTTTTGCTCCCGGACTGACACTTGGGGGCTATTGTCCAAACTGATTTGTTGTAGCTTTCGTTGTTGTTTTGCGTGAAGCCGCCCAAACAACGCTGCAGCAAATCGTCTCTGCTCAAATTTTCGAAGACTGGCGTAATTGCCTCCAATACTTTCTCAGGAAGAGGCGGCTTACCGCGATATTCAGAAATATTACCGCTTGCGACCGCTCGTTGCCACGAACACCACGACTCGGCTCCCTCTGGGAAATCGTCATGTTGTGGCTCACTATCTGTGGATATTTTATGTTTGATAGTTGCCCAAATTGCCTTCCTTATTTTTTCAACATCATCGCTGTTCCTCCGAATAGCCAAGCCGTAATATGTGCTCAACTCGTCAATCAATTTTCCGGTGAGCTTTCCTCTGCCAGACAATCCTTTTTGTTTTTTCACGATTTCGCGGAGGCGCGTCCCCATACGTTTTTGGACATGATCGATGCACTCTTTTTTTTTAAATCTCGAAACCGTCGTATGGATCGCTATTCGATATGCCCAGAAACGTTTTAGAATCGCCGTCACCAATATAATATTTATATTTTATGCCATAGAGCTCTTCAGACCGTTGAAACATTTCGACAGCTGAGTCGACTTCCATTTTTCCGGAGAAGCCGCTATGGTTCGCCTGGCACTCATCGTCGTGGGTACTTTTCCATTCCCAGTGCTCCGCGGTGCTTTCTTTTTTTCCCAATGCTCGCAAGCTTTGCAATATTTCGATTTCACCATAACGTCGATTACTTTTTTAGTGTACCAGCCGATTAGCGATGTTATGCCGAAAAGCGAGCTGAAACCGCGCTTACGCCACGATCCGTCGCCTGAAACGATAATTCCGTCCTCCACCCCATTTTCCAACAAAATTGTCTCCTCCTGAAGTGCAGCCTTTTGTTTGCTCACTGTGCTCACAGCTTTAGTGGCAATCGAAATCGAATTTAAGATTCGATCGTAGAAAAACTGAAATATGGGACGCGGTAGGTCCATAAATGCACAAAACTTCATCAGGCCATTCAAACCGACGCCAAGAAGACGCATACTGAATACGATCCGACGATTTATTTCGTATGCATTGTCAATCATAAGACACGAATTGATTTGCACTTTTTCACAATGGCCGCAATCGACCTCGATTTTAAATCCGAGTTCGCGCAAACTTTTTTCAGTAAACTTTATATCGCGATCACACACTTTGCACTTCACTAACGTCGATATAATGTTCAATGCATTGACGAGGTGTACTATACGATAACCGAAATCGTTAGTAACACCGACCTCTAAATCGTCCGACGATTTTAACTTTTTCGCCGACGTGCTCACATACTCTGCAGAACTATTTTCGGAGCTATAACGGTTCGGAGGTTTTCAATTCGAAATTTGCGTTCGACTCCTCGTCACATAGCTCCGTTTTGTTCCCTTTTTCCCCGCGTACACTTTCGGATTATCCATTTCGATGTGCAAAGAATAATTCTGAGCGTTCGATATTTATAAACGAAACGATTCGGAGCGTTTAGACACGAGTAGCATCGCTTCTATTCGCAAACTGACGCTATGACGCTATCCCGATACCTGCCTTGAACATTTTTCTATTATCGCCACCTATGGCTTTTTTTCGAAACTATATTTATAACAATAGCCGGTTTTTGTGAAGGGAGACAAAAGAATACCTGGGAAAGACCCGCAGGACCTGGGAAAGGCCCGGTATACCTGCCGACCCTGAGGCGCGCAGCTGCGCGGGACCCCGAGCATCACGGAGCGCTGCACCGCTCCACAAAATATTCAATATCTCCGAAAATAATTATTTTATCGACCTGGGTCCAACGGCATCTTAATCTTAAATGTATTTTAGATTTTTCTAGATGGTTTTTAAAAAATCGATTTTTTGAAGCCGTCACAGTGGTGTTGTCCCTTAAAGGTTTTGCTGGTGATAAATAGTCACACCCATGGTAGTGACCCTGCAGAGATCGGAGTGGAAAAAATATCATGAGTATAAATTGCTGCATCGGTATAAATCGTGTGTTCGTGTGTATATTGTTTGTTATTATGGTTTATTTGACTTTATTCGGATTTGCTTGTGCGGTAGTACATTCCTGCAGAAGCGTCCCCACGCCAAAACGTCCTCGCGCCAAAACATCCTCGCGCTAAAACGTCCTCGCGCTCAAGCGTCCTCGCGCCAGAACGGCAGCGCCAAAACGTCCTCGCGCTAGAACGGCAGCGTCAAAATGGTCGCGCCAAAAACGGTCGCACTAAAACGGCGGCGCCAAAACGTTACGTACCCCGGTTTCGCAACATCTCTTCGATTTTTTGCTTCAGCGCGAAAGGTACTTGCCTAGCTTTTCTGAACACGGCGCTCGCCTCCTCTTTCGAGTACAACATTGCAGCTATTCCCTTGATTTTACCGATGCCTTTCCCGAACGCGGCTAGAAAATCCGCGATTAAACTTTTAACTACCCCCTCGGTAGCGAGGTGATTTACCTGTTCTTTTTCCTCCTCCCAAATATTCAGGTGCAACTGTCGAATCCATTCCCTACCCCGGAGAGGCGCTCGCTCGTTCTCAATCCCGTAGATATTCAGTTCAATGTCGCGATTCTTATACACGACCTTAACCGGAACGAACCCGCAAACTTTCAGAATCGTTTTGCGATGCGATCCAATTTCAATGACATCGGCAGTACGGTAGAACTTGGGAAACACTTTGCGTAATCTTCTTGACTCATGACTGTGACCGTCGCACCGCTGTCGACCTCGAATTTGATTTCAGAGCGATTTACGCATAGCGTAGTGAAAAATTTCACTCGGTGTTGTGTGTTCTGTTTGAGCAATCTCTGTGATCTCTCCGAGTTCCGCGAACTCGTCCAACGCCACGATCTCATCCGCATCCGATTCCTCCGTGGGTTGATTCGTTTGCGCCGCTCGTTTCGCTTTGTTGCAAACTTTTCGAATGTGGCCCCTAATACGGCAAAAGGAACAAATTGAATCTTTCATATCGCAATTGTGAGCGTAATGACTAGAACTCCCGCATCGATAGCAATTTCCAGGAGTGTGTTTAAGGTCGCTCGTGGCCGTGGAGCTTTGTCTGTTCGCATTTTGCGGCGTCTTCGTATTTTTTTTGTCTTTTGTCTTCGCGTTTAATGCGTGTACCACTCCGCTGTGATGCAGTTCCGCGGCGTCTTAAGCAGAAAGCTCCATCGCCACGGCGATCTCAAAAGCGCGATCCAGATCCAAATCTTTTGATTCAAGTAATCTATTTTGTATTTTCTCGCTACGGAGACCGAAAACAAATTGATTGCGTAAAGCCGTTTTTAATTATTCCCCGAATTTACAGTGAATCGCTAATTTTTGTAATCCCGTCAAAAAATCTGGAATGCTTTCACCCTCATGTTGTCTTCGTTCATGGAAGAGGAAATTCTCTGCGATTTCCAGGGGTGCTGGACTGTAGTATTGTTGCATCAGCTCGACCACCGTCTCGTATGTTTTCCCTGCCGGTTTGGCGGGAGCGACTTTATCGCACAGCGTATCGTAGGCCTCTGGCCCCATGAAATTAAGCAAGTAATGAAGTCGGTGTTGATTCTCGGCCACGTTGAAGATGGTGAAAGCTCCTTCCAAGCGCTCCACCCATCGGTCCCATTGAAATTTTGAATTGCCGAACGTTTCGATAGTGAATACGCTCTGAACTGTAGTGGTTGTGGTCCTCGTGGCCGTAGACGGTGTAGTGGTAGTTGTTGTCGTCATCGTGACGATGTGCGTATCGCGTCGTGCGATACTGATTAGATACAATGCGTGTGACTCACTTCCTCATCCGCATTAGTACGGCGAGAGAGAAAAAAAAATGGTAGTGTATGTTGCTTCGCTTGTTCGTAACGACGCGGAAAACCTGATTTGCACGTGATGCACACCACGTGATCCGGCGTGCGTGACGGATTTGTCCACGCTCAACAACGGTACGACTCCCCCATTTTTCTACTTGGACGCGTCCGAGATTTTGTACCTGCCTTCCCTTAATTCCGGAGACATGGAATCGTCCGACTCTTCAAAACATCGAAAGTAAATGAGAATGCAGATATTTTGCGATTCGTCTCACCCGACACGAGTTTTTTCTTTTTTTTTTATTCTTGTATCGGCGCTGTGCCGGTCCTCTCGATCTGTCGCTCTTCCTTGCCGAATCACGTAGGATTTTTCTACTGATCCACCTGTTGCCGCTGGTAACCGTTGGCATCTATGCCACGTGTCGTTACCTCGATTTCTTACACTATCCTTCGTTTGTGCGTGATTTCGTCTCGAATCCTCGTCGCCAATTTGTTATGTCTGAACGCGGAGATGGGTGCGGGATGATAAATTTGCTTGACTCGTAGGGTTACACACAATACTTATTTATCCCAGTTTTTAACTATTTGGTGCCTATTTCGCCGAGCCATGTGCCTAGCACGGCAGCCGGGGGAGGAGTAGCTTCGCGGGGCGATGCGATAAAGTAACGGACTATGTCCGTAATATCACATTCGCGGTTACCACCACTACATATGGTAGTGATCCGAGATATTTAGATTTGTATCATCGATACTGACCTTGAATGACCTTTAACGACTTTGACCCCCTAATGTTTTTTATGCGGCTCGAGTTTCTCCACAAGATGGTTGAAAAATGTATCATTCCATTTAAAAAAGTGGAGGTGACCTTCACTGTGCGTCAGCGCCTACACCGAAATTAAAAAAAAATGGTCGCACTTGATTGGTCCCCCTTTACACAGTACAAATTTTCTCTGGAACACTTTTATGTGACGTCGATAATTACCGAGTTATTTCGGGTGGCGGAGATAAGAGGGACACCGTGTAGATAATAAATAGCGACGGCACTAGTCCCGACCCCTGCGGTACCCCATGATCATTGGAAATTATTTCAGACCATTCGTTTTATTAAATCGAACTTGCTGTGTTCCATTTCTTAAGGAATCGTCAGTGTAAAATTTTCAAAAAGTCGCTGTTTGCATTATCCGATTGTATAAACGGTTATAAACGTTCTATCCAATTTTACGATCGAAATTCGAATCATTTCGGTCGCTACAGCCTTTCTTACAAAAAGTTAAGCCTTTCTTAGAATTTTAAACGCGTTTTTCGCGGAATGGTGTTTTTCAAAACGGTGGCCACTCTTAAAGGAAGAGTTTTGAAGCTACCCGTTTGAAATTTTAAGAGGACAGTCTTCACGTCATTCTTTATATTGCTATGGAAGCTTTTTTTTAACTCCCTATTTTTTTTTACGAAAAACTCGAAGAAAAGGCTTAATAATTTGATACTTTTTGTTCAAAGCGCCGCCATTTTTTCAAATTTCATTAAAAAAACAACCTCCATAGGAACATAGCGGCTTTCCTACAGAATAATAATCATTTTGAAATTTTTGTTTCAGATAAAATTTGCGGCCGCAATCCTGGCCACCATGGGACACCATTTTTTCCACGCAATTTTCCGCAAATAAAAACAATGTTCAAAAATAAATAAAGAAATTAAAAAAATCATTTTATATTTCTTATCGGTGCTTCAATTTGTACAAAAAATTAGACCGATTAGCTTATCCTATTCAACTTGAAAAAATTGCGAAAATCGGCTAATTTTCGGGCGGTCACACTGTGATGATTCCGTGATTTAAGTACGTATGGAACCAATCTAATAACCCTTTCTCTAATTTAATATTGCTATAATTTGTCTAATAATATTTCCCTGTCTATTGTCTCAAACGCTCGTCGGGAATTATTTACTTTAGTGACTTTTCGGAAAAATGAGTGAAACATTTTTTTTTACTATGTTCTCATTAATTGGGTTATAAATGATGATATTCAGTCGGGGGTAGCTGATATTTTTCATTAACAAATTTTTCACGAACAAAAATCGTTAAAAGTAATTTTGTATTTTTCAAAAACACAAGATCAAAGAATAATAGAAGATCGAGATCGGAGTTGGTGTAATGTTGGCGTGTCTGTTGTGTGGGCAGTCGACGACACTGAAGACGTTAATGCGGAAAAAAATCCCATCTGCAAATGTTAATGTTACCGGAGAAGGTGGGCTTTTCCTCCGCACCAGGATGACCGTCAAATTTTGTACATGAAGTATTTGAAGGACTTGCGATGCATTTCGCCAATTGCCATAAATATGGCATGCACCCGATCCCGAAGTTTTGCGAACGCTTGACGGAAGAGCGGACGGAATTTATTTCACTCGTATTGACGACCTTCTTGTGTTTACAAGTTCATAAATACACGGGTAACGTATGTTATTATTTTGCTGTATTGTATACATTTCAAATGTACAAAATGTACGAATACGTTCGAAATGTACAAAATGTACAAAACTCGCTATTCCCATTTCATCACGTGTTTCCGCCGATTTCGAAAATCCATAACTTCTTATGGGGCGGGGGGGGGGGGGGGGTGATTTCAGCTTCCGTCTACTAAATATCACCATTTACAACCCAATTAATGAGAAAATATCCGAAATAAATGTTAGATTTATTTTTCTGAAAAGTCGCGCCCTATTTTATCACCATTTCCGCGAACTTCAAAACCCCATAACTATTTATGGGAGGGTGAATTTCAGCTTCTCCCGTCCGAATATCATTATTTATAACACAAATAATAAGAAAATAGCAAACAAAAATGTTAGGCTTATTTTTCGGAAAATTCACTAAAGTAAATAATTACCCAAACGAATATTGCTTCCTAAGTCCCGATTGATCCTCCGTTATAATATCATTGGTTCTAAATGTTTTTAATTCGATTTTTCACTACTAATTCGAGCACCTTTTCGTACAGCGGAAACACATTAATTGGCCTGTACTGACTGGCTTTCTCGGCCTTGTTTATCTTTGGGATCCGTATAATCGTGGAAGTTTTCCAGCTGTCCGGGCCACGTCCCTCCTTTAGCGACCCATTTATTATTTCCACAAATCCCTCTTTGATTCCACTAAACGCCATTTTTAGTATACCACTTGATATTTCTTGTTCTGTTCACGTCTTCTTTGAGAGTTTCATCACATTCTTCTCTAGGTCCTTTATTTCAACACGATTACATTTTCCCATCATTCTTTCCTTATCCATCCCAATTCCCGTTTAATCCTTTGTCTGTTTGAACTGCCAGACGTGTCCCGCTGTATTGAATTAAGAGGGGATTGTCTTTTTTTTCGCAAAATTTACTGCTTTTTGGGAATTTTTTTGTGAAGAAAGTATACAACGGAAAACTTGTGAAACTTGGCATATAGTTTTATTGATCTGTTTACTACATACATAAAATTTTTTACTACATACATAACAATTTCATCAAAAAATCCGCCTCCCACCCCCCTCGACGCGCGATGGTCCTTTTTTGATGGTGTGCACGATTACAGCCTTCACGTTCATCCTGCAACAAAAACCCAAAAAGCATTTTACTTTACACACATATAGCTATCGTTCGATGAAGGGGAAAAAAAAATTGACGATTTGGTGACGTTTTGAACTTGAAGTATCGATTTTTCGAAAAAAAATTGATCGATTTTTTGTTATAAATAAAAAACTATTAAACGTATTGCTTTTTTGCTTCATCAAACGATAAAAGGATGTCAGCTGAGCATTCTGTCCAAATTTGAAGGCAATCGGTTGAATAGTTTTTGAGAAATCGTGCACACCAGTTGTGAAAAAGCTGTTTCGAGAAAAACGCGTTTAAAGTTGTGAGTACAGTTTATGGGACATATCGAGTACTTACAGTATTTTTAATCTAATCTGCTATGCCAGGGCCATACAGGATGCCTTCCTCGGCTTCGAACAACTCATTCAGTGAAGCAGTTTCGCTTCTGCGTCTTGTTCGAGCCTCTTTCGTTGCTTCGAGGCTGCGTCTCGTTGACCTCTCTATCCGCTGCTTACCTCGCGCATCGACGAATATTGATGCTTGCTGGCCAACGACGATTCCAATCGTCGTCATTGTTTTAAGGACTGCTGTAAAGCCTTCGTTAAAAATCCCTGCGGCCAAATAAGCCGCGATGTCGATCGTTTTCGCGCCACAGTGAAAGTGTTTCGGTGCGAATCGCCAAACGGTTGCGTTGAAGCTTTCGTTGTTGTTTTGAGTATCGCCACCTAAACACCTTTCCAGCAAGTCTCTCGATGACAAATCAATGTAAATCGGTTTAATAGCATTCGCGACGTCTTCATGCAGTGGAGCTTCGTGATCAAATTCGTCCAGAGTTTTTTCGGCTTCGGCAATGCGCCATTTGCACCAGTTTTGTGACCCCGCGGGACAATACATATGCTGAGGATTTTCATTCTTCGAGATCTTGTGGTAGAACGGTGCCCACACAACATTGTACATCTCATCAACAGAGTCTGGATGTCTTCTGATAGCCAAACCGTAGAAAATTGTTAATTCTTTTATCAATTTATCGGTTAATTTTCCTTTTCCTCCAAGTTTTTTCGTTTTTTTTTCACATTTCTCAGTCGCGAGCCCATACGCTTCTCAACGTGCCCGACGCATTCCTTTTTCTTCACGATCAAATCATCGCCGTAAGGTTTGTCTTCCAACAAGGCTTTGAATGTTTTCGTGTCGCCATCGCCGATGTATTTCGCGTATCGTACTTCATGCATTTCCCAAGATCGTCGGAACATGTCTTTGATCGCGTCAACTTCCATCTTTCCAGCTGACCCATCGTGATTTGCCGTACATTCACTGCTGTGTTCTTCGAACCAATTGTCGTATTCTTCGGTACCGGATATTGATTGCCACCATTTACAAGCGTGACAGTAAGACGATTTCACGACAAGGTCAACCACTTTGCTTGAATATTTGCCGATGAGTGTCGTGATTCCAAACAAGGAACTATATCCTCGCTTTTTCCATGTTCCGTCTCCCGACACAGAAATATCTGTCTCTGGATTTCCGTGCTCAGCATTCTTCGCTTTCTCTTCTTTCACTGCCTTTTTCGCACACAGCTCCCATACAGCTTTGGCTCCACTGTAAATGTTCTCCAAGGAGGCATAGTACAAGGTTGTGCTGAAACCTTGGGATATATCCATCAAGCCACAAAATAAATTTATACCCTCTCTGCCTACTCCCAATAGTCTCATCACAAAAACCATTCTCCGGTTTATCTCACACGATTTGTCATCGACGAGAGGACAGGAATTAATATATTGCACACGACACTTGCACTGCACAACTATTTTAAAACCCAAGCCGCGAGAACTGGATTCGCCAAATTTGATCGGTCCTTTGCATTCCTGACATATTACGAGTTGCGAGATTGCAGAGAAAACCGATAGAAACGCGATAATGCGATATCCATGAC
The DNA here is from genome assembly GCA_944452715.1 of Ophion slaviceki. Taxonomy (NCBI): domain Eukaryota; kingdom Metazoa; phylum Arthropoda; class Insecta; order Hymenoptera; family Ichneumonidae; genus Ophion; species Ophion slaviceki. Next base: position 37,206,637 of record OX101785.1, on the reverse strand, counting down.
CCGGGTCCGTAATTATTTCTTTGTCTTCCGCTGTCGACAGTTTCTGGGCCGATGTACTTGCAAACGTTGTTTCCGTTTCTCGGGTGTGAATATTCCCAACAAATTTCCTTTTTTTCGGTCTAGCAGCACGACTATGAGTTTCACTTCCCTGTTTTCGATCCATGATATATACGTCTGTTACCAGTAAACTCTCGTTCGAGACTGAGCGACTCTCCACCGAATATTTCGATCTCGCACGACCGTTAGGACTCGTCCTTCATTGAATTAAATGCCTATTGTATGCTGTCCCGTTATTTTTATGGTCCGCCGAGCAACAGATTCGGGCAGCTGCCGGGCGCGCCGACCCCTGCCGTGTGACAACGAGCGCGCGGCCACCGCGAGTCGACACGCAGGTATAAAATCGCTTATAACTTTGCCATTTTTGAGAATTTTAATTTGAAATTTTGCACACATATTCTCAACACTTTGAAGAATATGAAACAGCGGTCAGCGAAAAATCGATTTTTTTGTCGAAAAAAAAGAAAATCCCCCCTTAACTAAATTCATTATACTTTGTACATAATACACATAAATCGTATCAGCTACATTACCGCCCATCGTGTCATCCACTATCTCAAAATCTATGTTCTGCACTTTCCGTGCACCCATTGATTCTCCTCTAATTTATTCTTTTAATGTTTTCCACATTTTCGTCGAGTCCTTCTTTTTATCGTCTATCATCTTTTCATAAGATTCCTTTTTTTCTAATTAATTTAACTACCGCATTCCTTTCTATTTTAAATTGCTGCCACTGCTCTTCCGAACCAGTGAAGATTTATATTCTGAATGCATCATCTCTTCTCGATGCTACTGTGATATCTTCTAAATATCATTTTTCTCTTCCCAAACCCTTGAAATATTGACTGTACTTCTAGTGTGACTCTAGAGGTTCATGTCCTCTAGCATGAACCTATCTAGTGCACCCACTATGTTATCAACAAGCATTTTCGCTCATTGGCTTAATTCTAACCCTCGCACTTGTCTTGTGGTACATCCTTGAAAATTTCTTCCCATCAATTTTGCTATAGTACCTGTTTTATATTCTCTGTACTCATTTTTTCCCTTCTGTTACCTACTATGATTTTTATCCATCCATGGTCCGTTATCTTTGGCTCATGTCCCACCTAAACTTGTGCACTCCTGTTAGCAAACAATAAATCTATAATTGTTCGGCTATCTTGCGTTATTCTCGTTGGCTTATGAACATATTGCTTCATCCCTAGACTAAGCATTCCTATTGTTAACTCCGTTATATAGAACGTTTCTATTGTAACATCTATATTAAAGTCACCGAATATCAAACAGTCGCCTTTTATTGTTAGTTCCTCAGTTATGTTTTCTATGTATCTTATAAAATCGCCATCCGACGCACTCGGTGAGTGATACACAACGACTATCACTCCGTTATAATGTTATTTCTCGACGTCTATTCCAGCACACCAACAGTTTGACTCTATTTTACTTACTGGTATCATATCAAATTGAATATCGTCTCTCACGTTTTATCTAAATTAAATAAAGATTATTCATCTAAATTTATCTACAATTCTCGGCAAAATAAAATAAAATAAGCACTTCCGAGCATTACGTTAATTCTAAACTATCACCTCATAACAATATTTTTTTCATTCTTGGTTACTGGAAACATCCATATTGAGTGGTTGGACATACACACCGATATATCAATGTTACCCTATCCGAATCACACTAGCGTGAGAGACGGTAGATTCCATCGCTGATAAACCTAACGGTTGATGCGATGCTCAAAATTCAAAATAAAATATATACTGTCGTGATAGACATTGTTCCAGGCGGTAGAAACGAAAAATGTTATATCTTCCCGAGCTTTTTTTCTTAACCATGCACGCCAAGTCGGTGTACATCATTCCCAGTGTACTTGTATAGTACATACGCTGTACTGTTATATAATGCTGACATAAATTTGATGTTCTAACAGTAACATAATTTTTTTCAATGAAAATAAAATATTTGGAAAAATAGTATTCCTAAGGTTCAACAGCTTCGTGTACAACATTTTTAATAAACTGGCTTGGCTAGTGTGGGATATGATAAAAATTTTATTGAAATATTTATTTACGAGGATCTAATACAAAAAGGTTCCATGGTTACAAGCGAAGAAAATCACGAACGAGCTCTTTTGATTTCCCGAGAAGACTGACTTTTGTTTCCCTCCCCCTCTTCTTCATAGTCAACTCTTTTTTTGGTTTGCGTGTGTGTGAACGCTTTTGATCGTAAGATTCGAGATGCGCCTGGCTCCTCGAAATCAGCGGGTGTTTACGGCCCTACACTCGGCCATCCTGTATTGATATCGCCCTCGATATCACTTTTCTCCGTCGTTCGTGTCGACGTCATCGTAGTCCGTCTCGTAGTCACCTTCCAGCGGTTGTGGCCACGGCTTCATGCGATCGGCTGATGTACCCGTCGCGAACGCCCCTTCGTGTTCACTAACTCGTTCAACTTTATACCGATCATTCCGTAATACGGTCGTCACTTTGTACGGTCCAAGGATTTTTGGGTAAAACTTTTGGCCAGGACTGACTTGCGTCTTTTGTATCGCCACCAAGGCGCCACAACGGTACGTCTTCGCTTTCTTCCTCCGTTTGTCGTAATTCACCTTGTTTTCGGCTTGAATCCTCGCTTGAATGTTCATTTTTTCTTCTCCTCGTAGCTCGGCTCGATTCTCGTCGTACACCGTCTGCAGTTCTTCGTCGATAATTGCCCTGAGGTGTACGTCGTCTTTGGTACGCATCGGTTTTCCGATTAACAATTCGAATGACGTTTTCTTGGTACTGCGGTGATATGATGAGTTGATCAGCTGTTGTACCTTGTTCACAAATTTGTACCACTCTGCGGGGTTCGCCTCAGCCAACTTCGCCAAGATCGGGATGATCGTCCGATTCACTTGCCCATTTCCATGGGGCACTCCAGTCGTGATAGGAATATGTTGAATTTGTTCGGCCTGAGAATATTCTTGGAAAATACTTGCGGTAAACGCGGTTCCTCGATCCGAAACGATTCTCCGTGGATTTCGAAAAATCGGCGCCTGCGTTTGGAGTCTCGTGACAACTTCTCCGGACGTCGTCGATTTCGTTGGGTAAAGCCACACGAACTTGGTAAAAGCGTCTACCACTACCAATAGATGTTTATAGTTCTTGCTCGTTGAATGCATCGGTCCGAAATGATCGATATGGTACGTGTGAAGCGGTGTGTCTCCTTTATCGTTCGGGTTTAAAAATCCTTCCCTCTTTCCAGCCTTTTTCTCAGCGAGGATACAGCTCACGCAGTTGTCGGCAACTCGTTGTATTCGCTCACGCATTTGGGGAAACCAGAATTCGCGTAGCAATAAATACTCACGCTTTTTCGCACCGTTGAATGCATCGGTCCGAAATGATCGATATGGTACGTGTCAACCGATGTGTCTCCTTTATCGTTTGGGTTTAAAAATCCTTCCCTCTTTCCAGCCTTTTTCTCAGCGAGGGTACAGCTCACGCAGTTGTTGGCAACTCGTTGTATTCGCTCACGCATTTGGGGAAACCAGAATTTGCGTAGCAATAAATACTCAGGCTTTTTCGCACCAAAGTGCCCTTGTTCGTGGGCCTGTCGTATAAGTTCGTTTCTCATAATCTTTGGCACGACCAACAACGTAGATCCATTCTGCACTTTGTAAAGAATTCCGTCATTAACCTCGAAATCGGTTTTCCCTCCAGCTTTTACTTTATCGATAATGGTTCGAATCGTCTCGTCCTCTTCTTGAACTCTCGATATTTTTGCTCTCGTTGAATCGGTTGACTGAGTCATCATAACGTTGACGGGATTTCGACTCAACGCGTCAATGTGCTTCATCGATATGCCAGGGCGATGCTCCATCGTATAGTCGAACTCTTCAATCGCTAACGCCCAGCGCGCAACGCGTAAGCAAATATCTTTTTTGCCATCGTTAGTGTGAATGCCCGACAGTCGGTTACTATTTTTACCGGGTTGCCGTGCAGGTACACTTTGAATTTTTTCAGCGCATTGATGACTGCCAAAATCTCAACGTCGTAGCTCGTATAGCGTTCTTCGGTCGGCGTCGTCTTCCAGCTGGCGTAGTACACCGGGTGAAGCAGTCCATCTTCGGCGTTTTTCTGGAACAAGATCGCTCCTAGCCCGTACATGCTCGCGTCAATGTGAAGCTCAGCAGCGGCACCTACTCGTTACATCTTTACCACTGGTTCTTCTGCCAACGCGCTCTTGAGTGTCGAAAAGGCCGTTTCCTGCTCTGGTCCAAACTCGAACTTTTCTCCGTTTCTTAGACATTTTATCAAGGGTCTCGCTATCAACGCGAAGTGCGAGATAAATTTTCAAAAATAACTGGTCAGTACCAAAAAGGACTGCACTTGTTTCAGCGTCGTCGGCCTTGGAAACTTTGCTACAGCTGTCGTCTTGCGTTCGGCGGGTTTGACCGTTCCGTTTTCGATAATGTATCCTAAATACTCGACACGTCTCACCAAAATTTGGCACTTTCGCTAGTTCACATTTAGCCCGTAATCGCTCGCTCTTTTCAGCACTTGACGTAGTTTATTGGTTCCGTCCTTTTCATCTTTCCCGAGTACCATTATATCATCGAGATAGACTACTACAACTCCGTCGGAAAGAAAGTCACGGAACACTTCCGGTATCAGTCTTTGAAAACACGCAGGCGAGTTACTTAAACCAAACGGCACACGCAAAAACTCATATCGCCCGTCCGTCACGATGAAAGAGGTGTATTTCACACTGTCGTCTTCGATCGGCACGTGAAAGAAACCGTCTTTCAAGTCTAGCGAACTGAACACGGCCGCGCACGACAGTTTGTAAACTCGTCCTCTATCACCGGCAGTGGATAACGGTCACGTATAATATTTTTGTTAATTTTCCGGTCATCCAGGCAGAGTCGCGGTTCCCCCTTTTTCTTTTTAACCAGTACCACTGGACTCGTGTACGTCTAAATACTTGGTCTGATTATTTTTTCTTGCTGCCACCTATCGACGATTTCAATCACCCGTCACGTTGTTCTACCAAGAGTCGTCGTAGGCTCTGAAACACTGGAATTTTGTCGTTCAGAATTAGTCGCATCTCGATGCCTGAGTCCTTGCTCCCCACCGGTCGGTATCCTTCAATTGTTTTTTGTAGTTCTTCCTTAATTTCGCGATATTGTACGTGTTGTAATGGAGGTACCGTTTCTTCCATCGTCGACTCATCGTCGTTGACGTTTATGCAGAGCACCGTACCCCAACCTGTCAATTTTGACAGGGCCGCCTGTCTTTGTTTCAGCTTTAGTTAGGCGAAATCTGACAGTTCACCACCAATCAGTAAGTCGTGTCCGGTGTATTCGTCGGGTATCACGCCAAACGTGAATGTGAAAGTCATTTCGTCGATTTCCACCGTCGTCGTGAATCTGCCAAGCGTCTTTGAGTTTTTTGAACCGACGCCGTCAAACATGATTTGCACTCGTTCCAACTTTGGTGCGCCTAGTTTCACATACAGCGTCGAACGCATTAAATGCAAATCACTTCCTGAATCTAATCTTGCGGTGACGTCTTTGTCTAGGATATTAATGGTTTTATGTCTTCTTATCCCCTGTCGCTGTGATATCGCATCGTGAAGTTTTCGTCGTTTCTCCTTGACTGCTTCTTTTGCACCTTGACACGATGTGACCAAAGTCACCACACTTAAAGCACTTCGCGCCCTTTGTTTTGTCTGGGCAGTTCGAACTCAGATGGTCCTTACTTCCGCAGTTGATACATCATCGGGCCGTCGTCTCACTTCGCGATTGGCTAGAGTGTTCCGTCTTGTCGGCGTTCATCACAATTTTGGTTATTTTACCACTCTTTGCCGCGGCCAATCGGGAAGCTGCGTACTGCAGCAGACACTTTCTCAGTCCTTTGATTGTTCTCGCTCCGTAGAGCATCGCTTTGTTTGCCTCGTCGTCTTGAATACCGTCGATGATGTAGAGCATTTTCGATTCCGTGTCAATATCAGCGTGACTCGCGATCTCTAATATCCGGTACGTGAACTCGACACATGTTTCGTCGTGTTTCTTCTTCGTAGGACTCAGCTTACGGTGAATCTGCTTGCTGTTTGTCGTCTTCGAAAATTCGTCTTTCAGCGCTTTTTCATCTTTGTCCACGTCTTGGGGATACTCTCGAAATTTATGAACAGTTTTGCAGAGCCTCGTAGCAGCCGTCTAGCGTACATGACTTTTTGTATATCGGTCCACTTGCACATTTCGCCTATCTCGTCGAAATTTCGGATCCACCCTATAACGTTCTCGTTCCCATCACCAGAGAACGACTCGAGCGCATCCTCTACGTCTTTGAATGTCATCGTTGGGTGCCTCGGACCGGTGTACCGTCGTTGGTATCTTCCTTCTTGGTCTCGGCGCTCGCTTCTCAACGTAGTTTGGAGCATGGGATTTTTCTTTCGTCTTTGTTCTGACTCCCTGGCAACCCCTTCTTGGTCCGAATCATTGTCATCGTCATCTTCGTCGTCTTCCTCGTCTTCCTCCTCTTCCTCCTCTGAATCGTCGTCTTCATCGTCCGAATATCCGTCTTTGTCATTGTGGTCTTTTACGATTTTGTCTTTTCTAGCCTCGTTTGTGTCGCCTCCTGCAACACCATCGTCCTTTAATGCGTCATTTTTCGTGGCTTCGGTCAGCCTTTGCAGCAACACGGGTTTTGAGCCTGTTATCGGGAGACCCAGTTCTTCTAATCTTCGTCTCCGCCCTTCCACTTTTAACGTCTGTATTTCCTCCATTTTTCTCACAGCTTCGTTCTTCTTGCCTCTCGCCGCGCGACTAATCTCTTGGCTTTTTCGCGACTAATCTCTCTCGTTTCTCTAATAACTTTTTCATTTATTTTTATCCCGGACGAGCCCCCAGTTTGTGGGATATGATAAAAATGTTATTGAAATATTTATTTACGAGGATCCAATACAAAAAGGTTCCATGGTTGCAAGAGAAGAAAATCACTATCCGAGCATTTTTGATTTTCCAAGAAGACTGACGTTTGTTTCCCTCCCCCTCTTCTTTATAGTCAACTCTTTTTTTGGTTTCCGTGTGTGTGTGAACGCTGTTGATCGTAAGATTCGAGATGCGCCTGGCTCCTCGAAATCAGCGGGTGTTTACGGCCCTACACTAGTTTAAAAAAATGTTATCTCACTTTATTATACATTTGATTTATTAAAAAAATAAATTAAAACCATTGCTTGAATTAAAATAAAAAATAATTGTAAGGTAAATCAGAATGTTTTTATAAGTCAAAATAAGCGATAATTATTCCTGACGGGATTTTTTTTATTACTTGCCGGTCATTGTTTACTTTATAAAAGTTCTTAAATGGGATTTCTTATCTTTTTTAAGGGAAAGAATCCTTATTTCCTTTAGCTTTACTGCAAAGAGAAATGAATTTCAAATTCACGGTTGATTGTTTTTAGTTACTGTAAGACAAATACATATTTTAGCTCTTCGACAAAAATCTATAAACATTTTACACTGACTGCGAAGCCAAAGCATGGATTTCTTCGCAGCGATTGTAGACGTTGTTTCGGTATAGAGAAGCGCATTCTTAAATTTATCTCACATCAACTGAAAGCAATGAAAAGGTATATTCATGAAAATATAATTTTTTTATTCTCTTCGTTTGATGTGAGAAAAATTCATAGAATGGCTTCCCTATATCTAGAAGTTTGATGTTTTCTATGTATCCGATCGCTGCGAAGAAGTCCATGATTTTGGCTTCGGAGTCTAAAGATATAAAATGTTGATTGTTTTTAATGAATGTAAGACAAATACATGTTTTTGGCTTTCTCGTGCCTGCTGATATAAACATTTCATTGTTTGTCTCACAATAACTAAAAGCAATCAAAATTTTATCTCCTTAGAGACTGCAAAGCGAAGAACATGGATTTCTCCGCAGCGATCGGAGATATTGAAAAATGTTTATTTCTCGGTATACAGGGGCCAATCCATGAACTTTTCTCACATCAACGAAAGACAATGAAAAATGTATATCCGTAGAAAAATATATTTTTAATTGCCTCTGGTTGATGTGAAAAAAATTCAAAGGACGTTTTTCCAATATCTGGAAATTTGATGTTTTCACTGTCTCCGATTGTTCCGTTCATGGCTACCGTGTGACTTGACTTATTGATAGCAAGTCAACTTGGGTCGTATATCCTGATACCGAACGCGTGTGATTCGACACTGCAATCTCGTAATGGTGAACTCCCGCAACTCAAACTAATGTGGTGAAGGTGATTAGTTGAAAACAATTAGAGATAAACTAAAAAACAATTTAATTTATTCACAATTATTTACATCGATCAGTTAAGGGTACTGGTAATTGATTCACGTTGTTTCCGCGTAGTAATGACAACGAGGGGGACAACGTAGATGTCACGGAGGGGGAAGTCAGGGGTCTCTGTGGAGGGGGTAGCCATGTGGTCCGAATCATAGCACGACTGGCGGGAGGGGGAAGCCGCCGTCGACGAGTGGTTTGTGTGTGGGTGGAGGGGTTGGGGGGGGAGCTTCGAATTAAAGGACAACAAAACAATAGTTCATTGATAAAAAAATTTAACAACGACATTACATACCATATACTATACATAAAATCCTTAGTGTGTGCGTGTGCTTTTAATATCTGCAGCTATACAGTCATTCTGAAACAAAAAGATGCATTTTTCTTATTATTCGATTCAGCACAATGATATGCAGAATGATACTAAAGTTAAAAAATAATACTCACAATCAGCCCGGTATACATTCAAACAGGTTAAACACATGTTGGGTTGATACATTTGATAAAGTGGTCCTCGGCAGCCGTTGCGGAACATTCCGCTCATCGCCATTGAACGTTCGCGATATGGACCACCCGTTTTTATCGCTTTCTTCAAACATGTCTCGCAAATCAAAATAGCACGAAGCGCAGTACTTCGTTCGAGCATTTGGTGTGAAGTAAGTATAATTGATGCAATATGAAGCTTCCCGATTCAATCGATGGAGACCACGCACGTTCATTCCAATTTTACGCACTTCATGATGTTCACCATCAGTATCATTTTCGTATGCGGAATCTACTGATTCGTTATCCAGTCCGTCCAGTTAATCTATTTTCATCTGATCGATGTCGTCACGGGCGACCACTTACACTTCATTATCACCGACGATGTCAATTACTTCTATATTATGACCGTCACCATCGGCGATATTGGAAATCTCGACTTCGTCGTCATCGGCGATAGCAACAACTTTCACTTCATCATCGGCGATATCCACCACCTCCACTTCATGACTGTCACCGGCGAGACCGATAACTTAATGCATTTCATTAACCATTATGATACTTTATTCTGCGGCTCTTTTCGTTTTCAGAATGACACGTCGGAGGTTGGAACCTGGAATGGCAAAAACCGCTGTCCCGATCCTTTTCAAGATTTCGATTTTTGGATCCTAATAGGGTTGTAGTATGGTGGGGATGGTAAGTTGGATGTGTAAACGGTTTTCCTTTTCAACATTAGTCGGGACGTGTAGAAAAAATGAACCTTTCAAGATGTTGCATCCTGGCCAGGGATAAACGCAAAGTTTTTTCTTAAGAAGTTTCTTCTTAAGGGGTAGACATGTGCTGTCCAGAAAGAAAAGTGGCACTCCATCGTGGAGGTGAAAGCTGACCAGACTCGTCAAGCATTGACTCTTGCGATCTCCACAAAACAGTGTCTAGGTCATGGAGACTGTGTCTAGGTCATGGAGACAGTGTCTAGGTCATGAAGACTTATTATAAAGAGCATCTTAGTGTTTTCGGATTGCTGTCTATGCGCAACTTGGCATAGGCGCCCCGCCGGGTTGCACTCACACTCCCGACACTGTGTTGAATATTCGGTCCAGATATCGGGTGGTGTTGCATTTTCATGGTAAACATGACTTATACTCAAACATCCACAAAATCCCGCACAAATATAAATATAAGAATCTGCAGCTGCAGCTATGAAAGGAAACATTGGTCCAAAAGAACAAATTCAACTCGGCGAGGTCTTGGTTTCATTCCGAAAGATAATGTCAAGATGTTTGGATGTGTACGAGACCACCCCATCGCGAATCTTGCCGACACTTGAGACAGGTCTTAAGGGGTGGGATGCAGTCAGAATTTTCAAAAAATCGATTTTCTAAACATTTTTTTGAAGTACTATGTTTCGAAAATATTCCCCGAAAATGTCAAGTTAATCCGATGAATAGTTTTCGGGATATCCTACAATTAGTGAAGGGGCGTCGGGTCCCCATGGAAGGTAGCGGCTGACACACGCGCAAACGATAATACCCGGGAAGGCAGAATGCTTCGAAGACAACCACAAATTGATATTTTGTAAGCTTTCACTTCGGCAGAAGCCCTATAGTATGGGCCAACAATTGATGATTCGATGTAAGTAATTTTTTAATTAGTATTCCTACACATAAATCAAGTGTTACATTGGAAAACTCTTTCAGAAATTTTCAAAAATGTATTACTCACAAACTATGAACTCTAGAAAAATTTTATAAAGAATTCTTTCGTTTTAAAATCTCCCAAAATGTTTTTGAAAAAATTTTCCCGAAAAACTTTAATTTTTTGAAAAATTGTTTTAACAATTGGCTATAAACAATTGAATGCTCGACTTTTCGGCAAAAAATGTCATATTCGGATTGAGCGGATCAAAATACATTAAAAAAAGTTTAGCTCCGTCCATCGAGCTCAAAATTTTACGAACACATAATACCGTATCCACATCGAAAAACTTTAATTGCGTTTTTCTCGAAAAGTATGTTTTTCAAGTCGGTGACCACTATAATTAAAAAAGCACTCAATGGATTTTGATGAAATTTAGTGTGCTTATTGATAGCATTAAAAACAAGTCCTTAATCGAAGGATTTTCATTTTTGTTGAAAATTTATATTTTTTTAAAACAATGAACGAGCGATTTTTTGGTCGAAAATCGAAAGTTATCGGTCGGAACCCGCCATTTTGTTAATTAAAAAAAAGTTTCGATTAACAACTCGATTTACTATTAAACTAATAATTTTTTTTTGGTTTTTTGATTGCAGATGATCCAGTAAAATTGTATGATGGTCACCGCAAAGCACTACATGCCGAAGGGGGTCCAAACAGAGATGGCGATATTTTTATGAATAATCAATATTTTTCTTTGAAAATGTGTACAAGTCAAATTGAAATATAACATACTAAGACTGTGTAACCACTTTTGTAAAACAAACAAAATTACTATAAAAAGAAAATTATTGAAAATGCTCGATTTTGCACGCCTCTGACTGCATCTCACCCCTTTAGGAGCTAGAGCATTTTTTCTTGGTCGACATTTATAGCCACTCTCTATGGGACATTTTTTAATGGCTTGGATATTGAAAACATAGATAAAAAGGGCAGTAGTGATGTACGTCAAGAGAGAGACGCCGGTGACGTCACAGGTATGGTGTAGTGGGTATCGTGCGGCGGCGCGTGGTGGGGTGTGTCTGGCGGTCGCGGTTGCGTCGTTGTGACATGTATGGGGAGTTAGTCGTGGGGGAGTCTGCGGTGTCGGAGCGGTGGGGGGATTGGGCCCTTTTTCGGGAGCTCGTGGCTAAGTGGGGGTGGTTTCGCGCTGCTTTTCCGAATAAACCGACTGGTGGTGTCTTCTGCATATATCAAGGACGTGTTTACCGCTAGAGCAAGTGCGTGGGGGGCTACGCCGCGCGGATCGTACGGGGGAGGAAGGTCTTACACCGTGAGGATAGGGAGCTTCGGGTAAAGAAAAAACGCGATGATTTACGCGTATACATGTATCGAAGTTTTTAGTCAACATTTTGTCCGTTCATACATATTGTGTGTTGTGTGTGTATGTGTTTTTTTTTTTTTTTTTTTTTTTTAAGAGGTTTAGCGGGAAAATGCCTCCGCACCGTAGGAAATAATTGCCGTGTGTCGGGCTTGCACCGACTAAAAACCCCCATTCCTCTGTGGCCTTACAAATTCTCCCGCGGGACGACCGCTAGGTATTACATCGCGGGAGAAGCCTTAGCCGTAGCTCTTCCTGCAGTGTTGTCAGACGACCTTACATCCCCCGTTTCACTCTAGATGTTATGAGTGGTTTAGGGGTTCGTGTCGCTGATTTAATCTATGACTGCCTGGTCTTCCGGCGTCGTCTTCTTCCTCGCACGTTATGCACGTCGCAACTCCTTCATCACTGCGGCAGCATAAGCCGACACACACACACACACACACACAAGCTGTGTGTGTGTGTATGTGTGTGTGTGTGTGTGTGTGTGTGTGTGTGTGTGTGTGTGTGTGTGTGCGCGTGCGTGCGTGCATGCGTGCGTATGTGTGTGTGTGTTTTTTTTAAAGAGGTTTGATGGGAAAATGCCTCCGCACCGTAGCAAATAATTGCCGTGTGTTGGGATTGCACCGACTAAAAACCCCCGTTCCTCTGCGGCCTTACAAATTCTCCCGCGGGACGACCGCTAGGTATTACATCGCGGGAGAGGCCTTAGCCGTAGCTCTTCCTGCAGTGTTGTCAGACGACCTTACATCCCCCGTTCCACTCGAGATGTTTTTTTTTAAAGAGGTTTGGTGGGAAGATGCCTCCGCACCGTAGCAAATAATTGCCGTGTGTCGGGCTTGCACCGACTAAAAACCCCCGTTCCTCTGCGGCCTTATAAATTCTCCCGCGGGACGACCGCTAGGTATTACATCGCGGGAGAGGCCTCAGCCGTAGCTCTTCCTGCAGTGTTGTCAGACGACCTTACATCCCCTGTTCCACTCGAGATGGTATGAGTGGTTTAGGCATTCGTGTCGCTGATTTCATCTATGACTGCCTGGTCTTCCGGCGTCGTCTTCTTACTCGCGCGTTTTGCACGTCGCAACTCCTTCATTACTGCGGCAGCATAAGCTGATACCGCTGTCCATGCGTCTGCTGACTTCAGCATCAAATCCACCAGGTTATCCAGAGTGATGCGTGTCTCCAGCTGATCCTAGACTATCGCGAGGGAGGCACTAAAACGTGGGCATTGGAACAATGCATGTTCAGCGTTCTCCTCGACTGCTACACATGCTGGGCAGTCCGGGGAATCTTCATAATTAAACTTATAGAGATAAGCCCGGAAACAGGCGTGTCCTGAGATTACTTGAGTAAGATAATAGTTGAGCTCCCCGTGTGGACGGTTCACCCATATCTCCACCTTCGGGATTAGTCGGTGTGTCCACCTTCCCTTGGTAGAGGCATCCCACATCGTCTGCCACTGGTTGAAACTGGTTGCTCTCGCTTCTATTCTTGCATAACTGGGGTTTCTAGCTCCCTTCTACTGGTACATCAATCTACGCTCCTAAGTGAGCACCTCAATGGGCAGCATTTCCGTGATAACGTTGATAGCGTCCTCGGAGACAGTGCGAAATGCACAGGCTACCCTCAAGGCGTCGACGCGATACGTTGCGGCAGCCTTCCTGCGGCATTCCTGGATTTTCAGTGCATCAGACCATATGGGTATGCCATAGGTGAGCACTGAGGTCGTCACTGATGACAGCAGTTTCCTCCTCTTCTGTCTGGGGCCACCGACATTAGGCATGAGTCGCGCCAGTGTGGTAGCCACCCTAGCGGCCTTTCTGCTGATTTGCTCGGTTTGCTCTTTGAAGTTCAGCCTCGCGTCGAGAATAACACCCAGGTACCGAATGAACGGTTGGGATGTGATTTCGGCGTTTCCATCACCTTCCTGCTGGATACGAGGAGTACTTCTGTTTTATGGGCTGCAAGCTTCAGTCCAACAGAAGACATCCATTCCTTTATCTTGGCGAAAGCTTCGCCGAAGAGTGCGGTGATTTTCTCCAGGAATTTGGCGATGACAATCAGCGCCGCGTCATCTGCGAACGCTACGACGGACACTCCTTTCGGCAATTGTAATAGCAGCAGATCATTGTACATGATGATCCACAGAAGCGGTCCAAGTACAGAGCCCTGAGGAACTCCTCCAGTTACCCTATACGTCTTCGGTCCATCCTCTGTGTCGTACATGAGCCACCTATTACATAGGTAACTCGCCACTATTCTCCGTAGGTACCATGGTACACCTAATGTTTTTAGAGCATCCATGATACAATTCGATATCGCCGAGTTGAAAGTGTTTTTGACGTCGAGAGCGACAATTGCGCAGTACTTCTTGGACCCTATTGTCCATCGTCTCCCCGCAGTCGACTCCTGCGCCTGCTACACCACTGTGTTAATGGCATCCAGAGTAGAGCGCTCCTTTCTGAAGCCATACTGGCTTCTTCCCTTTCGGGAGGAGCACTAGCTTCTGTCACTTCCACTTGTCCGGGAAGATTCCTTCCTTGAGACACGCATTGTACATGCCCAGCAATATCGCCGGTGCCAACTTGATCGCTGCCTTGAGTGCGATGTTGGATATCCCATCCATGCCGGGGGCTTTATTGTTGCCCACCCTGGCAATCGCCGTAAGAAGCTCTTTTTCATTAATGGCTGGGATGTCCTCATCGACGTCCTCCTCGAGCTGATAGTCCTCCTCGGGTTGCTCAGGGAACATATGTGTAACAATCTTTTCCAGCAGGGCTGCGTCCACAGGCGATGGCATTGGCTGGCTTTTCAGCCGAGTCATTTCTACTTTGTACGGCCTGCCCCAGGGAGCATCTTCCACCTCGCTGAGCAGTTCGCTCCAGCTTTCAGCTTTACTCTGCTTGATAGCCTTTTTAAGCTTCAAGCGCGCCTTCCTGTGCTGTTCTTCCAAATCGGGGAACGAGCGTTTGCCTCGAGCTCGTTACGCTAGGCGGCGAGTTCGATGACACTCCCTTCGGAGGCCGGCAATTTGTTCGCTCCACCAGTGTACCGCTGGTCGGAAGTCGACATCACGTTTCCGTGGCATTGTGGCATCGCATGCTTCGGTGACGCTCTGCATGACCACCTCGACCTTCTCGGTTGCACTTTCCGCTGCGAGGGGGCTGGTGTCAAAAGTTCACGAAACAAGTCCGCGTCAAACATTTTCGCTTTCCAGCCCTTCCCGTTTGTCTTCGGTGCCTTCGCTGTTCTGCTGAAGTCTCCGCGAATCTCCCAGAGAATCACTTGATGATCACTGTGAGTGTAGATATCACTGACTACCCAGTGGCACTGGTTTTCTCCGGTCAGGCTACTACTTACAAAAGTGAGGTCCACTATAGAGGAGACTTCACCTTTAACGCAAGTGGGCTTTGTACCTGCATTAAGTAGTACTACATCCAATAAGGACATATCCTCAAGTAGGGCTTGACCCTTCCTGTTCGTCACTTTACTACCCCATTCCACAGCCCACGCGTTGTAATCTCCGGCTATGGCTACCGGGAAGCGTTGTTTAGCGTCGGCGACTAAGTTGTCGAGAAAATTCTGAAACTCATCAGTCGTCAGGCTAGGCGGTGCGTAACTACTGTAGAAATGAACTCCTTCGGCTTTTATTCTCATAAAACCAGTTTCCATCCGACTCGCAAGATCCTGAAATGGAAGCTTTCCACAGGACCAAATTGCGATCTCCCACTTGCGTCAGATTCCCAGGGCTGCGTGTCTGTCTAGATGTCTACCAGGTGTGTAAGTATGAAACCGGAATTTTTGTACAGAAAAAACACGTTTATTGTAATGATATGATACAAAGTAACTTATTCAAAGTATTGTCCGTCGCTATCTATACATTTTTCCCATCTTTCTGGCAATTTGTGGATTCCGCGCCAAAAGAACTGTTGCTCTTTTGAGGCAAACCAGTCATCGAGCCATTTTCGTACATCTTCGTAAGAAGTAAAGCGCTGCTCAGCAAGTGCGTGTCCCATCGATGCAAACAAGTAGTAATCGGATGGGGCAAGGTCCGGTGAGTAAGGCGCGTGCTGAAGAATCTCCCAACGAAACGACTCTATCGTTTCCTGGACCTGTTTTGCTTTGTGTGCTGGTGCATTGTCATGCAGCAAAATCACCTTGTGTTGTCTTTGTTGGTATTCTGGTCGTTTTTCACGCAAAACTCAATCCAAATCGGTCATTTGTTGTCGGTAGCGTTGAGTATTGACAGTTTCCCCAGGTTTCAGCAGCTCGTAGTAGATTACGCCCTTCTGATCCCACCAAACACACAGCATTGTCTTTCGTCCGTAGCGGTTTGGTCTTGTCGTCGATGTTGATGGTTCACCCGGAGTAACCCATGACTTTTTGCGCTTAGGATTCTCGAAATATATCCACTTTTCATCGCCAATCACAATTCGATGGAGAAATGACTTTCTTTTGAACCTGGCGAGCAGCATTTCGCATGATGTTTTGCGGTTTTCCTGCTGTCTTTCGTTGAGTTCATGTGGAACCCATTTCCCCACCTTTTGTATCTTTCCCATGGCTTTCAACCGAAGGGAGATGGCTTCTCGGGTCACCTTTAACTGATCCGCCAGTTGTTGTTGTGTTTGAGCGTCGTCTTCGTCCAACAAGGCTTGCAGGTCAGCGTCTTCAAACTTTTTCGGTGGTCTTCCTCGTTCTTCGTTCCTCACCTCAAAATCGCCACTTTTGAACCGTTTGAACCACTCGAAACACTGTGTTTTACCGAGAGCATGCTCACCAAACGCCTCCACAAGCATTCGATGCGATTCGGCTGCGGTTTTCTTCAGATGAAAACAGAAAAGTAGTGCTGTCCGCAAATCGTAATTTGTTGGCACAAAACTCGACATGTTTATCTCTAATAAACTAATGCTACTGAATGAAACTCGTGTTATTGTGAGTTGGAAATCTTTGTCGGATATCAATACAATAACAAGACACCGCTGACGTGATGTGTCGGTAACTGCATCGACATCTAGCGCCACCTATGGGCAAATTCCGGTTTCATACTTACACACCTGGTATATGGTTCCGAGAGTATCGCCAAGTCAGGTTTCAGTTCGCGCACAGTCTGCATGAGCAGGTCGTGTGCAGCTTCACAATGGTTGAGGTTGAGCTGGAGTACTCTCATTTGCATCGTTTTTGGAGTGCCTGGAGAGCCTGGAGAGCCCGCGTATACGCTGGACATCGGCTGCTACCTGCGATGGGGGCTGTGGTGCCCCATCTCCCGCTTCTACACATATGACATACTTTGCGCTTGCTGTGCATTCGGCAACTTTGTGGCCAGTGTTACCGCACTTGATACAGTCTATAGCCCGGTCGGCGCTGCTCTTGAAGTTCCGTGATAAGTGTCCAAAATTCCAACACTTGAAACACTTTAGTGGTCTCACCACCCCTCGGATTCTGCAATTACACCAGCCAACTCGGATGAATCCTGTATCCAGAAGTTTCCGGGCAGCAGGCACCATGAGTCGTATTACCGCAGTCTGAGTCCTGCCATATGCTTTACGCAGAGACTTAAGAGAGTGTTCCGTGGCTGGATAGTCCGGTTCCAAGACTCTCTGCAGGGCCACCGATATCTCCTCCTTTGTCGCGTCCCCTTCCAGGTCCTTGATCTCCAGATCAACTTCCTGGACTTTACTCTGCACCGTTGCTGATTCGCCAAGAACACTTTCGAATTGGTTTTGCAATTCCGGTGCTTTGGCTGAGCTCTCCTTATTCAGAACGATCAGCAGATCTCCCGCGTTCGTTCTGCGTACCTTTTGGACGCATTCACCTGCATCCTTGAGCGGCGGATCCTTCTTTATACGACGCAAGATCTCCGCATAGCTCGAGTCACCCGTTTTGTGGATGACGAGAGCGTTGGGCAGAGACGGCCGTTCGCGAGGTTTCTGCGGCTTCTTCTGAGGCTGCTTCTGGGATACCTTGTGCGATCTTTTCTTTTTCCTGGCAGTCTGTCACTTCTGCTCTGATCGCTTGCCTCCCTTATCCTCGGATTGACCAGCCAATTGCTCCTCCAGCTGCTTCTTCTTCTTCGGCTCCTTTCCCTCGGTCGACGTCAGTGTAACCAGCTTTCTCCTCTTCGCCTTGCTTACTTGCGTCTAGGTACCGTCGACGTCCATGCCTTCATCGTTCCCCTCCTTGTTAGGGAGAGTCGATTTCGCTTGGCTTATGGTTGGCGTGGTTTGCGCACCTCCAGTTGACGTTGTCGCTTGTGGCTTTGCACTCCACGTTACCAGGTCCTCTATACCTTTCCAAGTACTGGTAAGCATAGGAACCCACCGCGGATCTCTTTGTGGAGGTTTTTCTTCTGCTGAATAAAAGAGGCTAGGCTCTCTAGCGTCTCCGTTCCTCTCCACCAACTTCATGATCTGTTGGTTTCTATCTTCCGCTTCCTTTTCTTCACTTGGAACATTGTTCGCCATGGAGGCCAAGTGACCCACCTCCATAGTACTGCGGTTGTTCGATGACGTGTGTGTGTGGGTGCGCGAGGGCGCATGTGTGTGGTCGTGTGTGTGTGCGTGCGTGTGTGCGTGCGTGCGTCCGTTCGTGCGTGCATGCGTGCGTATGTGTGTGTGTGCGTGTGCGCGCGCGCGCGCGCGCGCGCGTGTGTGTGTGTGTGTGTGTGTGTGTGTGTGTGTGTGTGTGTGTGTGTGTGGTTCGGGAAGTGTAGAAAAAAACGCTCTTATTCGACACACCATCTACATGTGAGGTCTTAAAACTATTCGCCCATCCCTGGCGGGGATGCGAGATCTTGGAAGGTTAATTTTTTCTACACTTCCCGACTAATTCCTACATGTTGAATAGGAAAACCGTGTACACGTCCTATTGGCCATCCCACCCTACCTTAAGGCCTAAGGCCACTGTAACGGTCCAAAAAAAAGGTTTTTTCACGAATTTTTTGCTTCCAAAATTGAAGGTAATTGAAAAAAAACTTTTAAGGGTGTTATCGGGCATACATTAAACTTTGTTATCAAATTTTTTTACAGCAAAAAAAAACAAAATGGCGGTTCCACAGCTATCTTCCCGGGGCATGTTTTGCTTGCAGGGCTCCGCGGCACGCAGCACCACTGGTGCACTTTTGAATCTAGAACAAAAAAAAACCATCAATCTAGAGGGTTATAGCTAGAGAATGTCGATCGGATTTTCAAAAGTATCAATTTTTGTGGATTTGGCGTGCGTTTGAAAAAAAAATTGATTTTTGACGAAAAAAACGGCTAGTTTTTTGTTAATAAAAAATCAATAAATAAAGTTATTGAAAATCCCGATCGACATTCTCAAGATAATGTTAATGTTCACATCTGGTCAAAATTTCAAGTAAAAAAAATTAAAATTGTTCGAGTGATGCTGCGTGCCATTTTGAAAAACCGTATTTCGAGAAAAACGCGTTTAAAGTTTTGCGAATAGTTTTTTATTGGAAAAAATAAAAAAAAGAAGGTAAAAAAAAATTTACCGTTAGTCTGCAATCCCAGCACCATACATTTGTCCTTCGATGGCCAAATTTTCGTCTGGCAAAATTTACAGTGGCCTTACCCCTTAACTCTATGAGGATCTAAAAACCGAAATTTCAAAAAGTATCGTGAAAGCTGTTCTCACCATTCCGATCTCCAACCTCCGAGATGTCATTCTGAAACGAAAGAGTCGCAGAACAAAGAAAAGTGAAATAATGGTTACCCAAATTCGCGAAGTGATCGATCTAGTCGTTGATAATAATGAAATGGAGGTGGTGGATATCGGCGATAGTGACGACGAAGTACAGGCTGTTGATATCGCCGATGATAACGACGTACACATTGTTGATATCGCCATTGATGGTGACGACGGAGTAGATGTTGGCAACGCCGATTATTACGACGAAGTAGAAGTGATCGCTCGTGATGACATCGAACTGCTTGAAATAGACGAACTGGATAGTGATATTGAACAGGCAGATTCCGCATACTGCAGTGGGTCAGTTGATGAATACCATGATGTGCGAGAGGACCTACTCGACCGGCGTCAACTTACTCGGCTGAACCGGGAAGCCCTATATTGCGTGAATTATACATACTTTACCGAAAATCATCGATCAAAGTATTGTGTTTTGTGCTACTTCGATGTACGGGAAATGTTTGTAGGACTTCGCAAAAGATGTGGTCACTACAGCGAAAGCTTTATAGCCATGCGCGGAATTTTTTGCACCAACTGCGGTGGACCGCTACATCAAATTGTCACGCGCGACATGTGTCCAACCTGTTTGAACGTATACAGGGCTGATTGTGAGTATTATCTTTTTATTTTAGTATCATTCTAAATATCATTGTGTTTGATAGATTGATAAGAAAAATGCATGTTCTGTTTGTTTCAGAATGACTACCGCTGCGAATATTTAAAATTAAAAAAAAAACCGACCCACACATACACACACTCACCACCAAAGTTTTAATGCATAACATGCACTATGATTATGTAATTGTTTAATTTTATCATTAATAAACTATTGTTTTATCTGCCTTCAATGCATATCTACTTTGCGAATCGGCGTTCTTGTCGTGAAGTTTGGTGATCGATATCTCCGTCAGTATAAACTCGTTGGTGGGTGTCTTGAGCCCTTGCGCGGCGACGATGCGCTCTATCTTAACTGAAGCGTCTGTGGATAATTGACATGATTTTGTGCCGATTTTTGCGTAAATATTGACAGCGACGAGTACTTCTCGGATTTCGCCGCGTAGATCGTGGGAGCTCCTTGCAAGATGGTTCGAATTATCATTACTTTAAGTGCTTTAAATAAAAAACTCATTCGTTGTGCAAGACGTTGATGAATTCGACACTAATAGACCGTTTACTTGTGAATATGCGCGGCTTGGATGAACCATAGCAAGCTGATCTCATCGATATTTCATCGTACGCACGTAAAAACTCCAAATATAAATTTCACGTAACCATGATCGATACTGTCTCAAAATTTGCCTGGGCCGTACGCCTACGGAGTAAGAATGGTAATGTTGCAGGAACCGCAGTGACGTCAACACTTGTCAAGGGGACGCATACCGCAGAACTTGCACTTTGATCAGAGAAAATAATGTTATAATGGACGCTTTAAAACCCTAATAAAAACGTATAATTTTCGCCTGTATTCTGGGTATAGCAATTTAAAAGCATCCATTTGCAAGTATTTCATTCGTGCAGTGAGGAATAAGATGTGAATGCAATTTAGCCTACGTAGTAATTATAGGTAGATTGGTATTCTTGATAACCTAGTAGACGCGTCTGATGATTCTGTACACTATACGATAACGCAGGTGAAACGGAGTAGCATCAAAGTTGAAAATGAGAAGCTGCCACAACAACATGTTTTTCATAGTACCCCATTTCAAAAATTTAAAACGCATCATTATGTAAGTAAAAAATTGACAATAAAGAGCATTGAGAATCAGTAAATTTAAGAGTGTATTCTGAAAGGATTACGCACCGAACTGGACAGCGTAAATATTTGCCATATATCGAGAGAAAATCGCGAAGCCTGTAGCATTTCATCTGACGGGCTATAACGATGGAGCCGTTGCAGGTGATTTGTACGATCAGGAGCTACTTATAGTTCAATATGTCGAAATTTATCTCATTGAAAAAGTATTGTAGCAGAGTAATAATCGAATGTTTGTAATGGTGTTGGCTTTTGACAATGCTCACAATAGCTGAATAAGCAAACTTGATATGGAGCGGACAATAAAAATGTTTTACATTTTATGACGCCTCTCTCTTTCTCTTTCTCCCGTAGAAGCGTGTCAGGAAAGTGTGAGGAAAAATTAGGTGATTCGCCAAACTACAATGGGCCCTCCTTCATTTTCTCAGTTAAAAAATCTATGAACCAATTTATTATATACAACAGACAAACGCGATAATTTACAAACGTCGTTTCTCACAGGGGCGATTATTTTACAAGATTATCTACAATTAAAAAAATACACCCTACGATTGTATCCTATAATGCCCCCATGAAAACGTTTTCGTGGTTCCAGGTATGATATGCCGTTTGTCATCGTGCGGACTTAGAGCAATTTTTGTCTCGTTGGTGGTGTACTCTTCATGCAACATCGATCGTATGCATGCTTGCTGCCCAGTCATTTCGATCTGGTCATATAAGCATTTCGTGTAATCTTCGAAGAAGATCTTTCTCGCCCCGATGTTACTCTTATCGCGCTTCGATTTCTTCGTAACGTCTTTACCGTCGACTCGTACCGCATGCATTTTTGCTCTAGCCCCGACAAATTCCGTCATTATCCGAGCATTATTTTCGTCTTTCGTGAGTCCGGGAACATTTTTCTTGACAAGCGGTATATCATACCCATTGCTCGCCGGGTACTCGTTCGTATCGAAACGATGGATATTGCGCTTCATGTCGTCATACACATCCTCACACTCAATGTTGTATATTAGACTATCCGTATCGGTGTACAACACTGTACATTCTTTATATAGAGGCAATATGTACTCATGATGAAAGTCATATAAACATGTCTTCGATATGTCGAGTATGCACATACCCACATATATTGGTTTATTAAATTTCACCTCGAGCTTGCGTAACTCGACAGCAACAAGGTTTTCTGAAAAAACACTCCGGCTATGAAAATTTGGTTTTGCAATCATTGCTTCCGCACCGTACCTGCCCTCCCACCGTGTTAAAATCTTGACGTCTACGTGATTGCGCACATTTTCTATTGTTTTCCTACACACCGCATTATTCATCAATTTATAGAGATTTTTTCTAAATTATTCTTTGCTTGGGTTTTGAGACCGTGCCGTACACACTGCTGCAGATTACGATAATGAATAACATACCGTTCCTTGTTATGCACGGTTGTAAGGAGTTTTTCGTATTGTCCACCAGGTGGTTTACCGTGTGTTGAACAAAACGTTAAATCCGTGTGTGCATCGTGTAGACATTCCGGGTACTCTAAGTCAACCTCAAGAATGTAACCGGTCGGTGAATCTAGCGTGATAGATTATAAATCGAATGTCGACAACTCATCGACCCATCGAAAATCAGCATAGGGCAATGGTTGACACATTGCCCATCCATACGAATTATTCACATCGAAATACATCAAGTATGATGAGGACCTTGATGGATCGAATGATTCCATGTGTTTATTATTGGCGCGCGCATACCTATTTGAGCACTGACTCAGGCCACCGCGTATACCCCGTTCAACAAATAATACCATGTCAATGTCGGTGAACAATTCGAAGTTAACGCATCCATGTTTCAACATTGCATCCCATGTGTAGCCGAGGAGAGTATAGTAATAAGCGGGGTCGAACCTGTAACTCTCCATACAGCTATTGCGAAAGTTCTCAAAAATGTCGGCCAGCAATAAAACTTCGGTCTTCAAATACGAGTCACTATATTCACCTAACGTTTGAATAGAAAACCGTTCTCATACATTCTTGGCGTGAGCGTATTCGCTCTCACTTACAATGTCACCAGTCAAAGTACTGTGGAATGCGTCTCGTGGTGGTAGGTGATAGTCTTCCAATCGGTTTACACTATCGATATATTCATTGGGGAAGACGCCTTTTCGAGTTAATAGGATGAAACTATCGCTTGTTATGTCACGAAATTGCGAACGTAAAATTTTTAGTTTGTCCATTGTCAAAAATGAGGCCAGTTCATCCAGACTTGCCTTGAGAAATTTGTATGAATCGACGAAGCGTAATTGATTCGGATGTGACTTGTCTGCCGTTCGAAATGTTTTGGTAAAAGAAACGTATCCCTCTTTAGTTATGGGCAGCACAGTGGTTTTCCCCTCGAATGCTGTGGCTAGTTCCTCGATGATGAGCTGTGCACCATAGCCGGACAAATTATGAAAAAATACGGGAATGAAAAAATACCGTTGGTAATTCAAATTGCAGTTAGAATGGGCGGGACCTCTACAACGTCCGGTCAGAAGGCAATGATCACGAATACGTATGTCGTCTTCGGCAAATGGTTTTTCACATATATGGCACTGAGCAGCGCTTCGAAATTTTGCCCGCTCATCCGGAGTTAGAAGTACCACGGGAACACTATCCGACTAAATTTTTAAGGTTCTCAACAAACCATGGGATGCAATTGACATCGCGCCGCGAGTAGTATCCCGATAACGAATGTTCATACGAGCAATGTACGCAGTACGCTACGTTTAACACTTCGTGCTGTTGCTGTATATTTTTGTTGTCAACATTTGCCAAAACGCACTCGAGATCCGCATAAATCACAAATGGAAGTTGCTATTTTCTTTGAATGTTTTCGAACGCTAGCCATTTGTTCGTTTCACCAGGTAATCGAATGGCACAATCGTTTGATTTTCCACAATCCATCTCGTGCGATTGTAATTTAGCCTCCGTGTAAAAGTAGTGCAAACACCTATAACAAAACGATGGAAAGAATTATATTATTGAAGTACATAATCGCTCATATGTATTCTCGAGTATGCTTCTTGTTACTCACCGATCGCAGATGTGTTTTTCCTGTTTGATTTGTTCAGCTGCGTGCTCACGAGCCGGGATACATTTTTTATCCATACAAAGTGTCCCACGCTGTGGTCCGACGAATCCTCCACGTACAATAAATTGACACGTTTAACCAGTTTTTGGGCGCATATTCGAATTGGGACGATGCCTTTCTTTTCCGTTGTAAATACATTAACCGAAACATTGTTTTGCGATTCAATTTTTTTTACTTGATTGGGAGTCATTGGAAAAGCAATTCCCTGAAGCTGCAGTACAGTTGAATAGTGTGGATATGAAGTTACTCAATGCACGTTTGTTTCCACTGAGTAAAGAGCAGCCACCACTGCCCACGCGAAACATGCGTTATCCTTGGACTTTACATTCACCACCGCTTTCTTCAGGATTATTTTCCGCGACAAAACAGTTTGACATTCGGCACGCATTGGATTGTGTTTGTTGATATTTAAGGTTATGTCCAGTATCCGCTACAATCTCCATCCGCTATCACGATTGTGAAAATCTTCGAGAGATGCCAGAGTAGGTTCAACAACTCATTGTGTATACCACCCACGTTAATTGCTTGTGGTAAAAAGTTCAAAGTTTTTCGTGTTGATACTTTTATTTGCGCGTTTGTCACCTGCCTCAAATTCACCATTGAAAACTGTATTCACTTTTACACTTAATTGTTTGTTGGTAATGTCTTGCACATGTGAAAGCATCATATCACATGCGTCTTCGAGAAACTGACGAGGTTCAATATGGTTGTTATTGATGAGGCAGCCAGTCAGGACACGATTTTCGAACGCCGTATCAATCTCTCGCCAGATCAAACCACGATCTCTGTTTCCCGCACCCGCATGTAAAAATCGTCTGCGTAGAACATTCTTTAAACCATCTAAGGAATTTTCTCAGCGATTTTCACGTGAGTTCACAACGAAAGTTCCAAGAGGTGATGTCGGCAAAAGTGACTGCTCGATTCGTAGTTTGAAGCGGGCGATGGTAGAAGTCGAAATGAACCAGTTAAAAGGGAGTGTAACGTGGAAGATCTGGGGTTTTAACACAAAAAATTATGCGGTGGCATGCACGCATTATTGAGTACATTGCATATATAATTACCTCGGTGTTACCTGTGGAAGTGAAGACCAAACCCGGATGTAGTGACATTTTGGAAGAGCGCGCCTCTTTGTTAGTACAGCTGCATAAAATAAGTTTTATAGGTGAGGACTTTATTTCACATACAGCATTTCTACTGCATTCATTTTTCAAGTAGGTGTGATAAACGCCGACTTTCACATCTGTATGTACACACACACACGCATGCATGCACGCACGCACGCACGCACGCACGCACACAACACACAATATGTATGAACGGACAAAATGTTGAATAAAAACTTCGATACATGAATACACGTAAATCATCGCGTTTTTTTCTTTACCCGAAGCTCCCTATCCCCACGGTGTAAGACCTTCCTCCCCCATACAATCCGCGCGGCGTAGCCCCCCACATGCTTGCTCTAGCGGTAAACAGGTCCTCGATATATCCAGGAGACACCACCAGTCGGTCTATTCGGAAAGGCAGCTTGCAACCACCCCCACTTAGCCACGAGCTCCCGAAAAAGGGCCCAATCCCCCCACCCCTCCGACGCCGCAGACTTCCTCACCACTAATTCCCCATACATGTCACAGCGACGCAACCGCGACCGCCAGACATCCCCACCATGCGCCGCTGCACGATACCCACTACACCACATCTGTGACGCCACCGGCGTCTCTCCCTTGACGTACATCACTACTAACGGCGTATTTCTTTGGAAAAACTATAAACTTTAGGGATCTATTGTCAAAGGCCTTCGACCACGGTTGGACCACTTCAGCACAGCTGCAGGACCCAAAAAAAAACATCTTTTGACCCGATGCATCCCGACTTGCCATTTTTGTCTCGTTTTCCTCGGGCAATCTATACCAACGCGTTATTACAAAATTCTGGTGTTTTCCCAAGATAGAGGGGATAGCTGAAATTTTTTTTCTGAAGAAACAGCCCTTTTTAATGATTTGCTGCGCTCAAAACTGGCCGCACTTTGAATGAAGCAGTCAGTCGGTCAACATCGTGGAAGTGTTTCCAACTCGTCAATATAGAGAACAACATTGAACAATCAGAACAAATATTGCGCGACCAAGGTGCGCTCTTAAGTTCGTTCAAAGATTTTGCTGCGTGTGAGCAATGATGTGTCGAGTTCATCGAAGGGCTCGAAAGGCAAAGCCGAATTGAGCGCCCGCGATAATGAATTGGATATTAACAGTCATTGATAACCCAAATAGCGGGTCTGGAAGGAGTGAGGAATTCTGTGCGAAGGCGTTTCATTGACACGGGCACAGGACATGGTTATCATGGATTAATCTGGCGCGAGATTGACACATCATTCAAGAGTCGGATATTGACCGGTTCTGTAATCAATTGCAGCTACATCGTGCCGAAACAGTTTCTTGATAATGCTCGCGACCTAGTGCTTTAACATGTACAAAATATTATCGGCAAGCACAGTAGCATTAAAGTTGATACAGTGTTCAATGGTGAATTCGCTAGTGGAGCCAAACATGCTAATAAGAGTGTCAACCCGCGAAACTGAGAACTATTTATCACAAACGATTTGAATGAGTGGTATGAACAGCGAGTTACGGAGCCCTTACTCGACGAATTTCAAGAACGCGATCGTGGCTGGGCTTTACGGAAAGTACTTAACGTTACGATAAATGTGAATAAGTATAATCCGATGCGTGCCGAGTGCTCTATATCATAGCCGCGGGAAATAATGATGAAGAGGGCTGTGATCAACTTTTGCAACAATTTATTTACTTAGATTATTTCAAATTGTAACATCTCGTCAGTTTCTGCATCAGATATACAGAATTATTAGAAATGAGATGTTCAGCCTGCCAAAACTATGTCTATTGAACGAACATTTGTGCGATAAAATAGATTTCATGAGATGCATGGTGGTTCTGTAATAGAGTAGAATGTGAATACCTCTACGTATCTTTTCAAACTATGTAAATAAAGTGAGGTTTCAAGAGCCGTGTGGTCTAGGGGCACATCGCTGTTTTTTTAATTTGTACTATGCGGAATCGGAAACTTGGTTTGCAGTTAGATAATAAATTGCGTCAATTTATGTCTTTCATAACCTGATAGTCAAGTTGCTGAGAAAACGTCATCCTTCGCCGAGCTTTTTTTCTTAACCATGCACGGCAAGTCGTAGCACAGCATTTCCAGTGATACATACATACAGTACTTGTGTGATGCATGCGGTGTACTTTTATGTAATCGTGATTCGAACTTTTTATTATAATAGTAATATGGTTTCTTGAAATAAAATGTTGAGAAAAATAGTATTTCGAGGGTTTGACAATTTTGTGGATGTTTCTAGTAAATTTGCTTGGCTTTTGCATAAAAATTTATGTCACTTCTTTTGTACGTTTGAATAGAAAAAGTAATAATGTAAATAAAAGTATTGTTTGAAAAAAATTACAAGTATTTCGAGGTTAATTCGAATTTTGTAGATAGTGAAACGTTCGATGATTTTTTCGAGGGCATTTTTTATTACTTGGCGTTTTTTTACTTCTTCAAGTTTATGGAGGGGATTTCATATATTCTTAAAATAAATAAATATGCAGGGCTACTGGTTATTGGTCACGATCCCTTGAAAGGGTTTTAGGATATTTTCCGCTGTCAAATAACCTATCAATGTTTTATGCAAAAGTCAACCAATTTCGAGGTATTATTTTTAAGATTTAACTATAAACATGAATATAGTATATCGTAACTGTATAAAAACCATGTATATAAATGAATATTTATGTGAATACCAGAGTACTACTGTGCCCAAAAAATAAGGTGACATTGTATTTATTTCGAAAATTCTTCATTTATTTTTCCAAATCAATTTCATCCCCTTCAAAGTAATCCCCTCCCGATGCAATGCACTTATGCCAACGGATTTTCCAATCTTCTAAACACTGATTGTAGTCACTTTCCGGGATGGCCTTCAGTTCCGTCTTCGCTGCGGCTTGAATCTCCTCTATCGTATCAAAACGGTGTCCCCGGAGCGATCTTTTGAGCTTGCTGAACAGCCAGAAGTCGCACGGCGCTAGATCAGGTGAATACGGTGGTTGCGGAACGTTTCACACACTTCAACGCGACGCCTTTTTTCCAAAAAATTCAATGTTTTCGGTAGCAGTCGAGATTTGACGCGCTTGAGGCCCAAAACATCCTTTAAAATGGTATTGACCGAGCCTTTCGATATGCCAACCTCATCAGCAAGGTCGTTAATCGACGGTTTTTCAACACCAAATCTTTGATTTCTTGGACGTGAGCTTCGTCGGTTGAGGTTGATGGTCGCCCAGGACGCTCTTCGTCTTCGACACGTTCACGGCCGGCTTGGAACTCACTATACCACTTGTAAACATTTTTTTTAGACATAGCCTCATCACCAAAGGCTTTCTGCACCATCCTCAACGTATCCGCAGCAGAAAATTGATTCCGCAAACAAAATTTAATGCAAATTCTTTGCTCAACAAATTTCGACATCGCAAAAAACGAAAAACTCACTTTTAGCAGCTCACAAAACGACGCGTATCTCAAACATTAATGAATATTTTGACATGTAAATTTGACATAGATGTCACTGACAGTACTACCAACCTAAAAAAACAATAATTCTCCAAATCCTTTGACGCGCGCAGTTTAAATTCAAATGTCACCTTATTTTTTGGACACAGTAGTATAGTATATCTGAGAAAAATACTACAAAAGTCGCACTCTTAAAGCTCCCAGTCGATCGTAAATTCATCAAATGATCAAATTACCGATCACGAGGAGTTTTTTCTAAACATTTTTGGATCCAATCCAACGAGTGATTTATTTCGAGATAAAAGTTCCAATAGACAAATTATTTTCGAAAGGTAGGCAAGAACTCACCAACTAAATAGTACCTACATGCAAACGAGATTAGAATTAAGTCGCCATTTTAATACAAACACAGAAACCAACCACAATAAATAATAACGTACGACCATAAATGCAAAAAATAATATAATAACATTTAATAAAACTCAAACAATCCCAAAAGTTTTGAGAATTAATTTGAGAACACGAAATATCGCTTTTCGATGGCCGTTATTCATCTACCGAAGTGTGGTATTGCGACGTAGATTAATAAACGAACGTAATCGATGACGAGCCGGGCGAGCACCGCCAATCGTCTTGTTTCGTGTATATATAAACTTCGCTGAGCTTCTCTTCTTAACCATGTACGCTAAGTCATTGCGCAGCATTTCCAGTATGCTTGTGTGGTACTTACATTGTACTTTTATTGGGAGCACAAATAAGTCTGCGCCGTTTGACAAAATATGGCCCCACCAGGAGGTTATGGTTGAAATTGTCAGATGTAAAACGTCATATCGTAAGGATGGACATCTGGCAAGACTACAACCTTGTAATATTAACGATTTTGTATCAGCATCACATAATTTTTTTCGTGCGAAAATGTCGAGTTTTGGGTCGCATAAGCGTCATTTGCGGGAACTTTTGATTTACTTCTTTAATTTAAAAAAATCTGCAGCTAAGGCGCATCGATTGCTTGTAGAAGCATATGGCTGCTTTAAGTGAGAAAAGTTGCCGTTAGTGGTTTCAAAAATTTAAGATCGGTGAGGTTGACGTCGAAGACAAAGAACGTAGCGGAAGGCTGAGGGTGCACGAAGACGCGGAATTGGAAGCGTTATTGAAGGGAGATTCGGGCCAAACGCAAGAGTTCCCTCAAATGACGCTTAATCGGGTCAAAACTCGAAATTTTCGCATGAAAAAAATCATTAACGCTGATACAAAATCGCTACTATTTCAAGGTTATGGTCTTGTCAGATACCCAACCTTACGATATGACGTTGTACATCTGACAATTTCAACTATAACCTCCTGATGGGACCATCTTTTGTCAAACGGCGGAGACTTATTTGCACTCCCAATATATAATGGTGACACCAATTTCATGTTACAACAGTAAGATGATTTTTTTAAAATAAAAATAATACAATACGCAAAATATCATTCCTAAGGTTTAATAATTGTGTTTACAAAATTTTTAGTAAACTTGCTTGGCTTTTTTATAAAAAGTTATTTCACTTTTTTGTACATTGAAATTAAAAATATATAATAAAACCATTGCTTAAATAAAAATTAAAAATATTCTAAGATTAATCAGACTTTTTAACATAGTAAAACAAGCGATAATATTTTCGGAAGAATCTTTTATTGCTTGGCGTTCTTTTTTTACTTTTTAATATAATCGTCGACATGAGTTAGCAATGGATGACGCGTTTTAATTTCGGAAGTTCATCCGAATGACCGCAGGTAGATCAGAAAAAATAATAGGATTATTTGGTTCGAATAAAAGCCACTCGATCCTTTGGCAATCAATGTCTTGCCCTCTTTTTGAATGTTATTGACGAATAGGAGATGCAAGCTCGCTGCAGTGAACGGACGAACTTTGCGTAGAAAAAAGAGGGGCGGGGGGGGGGCTCGTTCAAAGAGACGCGACGAACAATCGTCACCGAATTAAAAAAAAAAAATTTACTTGACTTAAGAGATGCTTTGAACGATCTAGAATAAGGGGAAAAAAAGTTTGGTACCTGCAAAACAAGGTCCGCAGGCCCGTGTGGGTCTGCGGTGGCAGCGGCTGGCCCGTGTGCGAGACGTCGACCGTTTTCCTCGAAACACAATTTTTTAAACGGCACGCAGCATAACTGCAACAATTTTCATTCTTTTCACTCCAAATTTTGAGTACATCTTCAAGATAACATTTCGAAGAGAAATACGAACGGGATTTTCCATGAGTTAATTATAACATTAGTTATTAACAAAAGATTGTCCTTTTTTTGTCGAAAATTAAGTTTTTGGTTAAACGCTTGCCAATTAAATAAAAATTAAGATTTTCATTATTCTCTACGTATTTCTCTAGCTATACTCGTGTAAATCAATATAAATTTCTTTTTGTTCACTTTAAGATATGACTAATAAAATCCTTGAATATAAGTATCCTCTTATTTGTCCTTCTACCAACAAAAGAAATCACAAAATATCACTCAATTTTGGACGTTCACAATGGTGTAAGCTCTCAAGGTAAAACGAGCGCGCACTCTTGATTTCTATTAATTTTGTTCAAATTTTAACCAGATATTGTACATAACATTATACATGTTTGAGTGAAGGTTCACAGCAGATGACTGTTTAGATTGTGAGATAATGGTTTCTTAAACAGCAATTTTTAACACTGCAGGGTCTGCATTGACCGATAGTCAGGTCACATAATTCGGCGTACCATTCTATTGTGTTTATTAATTTTGAAAAAAAAATTATGTTTAGATAGAAAACTAGTGAGGGAGCGAGTGAAAAAAGTTTCGATTGTCTTCACTATTCAGCTTTGCTAAAGACGTTCAGTAACGACAGAATAACTCTCGGTAAAAAATATTTGTCGGCTATAATAAGAAAACTTTATGCAACACCGCGGAACAGTACTGTCCAATATTTCGAGAAAAGAAAGTGACGTGTTCCTGAAGTTCAAACCTTTTATCTTAAAAAAAAATATTTGCGTTATAAACATTAATAATTTGACGTTGTTTATTTTGTTGCCACGTGTCTTCTTATAGGGGACACATTTTTTTACGCACAATACTCTGTCTACATTTCGGTGCAGAACCTACAGTGTTAAAAGTTGCAATTTTAAAACCCATTATCTCCAAATCTAAATAGTCGACTGTTCTGAAATTTTACTGAATTATTTGTAATGATGCAAACAATGTCTGGTTAAAAATTGAACAAAATCTATAGAAATCAAGAGCGCACGCTCGTTCTACCTTAACGCGTTTCAACCGTTGACCATTCAATTCTGTTGGGCTGGACGTTTGGACCAGTCGACGCTGACTATGACATGATGGTAGCCGTAACCATTGAGATGCAAGAAGGCCCTAGCGTCCTCGGCCTTCATTTTGAAACATGCACGCTCGTTCTACCTTAACGCGTTTCAACCGTTGACCATTCAATTCTGTTGGGCTGGACGTTCGGACCAGTCGACGCTGACTATGAGATGATGGTAGCCGTAACCATTGAGATGCAAGAAGGCCCTAGCGCCCTCGGCCTTCGTTTTGAAATGTACATACGGAAACGAAAGGCCTTGCACAGATTGGTGGTGCGATCCCTGGCGGATATTGTTTCTGAACGGAGGGGTCGACGAGTTCCTTGAGGTCAGGCCTCGCTGGTGCTCTCGGAGAGATTGGAGACAGTAGTGATATCCTCGCGACACTGGGACTGTATACTGTAGCCTCGACGATTGACACCGTTTCTTATACTCGGCAGTACGTACTTGCTGCCCTGGATAAATCCGATGGTCCATCTAGATGGTAAATCCGACGCTACATTGCTTCTGCTTCCTATATGATAGCCTAGATACCGTATCTACCACGTATGTGCGTATGGTATCGGTACCGGTATTAGTATGGTGAGGATACAGTACCGGTATGTTTTACTATTGTACAATGTACCGGTACCATATTAGTAACACGTACATTTGCATGTAGCGGTATACTACTGTACAAGTAATCCGTAGGGTACAATCTCTATACGCCATACCAATAATACGCTCGGTCATCAGGGTGAAGCTATCGAGGAATCGCCACAAATCATCCGCTTTTGAGACGTGACAGTTTAGCGTTCGTATGTAAAAGGTGTTGAACTTTCGCACCTCATTTTTGTCGCACACTGTTCAGGGAATTGAGAATTTTGAGAGGTAATGACAATGGCTACGGATCATCGGAAAATATGCTATCTGCGATGTTTCACGAATACATCCCGAGGTATTCCTGCGAAGAGCAAAACTTGAGTTTCTTGCATCGGAGCCGTTGGCTCTTTGACACATCGGCGTGCGGGAAAGCAATGCGAGGGAATATCGTGGCAAATGACAGAGTACGTAAATTGAGGTTATGAGACAGGCCATATTTTTTAATCTTACGTCAATATAAATTCCAGCGATACGATCGTGCTATCAAACTTGGAGGATACGGGAAAATTCCGGTGATGTTGAAGAATTCGTGAACTTCGCGTGTCGTCGTCGTCGCGTCGAAGCGGCACTTACCATCGTCGTCGGTAAGAACAAAACAGAAACACTTTTCGAGTCTCACTTTCACCGTGAGCAAGTTTACTCGTTAATTTTCGTCAAAGTTGCTCTTCGGCGACGCCGAGAAACTTCAAGTGTAGAAGAACGGTGTAAATTAATATAACGCGACAAACAGCCGAGGTTCCGATCCACGCAACTGCCCGGCGGTACGAGAAAGGGGGGCGAGGCGCTGCGTATGTCAGAGCCTTTACACGCGGCGTATTTTCTACGCGCGGAGGAAAGACGCCGTGTGCATAGGCCATCAGGGCTACGACTCGAGGCTGCGCGACCGTCTATATCTATTTAGATGAGAAAAAGTTTCAAGTGATACATGAAAGGACGTTTTTAGTGTATGTTACGATACGGCCGAGAGACTTTATTCCATTTAACAAATGGACGACTGTGGAATAATTTTCGTAGTAAAAAAATCGTTCGGAATTTCGGTCGAATATTATGAGATCTTAAGATTGAGTACACGGATCGAAAAAAGACCCAAACAAAATCGATAGAACAAAGTCATATTTCATTGGTCAAATGTCAGTAAATTTTCGATTCGTCGTCGCGTTTTCGCGTAATATCCAACAGGGCCTTTACGCATGGGCTATTTTCTATGCGCGAAAGAAAATTCTACTCGCGTAGGAATACACCGTGTGCACAGGCTCTCAGAGCGATGACTCGAGGCTGCGCGATTCTCTATATCTATATCAATGGGAAAAAGTGTTAACCCCTTCGTTAGCAGAGAGAATTCGGTAAAAAGTGCCGAAAATGGCAGGAACATTTTTTTATCCTGAAAACTTGTACTCTGGGGTTTTTAAAGATGCTGATTACGAATCTGAACTCAAAATTCAGGAACTCACAATAACGAACAAATATGGCGAATGAAAATACAAATAATACAGATTGATTTAGATGAAACTCGGTACTCATAGGTTGTGTAGGTCACTGATTATGAGCTGCTCTTTGGACTTTCGTCCGCCATATTAGATCCGCCATTAAATTTTTTTGAATTTTGTGTTCAGATTCGTAATAAGCGACCTCGAAAATCCCAGAGTACCAATTTTTATCTAAATCGAGTAAAATTTTCAATTTCGGTTCGCCAATCTAGCGACGTCATTTTCAATTTTCAAATGTAAAGTTCAGATTCGTAATAAGCGACCTCAAAAATTCCGAAGTACTAATTTTCATCTGAATCGAGTAAAGTTTTTAATTTTTGTCCACCATATTGGCGCTGTCATTTTCAACATCCAAATTTTGACTTCGAATTCGGATTCAGCGAGCCCAAAAGCCCCCGACTGAGGCTGCGATTTCAAATCAGAGCAAGTCAAATAGGGAAATAAAGGTTGACGCACCATTGCGTCAATGCCACACCGGGCACGGAATTACTTGACGCACTATTGCGTCAATGCCAACGAAGAGGTTAAGGAGAGACATACACCTAGATGGTCGAGGTCGAGGATTTAGAAGCTATGAATATTCCGTCGACCGTAGAAGACCTACACTATGGGCCTGGTATCGATGATTCCATGTAAGTTGACAAATTTCATGATTTATTTATTCCCAAATTTTCAAACGCGTTTTTCTCAAAACCACGTTTCTCAAATCGGTACCCAAAATTTATCGAAAACCAATGAACCGATTGCCTTGAGGTTTTTTGTGGTTATTCTATACACCATTATCTAGTACTTGTCATGGCATTTTTTTCGTTACTTAGTTTTTGTTTTATAGGCAAAATAATAACTAATTTTTGGCCCAAAAATCACTATTTATGTTCAAACGTCCGCCATTTTGTCATAAATCGATATTTTCAAAATCGGCTATGACAAGTACTAGATTATAGTATTTAATTTAATAATCTTTTTGGTTTTTTTTCTGATGACTTTTGAAGAAACGCCAGTGGGTACCGTACACGCAGATTTTTTTACGACGCTCCAAGGATGATACAATATACGTGTATATTTTTGATATTTTTAAATAAAAAAAATTAAAGATATTTTTGAATGTATATATTTTAGATAATTAAAACCCCCATCCGAAATTTCAAATAGTTTTCCTTGAAAAAATTCAAAAAATGACCTTTTTCCGGCTCCTAGATGTATATCTCCCCTTAAGTGAGACAAAAAAGGACGTATATAGTGTATGTTACGATATGACCGAGGGACTTTATTCGATTCAACAAATCGACGACTGTGGAATCATTTTCGTGGTAAAAAAATCGTTCGGATATTCGGTCGAATATTATGAGATCTCAAGATTGAGTAGACGGATCGAAAAATGACTCAAACAAAACCGATACAAAAAAATCTTATTTCATTGGTCAAATGTCATTCAATTTTTAATTCGTCGCCGCGTTTTTGGGTAATATCGAATCAGAGTTAAAACGTCGTCTGCTAAAGCCCATCTTACTGTTTAAAGAGTCGCGGCGTGTTCGGCAGTCGGTCAGTTGCGTCGAGATCGGCGGAATCGATCAGTGCCGTCGAATTTTTTTTTTATTACCTGGCGTCGAGACGCTGCCACGTCTCTCGATACATATTTTTTACTTTCCAGTGTCAATTATATGAGCATTTTATTGTTTGTCTTACATTTAGGGGTCTTCTCACTTTAGACGCTAAAAAGGCTATTTTCATGAATATTTTTTATCGGTTTATATAATAGATTTGATATAAAAGTTGTTACACTTAATAAATACACTTTCGAAATACATTAAAATTTTTTACTTATTCATTTAAGTCACTATTTATAGACGAAAATGGTGGTTAAAAAATGTCCTTAAAAATTGTAGATCTGCGCTGTTGATGAAATCTCGGAGATGGATCATCCGAAACAAAAAAATCAAACGGTTTTAGATTCAGTATGTTAATGGCTATAGCGCATATCATACGATTTTTTATATATGCAAAAATAACAAAATGGCGTACATTTTGCGGAAAAACAAAAAAAAACGTTTTTTTCACCGTTTTTGAAAAAAATAGTAAATATCAAATTTCGAAAAATCCTTGATATGTGCTATAGATATAGTTGTAAAGAATATGTGCTTAAAATTTAATAAGGATCGGTTTAGTAATTTCGAACATTTTATTAACAAGCCGTCGAAAAACGTTGTTTCCTTTAATCCTAAAATAGCCTGTTTTGAGCGTCTAAAGTAATAAAATTGAGAAACTAAGAGTAATGAACATTTTATATCTTTAGAAACTGCGAAGTGAAAAACATGGATTTTTTTGCAGCGACTGGAGACATTGAACAATGTAGATTTCTCGGTCTGCAGAAGCCAATTCATGAACTTTCCTCACATCAACTGAAGGCAATGAAAAATGTTTATCCATAGAAATACACATTTGCCACATTGCCTTTTGTTGAAGTCAGAAAAATGCATGAATTAGGTTCTGTATACCGAGAAATACATTTTTTTGAATGTCTCCGATTGTTGCGAAGTAATCCATAATTTTGGTGTCGCAGTCTCTAAATATACAACATGTTGATTGTTTCTATTTACTGTAAGACCGACAATGAGATGCTCATATAATTAGGCACTAGAAAGAGAAAAAAATATATTTGTCTTACATTAACTAAAAACAATCAACGTTTTGTACCTTTAGAGACTGCGTTGCCAAAATCATGGATTTCTATTTTATCGCTTCGATACCTATGCATATACGGTTTTCGTTGTGTTTAATCAATGAACAGTTTATTTTTATTGCTCATACTTCTTATTATCTGAAAATTAGTTTCAGTTACCGAAACAGTCTTTGAAAGAGACTTTTCATAGGTGAAAATATGGATTTTTTTCTTACCTATCTTCAATGCAAGACGATTCCATGTTTTCGCTGTTTTATTCTTTCCAGAGCAAAGTATGAGCTCGTTGTACTGCTTGCCGTCTTATTCCCAATTGCGATTTTTTTTTGGAGGTTTCCCTATAAGACACGAATAACTTTCGTCAAATTTATTTTTGGCCCTAAAAAAGGCCTTTTTGTTCTTCGTATTCGATTAATTCTCTGTATCGGAAATTGCGGGACGGGAAACTTTGGTTAAATTTTTTATTCGCCCAAAAAAGGGTCGTTTTTTCACACTTAGAATATCTCTAATCACGACTAAAGATTAGAGCTGTCAAAACGCCTCACTTTGTAACATATTATATTATATGTATGTGTAGCAGGCAAGATAGCAGTCAGCTGTCCATCTGCGCGGCGAGTCTGAAGCGCGTCGCTCTTTGAGCTATTAAACTTTTTGTTAATTAACTCTGAAAAGGGCGTATGTATTATGTTTACGACATGATGAATTGACTTTATTCGATTCAAGTAGACCGCGATTGTGGACTCACTTTTTTCGGGAAAAAAATCGCTCGGAAATTCGGCCGTAAATTATTAAACCTCGGGATTGAGTGGACGGGTAAAAAAATAACCTGAAACGAACGACGGGGAAAAATCACCTTACACTGGTCAAATGTCATCAGATTTTCGATTTGTCGCCGCGGTCTCGCGTGGCGTCAATTCAAAGTTCAAAAGTGACAGATGAAATCTCATCTTGGTGTATAAAGAGTACGCGGCGTGTTCGTCAGTGGGGCCGATCAGTGGAGTCAAAATCAGTGGGGTAAACGTCTTCTTTTTTATTACTTGGGGTTCAGACGTTGCCGCTTCTCTTGATCATATGTAACCTCGTTTTCTAATACACACACACACACACACACACACACACACACACACACACACACACACACACACACACACACACACACACACACACACACACACACACACACACACACACACACACACACACACACACACACACACACACACACACACACACACACACACACACACACACACACACACACACACACACACGCACACGCGCGCGCATGAGTTATGAAACAAAAAAACTTGAATACACATGGATACCCAGAAATAGAGGTACATATAAGTGGACTTATATACATATGAAGCTCACGTTCGAACTTGCTGAGTCCGGTACCGTACGTCCGCGGCGAGGGTGTACCGCACCGCGTTCAAGTCCAGAATGTCGAGTGCCCCCGTCTAAACTCTTTTTCACGGAGCAGACCAGTCGACGTTCCAATCGCACTTTGCAATGGGGCAAAATAGCGTTAACTACCCACATCATCTGGTCAGCGGGTCCGACGTCCCTCCACCTTCCATTGCCGGGAGACCGATTCAATCAGTCTTTCATTGTTGAAAAGTACTGGCCATGATATCACGTGGTCTGTCGGTCATTCTGAACTATAGCTTATAGTAGATATGCAGGGTGTAGAAGAAGCATCGGGATAGTCAAATATCTCGAAGGCATCGAGTTTTAGAGAAACGTTCGATATCAAAGATGTTGGACTTAGAAAGGTCCATCTTATTCTTTTGGCGTATACTATAGGCCCTATGGGATTTGAGTTGATTAATTTTTATGAGAAGGCCTATTTAATGTCGCAGATTTGTCTTTAAGGTAATACGAGCGCGCGCTCTTGATTTCTATAGATTTTGTTCAAATTTTAACCAGACATTGTTGATATCATTATACATGTTTGAGTGAAACTTCCGAACAGTCGACTATTTAGATTATAGGAGATAATGGGTTTTACAATTGCAACTTTTAGCACTGCGGGGCCTGCATTGAAATTTAGATAGAATAATTGTCCGTAAAAAATATTTGTCCCCTATAATAAGAAGACATGTGGCAACACCGCATCGTTCCACGTATCTAATGGCGTGAGTTTGCGCGGCATACTTAAAATAAATGCGGCACAAATTTTTATTTGCAAGTAATTTTTTATCGAACAAAGTTTTTAATTAGTTATGAATGAACCAACACTTTGATTTGTTAATGAAGACAACATAAACAATATAAAATATTAGTTTTTATAATGCAAATATTTTTTTATGGTAAAAGTTTTTTATTTGAGGAACACGATAATTATTATTTTCTCGTAATATTGAACAACACTGTTCTGCGGTGTTGCTATATGTCTGCTTATTATAGGGGACAAATATTTTTTACGAAGAATTATTTTGTCTTTACTGAACATTTTTTTTTAGCAAAACTGAATAGTAAAGGCAATCCAAAGTTTTTTCACGCTTTTCCGAACTAGTTTCCTATCTAAACATAATTTTTATTCAAAATTTATAAACACAATAGAATGGTACGACGAATTATGCGACCTGACTTTCGGTCAATGCAGACCCTACAGAGTTAAACGTCGGAATTTTAAGGGGCCAGTCCACCTTAGAGCCCCGAAAAAAGGCTATTTTCGCGATTTTTTTGAGGATTTTATACAAGATATGAATGTAAATGTTGTTGGGCTTGATAATTGAAGTTTTGAAATACATTTAAACAAATTTATTTCATTTTTATTCATTTTTAAGGAAAAACTATAGTTTAACGTAACGCCTCAAAAATAGGTGGGCTAGGTAGCTCCATCACAACTCGGCAACGGCTTGTCTGAAACAAAAAATCAAAGTCCATTAGATTCAGTACGACACCAGCTACAAAATGACCCTCGGATGTAAAGTTTTATCAAAAAATAAAAAAATGGCAGATGAAAAACGAAAAAAGTAAATTGATGTCAATTCCTCCCCTTCCCTACGGCGTCGGCCAAAAGGAGGTAACGGGCGAATGCTCGATCTCGGAAACGGGTCTCACGACATCGTGTTGGGCGCCAGGTATGGAATACCGCCGGTCTACGACCGACTTGATTATTCGCGACGCCGCAAGTACAAGGGCCATGCAAACGCAGTAAAAGGGGCGGTGAGGACTGAGAGAGAAACGGCTAGCTCCATTCACCTGAGTGAGAGAATATGGTAGCGGGGCGCAGACGTGTGGAATGAAGAAAATTTCGGACCATAAATAATAACAGGCTTTTATTTAAGTAGCCCAGACTTTACATGGCATTACATGCTCGCGCAAGACAATCGTAAACGCAAAACGCAAAAGTGACGCGGGACCAGTAAAATAGTTGAGACGCAACGCCAGAAAACACGCGACAGCTCGTAGGGCGCGACATCGCCCAAATTAACCAAAATAATTCGTGGGGTCCGTTAGACGGGGACAACCCTCGAAAGTGGCCAATAGCCTCCTCAAACGCGTGGTCTTAGGATGACTCCGAACAGGTAGGTCTTTCCGCCAAAGATAGGGTACGCCCGATACTCGATACGAATCGGGACTTTTATCGGGGCGGTCTGTGAATGATAGCACTAACGGGAAGTATCACCACTGATGGTCGGAGGCCAGAGGTGACCAAGAGATGATAGAGACTACGAAAGATAACCGGGGAATGCTGAAGGTTACGGTCGGTAACTGAGGAATAATGCCAATCACGAAAGGTAACCGAAAAATAATGATAATTAGGTAAAGTGGCCGGAAAATAATAATAATGACGAAAGGTAACCGGAAGATAATAACAATTACGAGAGGTAACCGGAAAATAATAATAATTAGGTAAAGTGGTCGGAAAATCATAATAATTGCGAGAGATAACCGAAAAGTAATAATAAGTACGAGAGATGAACGAAAAATAATAATTACGAGCGATAAACAAAAAAATAATAATAATTACGAGAGATAAACGGAATCTAATAATTATTACGAAGGTAACCGTAAAATAATAATAAATACGACAGATAACCGGGAAATAATAAGAATTGCGAAGGTAACCGGAAAATAATAATAATCGCGAGGGATAACCGAAAAATAATAATAATTACGACAGATAACTGGGGAATAATAAGAATTGCGAGAGATAAACGGAATCTAATAATAATTGCGAAGGTAACCGGAAAATAATAATAATCGCGAGAAATAACCGAAAAATAATGATAATTACGACAGATAACTGGGGAATAATAAGAATTGCGAGAGATAAACGGAATCTAATAATAATTGCGAAGGTAACCGGAAAATGATAATAATCGCGAGAGATAACCGAAAAATAGCAATAATTACGAGAGATAGACAGGTATTATTGGAGCGTGAGATATTACCCCAAGGCCCTAGAAATCCTCGCTACTACGGTGGACCTACGATCGCTCGAAAAATCGATAATGGTACGATCGACGCAAGAGACCACGCGTTAGAGAGAGACGGAGATATATAAACATCGGCTAGCCTTGGCGCGCTAGCGTACATAATTACGCTAACCGAACACATTTTTTAAATCGAACCACTCGGCTATTAATTCGCGTCGCATAGGGAAATTAATATTCAAATGAGTTGCATAGAAAAAAAATACGAATCAGATAATACAGGGACATTAATACGATAACAAACAGGGCTTGGACGAAGCAAAATTTGACCGAACTAAAGCGTAGGATTTTTACCTCCCGAGTACTTTATCCTTTAGGCGCGCCTCCAGGCAATCAAAAAAAGAAACTATGACGGGGACTGTTCCCCAAAGTTCGCAAAGACGGAGGATGGAGAATTGGGCTCACCGCTCTGAAGTTCTGGCCGGCACTCACTGACTCTAATTATGACTTGCCAAAAACTCAACTGGACGCGAGTTCGCCAAATTCCCGACTGCCGATTCCTCACCTCATATCCCGAGGCTCGGCGTTCCGCACCCCCCCTCGCCCCGCCGGAGCAAGGCTTGCCCTAGCGCGACAATGTCGTTGTCTCTCTCTCCTTTATAAAGGAATTCTTAGAATTGGCCGTCTCGTATCGCGACGATGCCGAATTTCGAACTTCGGCAACCGTGCGATTGACGCGTATGGCCTTCGAGGTCGGGCGAGACCCGGCACCACCCCGCCGATACCCGCGTGCGGCTTTCCCCTCGCAGTATTTGAAGCCGGCACCGTGAACGCCTTCCTCCAGGACCCGGTAAGCGACGACGAACGCGGGGGAGTCCTCCCTCGCAAGGGCAGGGCGTCCCTCAAACGCCGCGGTGGGCCCACACTTGACGCTAAACGCAAAAAAAAAACATCACCCGCCGTCCGCCACCGCCCACCGCAGTCCCATCACGGAGGCGCCGATTTTAACGGACCGCGACGTCTTTGATGCCGGCAGGAAGGTGCGACTCCCAGGCCGCGTAGTCCGAGGGGCGGGAGACACGTTGCGTTGGTCCTATGCCAGCGTCCCCTCGGGTATCCCTTGACCGCAAGCACCGATTTTCCGTGCTCGCCTGCTCCGATGAGGGAAAACCCGCATGCACCCGCCTGGGTCAACGCGCGGAGCGGACAATGGCGCCCGTGCCTCCGACCTTCCCCGACGCCGACAATATGAAGAGAGGACCTCCTTATGGGCGCACCACCTTCACTAAGAGAGCACGGGACGCAGTCACTTCGGGCTCTCGTGGCCTTCCTAAAGGTGAGAATTTTATTTAAAAGAAAATAAAAAATATATTTAATCTCTTGGTGCTGCTAGCACGCCAAACAGGCACTGCCACCTCGAGCACGGTGTCCCCGGCCGAAGGCCCCCGTTACGTCGCAAATATAATTGAGATTCCCTTAAGGGGGATCCCTTCAATATTGTAATAACAAAAAATTAAAAATTCACTGCTCGCCGCCTCCTTCTGGTCCCGAAGTGTGAGTCGGGAATCTGGCTGCCCGACGCGCCTCCAAAAGGGTCGTAAATCTGACCCACTACTCGAAATCACTCCGCTCGAAGTGACGGGACGAAAAAGTCACGTCACAAGACACACACGAAAACTTTGCAGGCAATGGCTACGACGTTTTGCCGTTGAACAAGTGCTTAGGTGCCATATTCCATACGCAGTTGTTAAAACTTTCATTATTATTTTGCGTATGGCCACCTAGACATCTTTCGAGCAGTTCTGTTTTGGTGAGATCCTCGTAAATAGGTTTTAAAACTTCCTGTACTTCCTCAGAAAGAGCAGGAGGATGTTTGTAATGTTGCTGAAGTGCCTTAGCTTTGAGGTACTTGCATCATTCTATCGAGCAGTTGTGTTGATGCGGTAATTAATTTTGTGGTAATACCCTGTCCATATTTCTTTGCGCATACCTTCAATAGAATTCAAATTCCTTCGAATAGCTAAGCCGTAATTTTCAGACAATTGTTTCATCAACTTGATCGTCAAAGTTTGTGTTTTTGCTTTTATCACTTTTTTTTACGGTTGCCGTCTTTTTCTTCACAACTACAGTTTGTTTCGGTGCGGTTTTTTTATGCGGCTTTTTCCTCTTTTGCTTTCTTTAGACCTTTTTCTTCTGGATCGAAGATTTTCTTGCTTCATTTGCACGTTTGAAAACGCGTTTGGCCACATGTAAAACACACTCCAATTTTTTGACAACGAACTCTTCACCTTAGGGAAAACAATTAAGCAGTATTCTGAAAGTCTTTGAGTCGCCATCACCGATGTAGAATCCATATCGCACAGCAAATCTTTCTACCGATCGTAAAAACATTTCTACTATGCCATCTACCTCCATTTTGCCAGCACTTCCTGAGTGGTTTGCTG
The DNA here is from genome assembly GCA_944452715.1 of Ophion slaviceki. Taxonomy (NCBI): domain Eukaryota; kingdom Metazoa; phylum Arthropoda; class Insecta; order Hymenoptera; family Ichneumonidae; genus Ophion; species Ophion slaviceki. Next base: position 37,162,651 of record OX101785.1, on the reverse strand, counting down.
TACAATGAGGTTTATGCTTCTCATGCCAGGTGATAAAGTCTAATGTGTTTTCTTTACCTTTCCATTTTTCACATCCTTTACAGAGACTTGATCGTATTTTAACGTCAGGGATTTTTCCAGTAAATCGAAGAATAAATGAAATTATACCAATTCGAGCAGAGAAGCCTCTTTTTTCCCAAGATCCGTCACCAGAAACTGTCAAAACGTCCTCGGGACGTCCTTTTTCCTTTTGCACTTTTTTTTCTTCTTTAACAGCTATGCGCGTCACTAAATTGAAAACGGTTTTTACTGCTATGGCAATGCCGTCAACGATTTGATAGTCAACATTCTTGTGTAATCCGTAGCCTAAGTCCATTAGACCACAAAATAAGTTGATTCCAGCTAATCCAATACCCATTAAACGCATCACAAACACGAGGCGATGATTTACTTCATAACCACTTCTGATCATCGGGCACGAGTTAATGTACTTTTCGCCACACGCACAACTCAAATACATTTTATAACCCAAGCCTCGCTCTCCATATTTAGAAAATAAAATTTCTCCATTGCAAACTTTAGACTTCAAGTAGTTTGACAACGTTGAAAACACGAGAAGAAAGCTTATGATACTGTAACCGGCAGCTGGATCCGTGTGTTCGTCGAAACTCTGATTCTTCGAAGTTGCCAGTTTTTCAGCTGATTGGCTTGCAAAATCTGCAGTTTTATCCGAGTGTTGATTCCCTGAAAACTTCCGCTTCCTGGTTCTCCCTGGATGAGCTTTGTTCTTTTTACCCATATTGGGCAACCCGATGTTACTCCTACGCAGTCTAAGCGAATACTGATGTTGAAATAACGGTAGAGGTGTTGCAATGTTCGTTTTTGCACCTAAAACCTACTTATAACTGTGGTTATATTTCAAGAAGGATTAAAATATAGCTGGATTATACGATTTATAATGAGAAGCAGCTGCTTAATGAACAATAGCGGGGAAAGAGGATTAAAAGGCCGATGGGTCGGCCGAGCGCGCTAAACGCTCACGTAGACGAAATGATGTCCTGACGTTCAGGTAAAAATAATACTTAGAGAGCTCGGACTTTCATAAAATTTTGACACAAAATTTCTGAATGTATGAACCCTGCTGCAAATTCTCACACAGGAACCTGTATGGGATCCCGTACGGGATCCCACGTGGTGTTTTCGTACAGGGAACCCGTACGGGTATAGGATCCTACGTGGTAACCCGTACGGGTTCCTGTATGGGAACCTATATGGGATCCCACGTGGTGACCCATACGGGTTCCTGTATGGGATCCCGTACGGGATCCCACGTGGTGTTTTCGTACAGGGAACCCGTACGGGTTACTAATGTCAAAAATGAGAAAAGGCAAAATTAAAAATTGGTTTTTGCAGTTTTAAAATAAATCACACAGTGGTCAGAGCAATTATTACAAGTGCCATTGGCAACGGCAACAGGATATATTGAAATGGTCAAAAATGGATGCTTGTACTCGTCTTCGACAAAGATTAATCGGAGTTCAAACAATAGTTTCGCACAATTACGTGATGGATCTTACAGCAGGATTGTAAAGTTCGCAGTAATAAGAGAGATACTTGATCAATATGCTATAGCACGAAAGATACGTATAAGTAATGTGTTTCGTGGTATTTCGGTGTTACGAAAAATTGTTGAGGTAAAGAGAAATTTAATTACAGTCCCCACTGCCAACATTTTTACGGTGTTTCCACACTAAGGTACACGAGGATGAATATATTGCACCGCTAACGAACTTGTATTTCTATTAATAGCCATTGTAATAGTAAATTAATCATATAATATTATTGCAATTTTCTGTAAACACATTTGTGTAAGATGTAAAATGGTAACATAATAAAAAAGTTTAATAAAAAACATTAAGATAATGGGTTTAATTAAGTTTGACTACGAACTGTGTATTAAATATTTCACGCCATTTTGCGAGGTCGGGACCCACGTTGAAAAACAATACTTTTGATTTCAGATAAAACATTTTCAAAAAAACGTTGACAATAGTGATTAATGATTTATTTTCGCACGAAAGTGTACATACAAATGAAAAAAATTAAAAGTTTCACATTTGTTTTCATTCAATTGTGATTAGCTTATTAAGCGCTGTCTCAAAAATTAAGCTACCCACATTGCCCCACACAGGTTCCCATGTAGGTTCCTGTACAGGAATTTATTTTCTGCATTCTCTCGTACAGGATTCAGCATCCCACGTTGCCCCACACCGGTTCCCATGCAGGATCCCGTACAGGATCCCGTACAGGATTCAGCTTCGCAAGTTGCCCCACACAGGTTCCCATACAGGTTCCCGTACAGGAATTTATTTCCTGCGTTCTCCCGTACAGGATCCCGTACAGGATTCAGCTTCGCACGTTGCCCCACACAGGTTTCCATGCAGGTTCCCGTACAGGATCCCGTACAGGATTCAGCTTCCCAAGTTGCCTCACACAGGTTCCCATACAGGTTCCCGTACAGGAATTTATTTCCTGCGTTCTTCCGTACAGGATCCCGTACAGGATTCACACTTCCCACGTTGCCCCACACAGGTTCCTATGCAGGTTCCCGTACAGGAATTTATTTCCTGCGTTCTCCCGTACAGGATCCCGTACAGGATTCGGCTTCGCCCGTTGCCCCACAGGTTCCCATGCAGGTTCCCGTACAGGAATTTATTTCCTGTGTTCTCCCGTATAGGATCCCGTACAGGAATTTATTTCCTGCGTTCTCCCGTACAGGATCCTGTACAGGAATTTATTTCCTGCGATCTCCCGTACAGGATCTCGTACAGGATTCAGCTTCCCACGTTGCCCCACACAGGTTCCCATGCAAGTTCCTGTACAGGAATGTTCGTCTTGTACAGGAAACCGTACGGGATCCCACACTTTCCTTGGCTGTCCCATGCTTTCCCACACATTTCCACACTAAAACGCGTGGGTATTTGCAGCAGGGTAGTTTCGGCAACAGTAAAAAAACCGATTTTTTGAAATTTTCAAAGTGGACTGGCCCCTTAAAACCCATCATCTTCCGATCTAAATAGTCGACTGTTCTGCAATTTTACTCAAACATGCATAATGATATGAACAATGTCTAGTCAAAATTTGAACAAAATCTTTAGAAATCATGTGCGCGCTCGTTCTACCTTAAGACACTTGTTCCGATGAGACTATCGAAAAAAAATTAGATTTCTCACTCGAGCCCAATTTCAGCCCAAACGGAGACACGTTACACTCAAACGATAATCGTTATTTTCCCATAAGGGTTTGTACTTCGGGATACTTCTTCTTTTTTGTCGTGAAATCGATTCACGGTTCGGGATCCCATTTTGGCCCGATCAGGCCCAATACAATTCTTTAAAATGTGAATGCCCATTACTTCCATCATAGTTCGATTTGCGAGAGATTTTTCTCTTCCCCAGTATCGAATCTGTATTCGATTTTCCGCTCGGGCCCACCGTAGACCAATTCACGAGAGTTGTCCAACAGAATCGACATTCATCAACACAAATTCATTATCCAGATAATTTGGCTTTGTCTATGCCATGAAGTCATTCCAGAATCCTGTATGGGCTCAATAAGACCGCACGTTATTACAAAATCCAATTACCCGCGATACGTAGGGTAGATTGCGTACTGTTGTAACGGGGTAGGTACGGTTGAAACAACGAGCAGAACGCGCGACCTAGTAGCCTTAGTGCGAGGAATGCAAGAGGGATATGAATCGGCTTGCACGGCTAAACATGTTTCCCAGTCTTGTCCCGGTAACACGCGTTGTAACTGCGTATATATGTCCCTAATGCGTTTTGGCAAAAAAAGTAAGTATTTATCACCGGAATTTTTTCCCTCAATTACTCATCAATAGGACCTTAAAAGTTAAAGAACGCGATTAGTATTGTCGTAAGATCGTTGGCTTTGACACTGCGTATTATTTTCGACGAGACAGGGCGGTGGGTACGGTTGAAACAATTCTTGTGGGTACGGGTGTAACGTAATATAATTTTGAAGACCAAAGCAAAACCGAGATCAACATCCCACCTGAATCATCAGAACAAGAAAAGTATTAGTGTAAAAGTTTGTGTAGCATCTTATACACGGAACCGTGCAAGAGAAAAATGGATACAATACACAAGCTGCTAACTTCGGGCTGACGGCTGATGCACAGACGGTAGTCCAAACTGCTAATGCCATAACTGTTAGATTGATCGTTCCTGTAACCCAGTCCAACCAATTTTAATTCCAAACGAGTTCGATTTTTCTTTGAGCTCTAAAGATGCTCTAAGTTCTATTGATTAGATTTTATGTCTTAATCTGTTCTAGCAGAGGTGTCTCATTTCATGTTGACAATTTCTGTTTGTCATAAAAAAGTTTTACTTTGTATCTAAGTCGGTCTTGTTTCCATGCTAGGTTCGTTTGTGGTTATCCGGGGGGTGAAATATTGTGATACCTATTACTTTATTGTTAATTGATTCTAAAACTTTATAAAAAGTGTGCCACGTTAGTCATAAAATGATAAAAGGCTTTCTGCTTTAATTTGGGTGTAATAAAACTGTATCACAAACATTTCGTCTTTGATTATTTGTGTCTGTTACAACTGACCCTCGTACCGGGGTCGGTTGTAACTTGTTACGAAATTAATCTGATTGGGTAACTATTGCACTTGGAATTTAAATTGTAGTACTCATTCGAAGATAGATAAACACCATTTTATTTGTGTATTTACTTCAACGCTTGGTCATATAATAATAGGGATGCTACGATTCATCGGAGCAGAATTGGTACAACCATACCCAGTCTACCTATCTATGTTAAGGGGTTATCACAGTGTGACCGCCCGAAAAATAGCAGTTTATCGCGATTTTTTTAGGTGCATAGGATAAGCTAATCGGTCGATTTTTTTTACAAATCGAAGCACCGATAAGGAATACAAAATGATCAATTTAATTTTTTAAATTTATTATTGTGTAACATTGTTTTTATTTACGGAAAATTACGTGGAAAAAAATGGTGTCCCATGGTGGCCAGGATTGCATCCGTAAATTTTATCTGAAAAAAAATTTCAAAATGTCTAGTAATCTGTAGGAAAGCCGCTATGTTCCTATGGAATTTTTTTTAGTAAAAATTGAAAAAATGGAGGCGGTTTGAACAAAAAGTACCATATCTAGCCTTTTTCGACAGTTTAAAAAAAATAGGAAGATTAAAAAAAGCTTCAATAGCAACATAAGGAATGACGTGAAAAGTGTTCTGCTTAAATTTCAAACTGATAGCTTGAAAACTCTTCCTCTGAGAGCGGCCACCATTTTGAAAAAAACAATTTCGAAAAAACGCGTTTAAAGTTCAGAGTGCGGGATTTTCAGATAAATCGTCTACCTGCGATCAATCGGCGATACGAGGCCCATACAATATTCCTTCTGCTTCCTCGAATTGATCGTTTTTAGCAGCAATTTTGTTTCGCCGAGCTGTCCTGGCATCTTGCTGTCCAAAAAGGTGCGGCGGTTTGCAGTTGCGATGCGCTCTGCTTTGTACTTAGCGGCGAAGTCCGCGGCTGCCGGTCCTTTAGTGACTCCCATTGTCTCGATGATTTTTTAGTATTGGATGATACCCCTCGTTGAAGGTACAAGTTGCACAATACGTCGCAATTTCCACATGTTCTTTCCCACCGAATATATGTTTGGGAGCGCGTTGCCACACACAATGATTAAAACTCTCATTATTGTTTTGAGTGTTTACGCCTGTACATCTCTCTAACAAGTCGTCCGTTGTCAAATCTTCGTAAATCGGCTTCCAAATTTCTTGGACATCGTCGTCGAGCGCTGGTGGATGAGAATATTTTTCCGGAAATCTCTTGGCCTCAGCTTTGCGCTATTCGCATCACGAATCTTCTCCCGAAGGACAAAACTGATACCCATATCGCTTTCCTCATATTTTCAATGGAATCGGAGTTTCGACGAACTGCTAAGCCATAATACTCGGAAAGATTTGTTAACAACTTTAGTGCTAATTGCGCTTTTTTCGGGTCGTCAATAGCAGGTTTTTTAGTTGTATTTTTTTTGCTTTCGGAGTAATCGACGTGCATGTAGGAACAGGACAAAAGGAATAACGGTTGAACGGGATGCCGGGGCCGGGGTCCCTGCGCGCCGTCCGCGCCAGGTCTCATGCTCCAATCACTTTTTCTAAGAAAGGTTGTAGCGACCGAAAGAATTCGTAGTTTGATCTAAAAATTGGACAGAACGTTTATAACCGTGTATACCATCAGATAATGAAAAAAATCGATTTTTTTTAAATTTTACATTGTGATGATTTCTTAACGAATGAAGATTACCGGTCGAAAATGTAATGCTCCTCTCGTTGACCCAAAATCGGCTGCAGCAGTAAAAGTGAAACACGTACTTGGATTAAAAAAGTGCGCTTGAAACAAGCGTACAATGAAAAAAATGATGCATTGAAAAAATCAACATGGGTGTGTTTGGGTTAATGTGCTTTGGGGGAAGCGCAAATACTTCGTGTACATACATTATACATATATATGGGTGTTTCTCTACTAAATGGAAAATCGATGTCACAGGCAAATTTTATGTATTTAAAATTATTATTACTGAGTTGTATCTGTCTAAAACAATAATTCGTTATCTATTCTTGGTACGCCACAACGCACATAATGACGCAATATCTTAATATTCATTTAAGTGTCTTTCAAACATCCTAAAACACAGTCCCCTGTCGTGTCCCATATCCAGAATGACAAGGTTCACCACTAATATTTACTTTTAGTGTTAATATTGCCTAATTCGAACATCCACAGGTTTAACTAGAATAGAGGACATGTCTTTATAAAATGTGACTATAATTTTAAATACTTTTCAATATTAAAAAAATTCACTCAAATGTTGTCCTAAAAATTTGAAGACAGTCCCCTGGTCTAACTTCAAAATCGCGCCCAATTCGTATTTCGTTTAGTAGACATAATTTATTGCGATAAACGAACCGCAAACGGTGTAAAGTTCGGCCAAATGCCGAGCTAACAAGGAGACGGCACGACCGTGGGGTCGGGGATTTGGTCGAATTTTTTTGTGATGAAAGAGGACCCCTAGCACCTCACGTGGTTAAAGTAGTAGGACGCACTACTTGGAAAATTCCTAAAAAAAATCGATTCAAAGTTTCTTAGGCGCCTTATGAGTTTAAAATGTCAGGCACTTGTCGAGCTGCCGTCTAGTCTAGATGGTTAGGGCTCGGTCTTTTGCGCCGGAGGTCTCGAGTTCGATTCCTCGTTCGGATTTTTTTTTATCCCAACAATTATTCAAAACATTTCTTATCCCAACATTATGTTTAAAAATGTATTTACATGGTTTTTTAAAAATTATTTTCTTTTTGTTTCCAATAAAACAATTCATAACGGTGGGTTTTTTAAATTTTTCATTGTAAAGTATATGGGGAGGAACATTTCGTTTTTAATGAGAATAACAAAGTCGATTAGGAAAAATTCAATTTTTATTTATATCATAATTATATAAAAAACCGCAGTGGTAATTATCGTAGAAACAAACAAAGCAATAATTTTTGCGACATCTTGCGCAACATGTAAAAGCGGATTTTTTACCATCGCAAAGAGTTTGCAATACATCCGTACAAAAACATGTCCCATTAACATTCATGAAAATGTTTCTAGTCAATTGCAGCGAATTGTTAGAGCAGAATCGTGAAATTAATTTCCGGGAAGATTGTATCAAAATCCATTCAATAATTCACCATCAATTATCGTCACCAATGTTCCGAGACATGATTCCAATACGCCTGGTTTGCCTCAAAATTATCGGTTACTAGAAACATTTTCATGAATGTTAATGGGACATGTTTTTGTACGGATGTATTGCAAACTCCCTGCGATTGTAAAAAATCCGCTTTTATATGTTGCGCAAGATGTCGCAAAAATTAGTGCTTTGTTTGTTTCTACGATAGTTACCACTGCGGTTTTTGTATATAATTATTTTATGAATAAAAATTGAATTTTTCCTAATCGACTTTGTTATTCTCATTAAAAAAACCCAATGTTCTCCTCATATACTTTACAATGACAAATAAAAAACCCACTGTTATGAATTGTTTTATTGAAAAAAATAAAAATAATTTAAAAAAAATCATGTAAATAAATTTTAAAAAATAATGTAAGGATGAGAAACGTTTTTAATAATTGTTGGGATAAAAAAAAGATCCGAAGGAGTAATCGAACTCGAGACCTCCGGCGCAAAAGACCGAGCCCTAACCATCTAAACTAGATGGCGGCTCGACAAGGGTTTGGCATTTTAAACTCATAAGACGCCTAGGGAACTTTGAATCGATTTTTTCCAGAATTTTCCGAGTAGTGCGTCCTACTGCTTTAACTACGTGAGGTGCTAGGGGTCCTCTTTCACCACAAAAGAAAAATCGGGAAAATCCCCGACCCCACGGTCGTGCCGTTTCCTTTTAAGCTAGCCAACGCCATATTATTCCGTGTGAGCGCTGTATTTGTAACTGAACGACGTGACAAAGCCGCTTGGTTGAACAGCCCCCTGGTAAGTAGTTTTTCTGTTATTTTATGTGATTAAATTAAAATCATTTCATAGTAGATGTACTGGGCCGGTTCTAACGCTGGGATCTCAGGGGAGAGCAGGCGTCGGGGTCCAGCGCGGGGAAGCCAAGTGCCTGGTGGAGAGGGTATAGCCAACCGCGGTTATGTGACGTCACAGAGGGGGATGCCAGGGGTCTCTGTGGAGGGGTAGCCACGTAGTCCGAAGAGCGATTAGCGGGAGGGGGACGCCGTTGTCGACGAGTGTTTTGTGGGGGCGGGGGTCAGGTAGTGGTGGGTGAACGTTGAAAACCCATAAATCTTATAATTTATTATAGACAAAAAAGATTATCATCGATGCGAGCAGAGTGTGTTTTTCTTTCTACACTATTTAGTCTGTGTGAAGGAAAAGTTACACACACGATGTGTGCGCGTAATGACCATATATGGGTAGGAAAATTTCGGTTTTTCGAAGCCCTTTATTTATGGGATGCAGGTGTGATGCGCTGGTTTCGTTTCCGAAATCCTGAAAATGTTTGTATGCGTGTCCACTCCTGTCACAACTCTCGCTAACACTTGAGACAAGTCCAGACAAGTCAGTAGTAGAGTAGCTGTAGCGGTTCTAAGCCACTTTTGGGGGGAGGGTCAAGGGGTGGGAGGGTCAAGGGGGATGGTCAGGGGGGCTCAAGGGGGGAGGGTCAAGGGGGGAGGGCTCGGGGGGGGGGGGTCCAGGGGCGATGCCAAGGGGGTGGTGTACAGGGGGGGTCCTGAGGGCGATGTCCAGGGGGGGGGGGGGGTGTCGCTGGGCGCAAGTGACGTCACAGAGTGGCCTATGTGGAGAGGGGCCATGTGGTCCGTGGAGCGTCTGGCAGGGAAGCCGCCGTCGATAAGCGTTGTGTATGTGTGAATGTCAATTGCATCCACCCCATCTCAAAGCTCGCCGACAGACAGGTCCTGACAGGTTTCTTGGAAAAGCGTGCGTGCATGTGTGTGTGTGACAACCATATATGGGTCGGAAAATTTTCGGTAATATGAAAACGCTAGGCGCCGCATGAAGGGCGGCGCCTTTCAAAGCCCATTATTTATGTCATGCAGCTGGTTCCATTCCGAAAGACAATCTCAATTGCATCCGCCCCATCTCAAAGCTAGCCGATACTCGAGACAGATCCTGACAGGTTCCTCGGAAAAAACTATAATCTTTAGGGATCAAAGGGACCGCGGATGGACCACTTGAGCGCAGCTCTTGAAAAGTGGAGGTCCCCATTCCGAAATATAACGTCAAGATGTTTGCATGCGTGTCCACTCCTGTCACAAGTCTCGCTAACACTTTAGACAGGTCTCGACAAGTCAGGATTTTTTGGAAAAACTATAAACTTTAGGGATCAAGTGTTATGTCCCCGTGAACTTATCGAATCTTAGAGAGGACGCAACACGGTGTTGACTTCGCTTTCGGGTCAAGACAATTAAGTCCTTTACCCAGGGACGGAAGTCACGTCTTTGATATGGGAAGAATGACGGTTGGATAATGCGTTGGTCTTGAGGAAGATCGAATAATACGAGAGTTTTGCATAAATGCTTTGCTTACTCTATTTATTTTCAGATAATTCGCCGTTTGTTCCTTTCGTTGCAATGGTCGTCTAATAATCGCAGTTATAATTTATATTATCGGCGGTAATGTTTTAAGATTTGGATTATAGTGGCTACAATTTCTTCGCGATTATAATGTTCACACCGTGATTACATGGAGATTAAATAGTTATAATATTATAATATATATATAATAAATATTATAATATATATATAAAACACGTATGTCGAACGGTTTATAGTGTTCGCACAATGGTTACACGAGATTAAATAGTTACAACATTTACACACGATTAAATAGTTGAAATGGTTGCAATGTTCAAGATAACAATATAGTTCTTTGAAGGCAATTGATTACAGCGGTTGTGGTTTAGATTTAGGCTGTATTCGATAATTAAAATAGATGTTGCAGAGTCTTGAGGTTGAAAGATACGGTGGTGATGCAAAGGTTTAGATTTGGTAATTTGAACTCTTCGTGATGGCTGAGACTTCTTTTGAGGAGAGTCTTTGACCGATATTGGAAGTTGAATTGCGACTGGACAATACGTACAGTGAACCTTGCTGAACTTCAACTGGTAGACTTCGGTGACGGTACCTTTAGCCGTATGGTTGAGACTGAGACTGCGACTGCTGGACTGGTACCACTTCGATGACTGCTGCGACTGGCTGCTTGTTCACGACGACTTACTCTTCGGACTTGATGTTGAGATTGAGACTGGCTGGCGTAGCTTTAGCCGCGTGGTTAAAATTGAGACTGCACACGTTGACACTTTGACTGAGACTGCTCGATTGAGATTGAGAGTGAGACCTCGACCATGAGGTCGAGATGGAGACTGAGACTTTGACCGCGACTGACTGATGCGTAGCTCCGGCCACGGGGTTGAAGTCGAGACTAGACTGAACGCGTTGAAACTTCGACGCAGATTGCTCGATTGAAATTGAGACTGACGGATTGAGACTGAAGTAGCTTTGGCCGCGAGGTTGAGATTGAGACAGATGGATTGAGACTGGATATTGACCGCGACCGGCTGCGGCGTAACTCCGGCCACGGGGTTGAAGTCGAGACTGGACTGAACGCTGCTGTGTTCCCGGTCCTTCCTTTTATACCCCTTTCTCGGGGGTGGTCTTCTCTCGAAAGATCTTCCACGTGCCGGCAATCTTGGGTGACCTTCCTTCTACTTCCCCTTTTTAGGGGTGGTCTTCTCTCGAAAGACCTTCCACGTGTCGGCGATCTTGGGAGGCCTTCGTATCCCTGGTACGTATGACTCAGGGTGACTTTCCCGTTGCCGTGCGCGTGGCGGGTATTGCTCGAATTCCCGGTTTTACGATTCTTGGATAGTAAAAAGAAGTGGGCCAGGGGTATCCCTTCTTCAGTTCGGTTGGGCTTGCGCTGTGGATGATTCCTGTGTCGGTTGAGTCGCGCTTCCCCGTGTAACCCGTCCAAGGGGTGGTCTGACTCAGAGGTGAGTCTCTCGTTGTGGTACACGTGGCGGATATTGTTCGAAATCCCGACTTTACGATTCTTGGATATTGATCCAAGTGAGTCTGTGGTGGCCGTGGGTTTTTATGATAAAACTCGCCTTTTTGGCGCCGATAGCTTATATATAGAGTATTCGGATGCCTCTTATAAGCTGGGGCTCGTGCTGAGGGCGACCGTAGTTCGCGAGGTGGTTCGGTCGAACGATGGGGTGAACGAAGTTGATTTTCTAGTGGCGTGGTGGTCCAGGCTTGATGGAACGATAGGGTGAGTGTGATGAAGCGGGGCATGAAGTAACACAAGGGCCGTTGGCGCCGATAGACCACTTGAGCTGCAGGACCCATAAAATCTTTTGACCCGAGGCCTCCCGACTTCCTGTTTTTTGTCTCATGTTCCTCGAGCAATCCACGCGTTATCGGAAAACTCTGTTTTCCCGAGAGCGGGCCGAACTTTTTTTCCCCGAAGAGCCTTTTTAATGGTCCGCTCCGTTGAAATCTGTCCGCACTTTGCATGACGCAGTCAGTCTGTTAACATCGTGAAAGTTTTTCCAACTCGTCAACATGGAGCAAATCTTGCATGACCAAGCCATACTTTTATGCTCGTTCGAAGATTTTGCTGCGTAGGAGCAACGATGCGTCGAGTTCATCGAAGGGCTGGAAACGCAAAGCCGGACTAAGCGCCCGCGATTATTGATTGCACATCAACACTCGCTGATAGCTCAAATAGCGCGTCTGGAAGGATTGAGGAATTGTGTGCGGAGCCGTTTCATACACGCGGGCGCAGGACATGGTGATCATGAATTAATCTGGCGGGAGATTGAAACATCCTTCGAGAGTCGGATACTGACCGGTTCCATCATCAATCGCAGCCACATCGAGCCGAGACACTTTCTAAATGATGCTCGCGTCCTCGTGCTTCATCATGTGCAAAATATTATCGGCAAGCACAACAGCATTAAAATTAATACAGTGTTTAATGGTGAAACTATTGACCACAAGCCATTTGAACGAGTGGTATGAACAGCGTGTTATTGAGCCCACTTTAACCTTACTCGATGAACTCCAAGAACGTGGTAATGGCTGGGCTCTGCAGAAAATACTTCACCTCACAATAAATGTGAATAAGTATAATCCGATGCGTGCCGGGTGCTCCATATCATTGCCACGGGAAATAATGATGAAGAGGGCTGTGGTTAACGTCAAATCCAACGATAACGCATGTTTCGCATGGGCTGTTGTCGCTGCTCTATACCCGGCTGAACAACACAATGCTCGTCCATCTTCTTATCCTCATTATTCGACAGTACTGAATATCCAGGATATCGAATTTCCGGTGACGAGACATCAAATAAAAAAATTTGAAGCTCATATCAATGTATCGATTAACGTGTATACCACCACCACCACCAAAAAGGACATTGTTCCAATACGAGTCACTCAAGACAAGAAGGAAAAGCACATCAATTTGCTGTACATGCAAGATACCGAGGACAGCAATGTGGGACACTTCGTATGGATCAAGAACCTGTCGAGACTCGTGAGGGCACAACTGACCAAAATGGAACATAAAAAATATATTTGTGATCGGTATGTAGTTAACATAATGTATATATATATGTAATCATATATGCTAGATGAATTAAATAAAACAATCTTTTTTTTGCAGATGTTTGCACTACTTCGGATCAGAGGAAAAATTGCAATCACACGAGGTCGATTGTGGAGCAATAAATGACTGCGCGATCCGACTACCAAACGACACCAATAAGTGGCTCCAGTTCGGCAACTTTAGCCGGAAAGAGCGACATCCTTTCATTGTGTATGCTGATTTGGAGTGTGTGCTGGCAAAGAACGATGGGGAGAACCTAGCGAAAGATATGTATCAATATCATGAAGTATTTAGTATCGGATATTACGTGTGTTGTTTATATGACGATTCATTATCTTCGTATCATTCACGCCGCAGTGCTGATTGCGTATCATGGTTTGTCGAAGAACTAAAAAATCTAGCACTGCGGATAAAAGAAACTTTCTGTGATAATCTACCAATGGTGCATTTAACACCGAGTGAGTGGGCTAGTTTTCGCGTAGCGACTCAATGGCACATATGTGAGAAACCATTTGCGCAAGAAGATGTACGCGTTCGAGATCATTGCCATCTGACTGGGCGCTATAGAGGCGCTGCCCATTCCAACTGCAACCTAAATTATAAACAGTCATTTTTCATTCCAGTAGTTTTCCACAATTTATCCGGTTATGATGCACATTTTATAATCAAGGAAGTAGCCACAGCGTTCGAAGGAAGAACCAATGTGCTTCCAATCACAAAGGAGAAATACATCTCCTTCACGAAGCATGTTAAAATTACAGACGATTCAAAACACAGGATCCAATTGCGCTTTATCGACTCATACAAATTCCTCAACACCAGTCTCGACAAATTAGCATCATTCTTGACCGAGGACAAACTCAAAATTTTACGCACACAATTCCCAACTCTCTCGACAGACGATTTCAATTTGCTGACGCGAAAAGGGGTCTTCCCTTATGAATATATTGATGACGTGACCAAGCTAGACGAAACTTGCCTACCACCACGTGACGCATTTTACAGTTCCCTGACAGATGCTACAGTATATGAGAGCGAGTACGCACATTCTGAAAACGTTTGGGAGCGGCTCTCCATTCGAACGCTGGGTGACTATAGCGATTTGTATCTGAAGACAGATGTCTTGTTATTAGCCGATATTTTCGAAAACTTTCGAAATACATGCGTTGAGAGCTATGGCCTAGATCCCGCGTATTACTACACATTGCCGCGGTATACCTGGGATGCAATGTTAAAACACTCGAATGTCAAGTTTGAATTACTAACTGACATCGACATCGTTTTATTCGTTGAGCGGGGTATACGCGGTGATCTGAGCCAATGCTCAAACCGATATGCACACACTAATAACAAGTACATGAAGTCGTTTGATCCATCGAAAGCATCATCATACTTGAGGTATTTTGACGTCAATAATTTGTATGGCTGGACAATGTGCCAACCCTTGCCATATGCAGATTTTCGATGGGTCAACGACGTGTCCAATTTTGATCCATCATGCATCGCGATAGGCTCATCTATAGGCTACATCCTTGAAGTCGACTTGGAATATCCGCAATCTCTCCATGATGCGCACAAAGACCTGCCGTTTTGTCCAATACATGAAAAACCGCCGGGTAAGCGGGAAGAAAAGCTGTTAGCAACCGTCTGCGATAAAAAGCGCTACATTATACACTACCGGAATTTGCAACAGTGCTTACGCCATGGACTTTGTCTCGTGAAAATCCATAGAGTCCGACAGTTTACACAATCACCATGGCTGCGTTCGTATATTGAGTTGAATACCCAGTTTCGAACGCTTGCCAAAAACGATTTCGAAGAGAATTTGTTCAAGTTAATGAATAATGCGGTTTTTGGCAAAACGATGGAGAATGTGCGCAACCATGTAGATGTAAAGCTTTTAACAAAATGGGAGGGCAGATATGGCGCAGAGGCAATGATTGCGAAGCCAAACTTCCACAGCCGAAGTGTTTTTTTCGGAAAACCTCGTTGCCGTGGAATTGCGCGATCTCGAGGTGAAATTCGACAAGCCGATATATGTGGGTATGTGCATACTCGACATATCCAAAACGTGCTTGTTTGGATTTCATCACGAGTATATGGTACCTCTGTATCGAGATAGATGTAAAGTCACATTTACCGATACGAATAGTCTCATATATGATATTGAGAACGATGATATATATGCCGACGTGAAGCGCGACATTTCAAAATCCGATACAAGCGATTATTCGGCGGACAATCGGTATGGTATACCGCACGTGAACAAGAAGGTACCCGGTCTCATGAAGGACGAATGTAATGGAGCAATTATAACCGAATTTATTGGACTTCGATCGAACATGTACGCGACACGTGTCGAGGGAAAGAAGGACACGAAAAAAGTTAAAGGCGTCAAGAGTAGCGTTGTGGCGAGAACAATCACGTTTGACGATTATGCTCAATGCTTGAAGGAAAATATTGAAATGGAGCGTAGTCAACCGTGCATTCGATCAAAATTACACAAAGTCTACACCATTCGCGAGACGAAAATTGCTCTGAGCCCTCATGACGATAAGCGGTATATCATACCTGGGACCTCTGATACCCTACCATGGGGGCATTATAGAATACCGTCGTGAAAAGTTTTGTAATTTTTTTCCACAACCTTGATGTAAAATAGTGTACATTTTTTTATGAATATCGATGTATAAATCTCGTGAAAATTATGTATATATTTTGTTCACTCGATGTTAAAATTATGTTTGTTGTTGTATATATTTTATTGCGTAAGAATGGATTTGTTATTTCCCGTAAATAAAGAAACGGACTTTTTATAATCCCATGTGTTTATTCACTCTATCCATCTCCTCACGTTCCATGAAAAAAGAGGGTGACGGCGATAAGGAGGGAAGCAAGCCTGCTGTGGAGTCGGTCGGAGGCCTTGGAGGGATGCGGGGATCTGCTGCAGTTGCTTCTCATTTTCCGCGTTGACATTTCTCGGCTTCATCTTAATGGTGCGGTGTACAGAATCGTTGTACTCGGCTACTAGATTATCAAGAATATCGATCCACTTATAATTACCACGAAGACTAAATTGCATCCACATCTTGTTCTTCAATGCACGATTGAAACGCTCGCAAATGGATGCCTTCAAGTTGCTATATGTTGAATACATGTGAATATTGTACTTCTTCATGATGGCCTTGAAGTCACAATTGCAGAATTCTTTTCCCCGATAAACGTGTAAGTTCTGCGGTATGCGTCCCTTAACGAGGATCGACTTCATTGCTGCTGCTGCATCTTTACCACTCTTACTCAGCATTGGTACGGCCCAGGCGAATTTTGAGAAGTTATCGATGACAGTGAGGAGAAATTTATGTTTGGAGTTGTGACATGATATGATGACATATCGACGAGATCAGCTTGCCAGGTCTCGTCCAAGCCACGGATGTCCATATGTCGACGCGGATAGTTTCATCGAGCAGGCTTATGTAGCTCCAGCCAAGAGCGCCCCTTTTTTCGTTCATTTTCCAGTCCACTGAGTCGTGCGTCCAATTCAGCAATGACGTTTGAATTACGAATCACCAAATCTTGTAGAGTTTTGACATCGGCCTCGAGTGTCCTCGCAATGTCTCGTATCGTAGCTTCAAGTCCGTTAACCAACAACTGACTACTCTCATTCATTTCTTTGCGTATGTTCTTAATGATAATTCGAGATGTTTTTGTAACGCACTTAGAGTGATGGCGTCATCTTCTCCTTCCGGATTTGCAATATTACACAATCGTTTCTGCCCCAAGTCATAATGACCATCTGCGGTAATTCTAAAGCCAATCCCGGGTCGACCTGGAGGACCTTGCTTACTGTGGAGTACACTCCTACTTGAATGACGACCAAACACATCGACACTCATGATGATAATGCGTAAATTCCCCGATGTCGAGTTGATAAATGATTTCAGCTTCACGCAATTCCTCGATAATCGATATAATTTCATTCGCATGTGATGAATTTCCGGCTGCTTGTGATGCCAGAAGTAAGCGAAGACGATCCACTAGCTCGTTTGGATTATCCCAATAAATGTAGTCCAATTGGGTGTTTTTTCTGGCTAGCTTATACTTTGGCATGCCCTGTCCCACATGATGATCGACTATATTTGCGATATATGTGTTAAATTTGTGGCTGGTGTTACGTCGTATAGCCTCACTAGGCTTGTACAATTTTTTGTGCGCATTCGTCTAGATTACAATCTTTTCGTAGTTTTTCAAATCATCCGGTGTGAGAGTTTCGACATTAGGCACTTTTTTAAGCAACAGCTCCGTTAATCCAACAGTTTTCGCATAACTCACATCTCCCACGCGAATATGTTGAGAGTCGAAAATTATCGGAGAATTGCCAATCATTAACTTCTTGTTTGCGAGATTTCGTACACCATATAACACATCCAAGCTTGCCTTTCTATTTGTTTGTAATAGCAGGAGATATTCGCTGATCAGCTCATCGACATTTTGCGAGTCATCATCCTCATATATCAATTTAAACGAATCTTGTGTTTCACTCTTCAAGGAATCATGTGCCTTATTTTGATGTTTCACACTATTTAACGTATCTTCTTTTTCTTCTTCAACATTATCACCCACTTTTTCATCCTTAATTTCCTCCTTCACCACCTCACCGTTTTTATACGACACCAATTTTTCCAATGGCCCCACTATAGGCTTAAAGACATCCTGCATTCTCTGCTGCTTGCTATCTTTCCCAAGTTTCATCATTCGATGCTTTCGTCTGATTGCATCGCTCGCCTTGGCAATTTCACGCAATACATCCTTCTCACGCAACAATTGTTCGCTCTTCATGTTGTCACTACCACGGCATGCGCAATACTGTCTCTCCAACCACCAGCGATGAGTCATTTATCAATGGTGAGAAAATAATCAAAACCTTGTTTATATCGACCTTCGTTAATATCGCTATCCTTGTCAATTGTGATAAATGCATACTTATCGGAATTCCAGCATTTCATGCACATGTTTTTAAAGCACGTATGAGTCATATCCGTATTAACATGGTCATTGTAGACGTGTTTGAGATTCATATCATCCTGCTTGAAAAGCACCACGAAATTTGCATTATCCCTCACGAGATGTTTGGGGATACGAGTGTACGTCTGACAAAGATAAAAACTGTCAACAATCTCGTGTCGTCCCATGGAAAAGAAGGCCCGAACATTATCCTGCTTTTCGCATGCTATGTCATCAAAGATGAATATAGAGTTGGATTGTGCATCACTTGGTGCTATCACTTGTTCATGCGCCTCGAATGGATGATATTCAACTCCACTCACAGGTTCGAGTAGGTGTTCGAGCAACTTATACTTTGGCTGCTTGAGCGATTTGGAATACAAGTTAATATTCTCAAATCTCAAAGCATTCGGATGGATGATGAGAGTGAGCAAAGCGTTGGTTTTCCCACAATTCGATGGACCGCAAAACAGTGCACGTATGCTATCCGGCAATAAATTCCCATGGCGTTTTTGTTTCTTTTTCCCTCCACGATCTTCGACAAACTCGTCGAAATTTATCACGCGAAGTCCGCCTCCGATAGTTTGCTTCCTGGACGTCATCTCACACACGACTAACGGCGAAATCATATAAATAGGCTTCTTATAGGTACTATCCGTCAGTCGCGTATTGTCTTTAGAAATGATTGTGCATCGGAAGAATGGTAAAGGTTTGGTCAACCGCCTAATCAACAAACTCCCCATTGAACTACATTTGCCTGGCTATCAGTATTGTGGACCAGGCACAAAGTTGGCCAAGCGCCTTGCTCGTGGTGATCCGGGCATTAATCCATTGGATACGGCTTGCAAACAACACGATATTGCGTATTTGAAAAATCCGGATAATCTTGAAGCGAGACATTTGGCGGATAAAGTGTTGGCTGAACAGGCTAGGCAACGTGTTACCGCGAGAGACGCTAGTATCGGTGAAAAAGCCAGTGCTTGGGGTGTGGCAAATATTATGCAGACAAAGAGGAAATTTGGTATGGGAATGAAGGCCCGCAAGGGTGGCGTTTGTTTGAAAAAAATAATTGGCGCTGTAAAGAAGACAATGATTCAAAGTAATGATCCGCATAAGATTATTAAATCAGCTCTAAAGGGTGCTCGTGCAGCGGTAAAGTTGCAAGGTTGTCAAAGTGCGCACACCTCGGGTTCTACCTGTACCCCATAAAATTGGTGGTTTATTGCCCTTCCTCGTGCCCATTTTTGCGGGTCTTAGCGCTGGGGGTGCTTTGTCGGGTGGTGCGGCTAGTATAGTTAAAGCTGTAAATGCTGCTCAAGCAGCTAAGCGTGAATTGGATGAAAGTAAGCGCCATAATCGAACAATTGAAGCAACTGCATTAGGTCGGGGTCTACATCTGAAACCGTATAAGCAGGGATTGGGCCTTCATATTAAGCCAAAAAACTAGAAGTAACGCTACCACATCGACCCCTTACCGACCGCGGCCTACTCAACTATGCAAAAATCCTAAAGATTCCACATTTTCGTGGAGTTTACTTGCGCGATAGATTGCCAGAGAGTGGACCCCTCAAATGTGAAGCAGCAATTGTAAATTTGGATGAAAATGTCGGTCCTGGCACGCATTGGGTCGCTTACAAAAAGACCGGATCGAAAGTCGTGTACTTTGATAGTTTCGGCAATCTTCCACCACCATCCGAGCTCATGAGATATTTCCGTGTCGGTAGCGTTATCTATAATTATACTAGATATCAGGAATATGATACGATTGAATGTGGACATTTGTGTCTCAAGTTTCTTTGTCGGCAGCTGCAGCACAAAGACAAATATACACTATATATAAGGGGGAAATGACGGGTGGAATTCAGTTATCAATTTACCAGTATCATGGATGAAAGTTTAACATTGACCATATCTGGCTCATCGTCCATACTCGAGGCGCAATACTTTCCCCCCATCGAATTCTCGCCACACAAAAATTATACTCTCGGCCGCGTGGAATTGTTAACGTTCAATTCTATTCCCAATATCGACGTTGACCACGATAAACTTTACGTGGGAGATGAGGTGTTGACGATACCTACGGGCAGTTATGAAATAGAGGATATTGAGACGTTTGTACAAGCAGAGCTCTCGCGTAAAAACATCAGCATCAGCATTAAACCCAACAATAACACGCTACGCAGTGAGTTCGAGTGTGATCATGATGTAAATTTTGAGCCAAAAGATTCTATTGGGCATCTACTGGGCTTCACCGCACGCAAATTGGAAGCCAATAAAAAACACGAATCCGATCGTCCAGTAGCCATTCTCAAAGTGAACGCCCTACGCGTTGAGTGCAACATTACCGCTGGTGCCTATATTAACGGACAAAAAGTACACACAATTCACGAATTTTTTCCATCGGTGCCACCGGACTATAAGATCATTGAAGTTCCCTCCCACGTAATTTATCTGCCAATCATGAGCCGAACAATTGACACGATACAGCTTCGCATAGTGGATCAAGACGGTGATTTGGTAAATTTCCGCGGTGAAATAATCACCATACGCCTGCATATAAAGTCGTGATGGGCATTGTTTTCAACAGATCTTCCAATAACAACAAACGGCCATGGATAAAAACAATCAGTCGTCGACCAGCGCCCAAAGTGCTAACACCTCAAAACGTGCTACTCTTGAAGAATTTGGGTCTCAAAGTGCGTGGCGAAAGCGTGTAAAAAATTATTTAGTCTGTGCTCTGTGCATCTGTTGCGTGAAATGGAAGAAGAAATTGAAAACATTCAGGCGCCTGTGGTCTTTGATGAATCCATCATCCATTGTGAGATTCACGCTCATCATGCCATATGGCTCAAGATGCCATATGCATCTTCAACCTTCAATAACAGCGACGAAGTCCGTATTGCCATCCAACATCAAGACCTCTCCATCCTGCCAAGCAAGAGTTCCCTACACATATGTGGGAAATTATCAAAGCGTGACGGGGCGCCAACCACTGCTACAAGTCTCGCCAACAATGCCATTTGCCATTTTTTTGAGGAAGTGCGATATGAGTTGAATGCCATAGAAATCGATCGTCATAAGAATGTCGGCATTACAAGTGTAATTAAGAGATATTCATCTCTCTCACCGGCCAAAAGTTCTATGCTCGAGAACACTGGATGGCTCGATGTCGAAGAGACCAAGCAGATGTAGATGTATCGGGAAACTTTGATGTCTGTATACCGCTCAGCATGCTCCTCGGATTTGCCGAAGATTATCGGAAAATTGTCGTAAATGCCAAGCACGAGTTGATTCTCACGAGATCAAAGACCGACGACAATGCCATTGTACAAACAGCGCCCGAAAACTACAAACTCGCATTGCATAAAATAGAATGGCTCGTGCCGTATGTGATAGTCTCGGATCAGCGAAAAATTCAACTGTTAAAGTTTCTCGCCAAAGACGCACCAATCTCCATGAGTTTCCGAGCATGGGAACTGTATGAATATCCATTGCTGCCTACCACCTCCAAGCACGTGTGGTCTGTGAAAACATCGAATCAGCTGGAGAAGCCACGATATGTCATACTCGCGCTGCAGACGGAACGGAAAAATAAGAAACAACACAATGCGAGCCACTTTAATCATTGTAACCTGAGCGATGTCAAGCTATACCTCAACTCGCAATGTTATCCATATGGAAATTTGAATTTGAACATTGATCAAAATCGATATGCTCTTCTCTACGAGATGTATGCGAATTTTCAACCGACCTATTACAACAAAGAGGCTGAACCATGACTGAGCAGGGTGGAATTTTTAGAAAAAGCCCCCCTCGTTGTCATTGACTGCTCAAAACAAAACGATTCGCTCAAGTCCGGCCCTGCTGACGTGCGCCTTGAGTTTGAATTGAAAAACAATATTTCGCCACAAACTTCAGCGTACTGTATGATCCTGCATGATCGTATTGTAGATTACAATCCAATCAGTGGTGGAGTTAAAAAATTGGTATAAAATCATGCTGATGATTCGCGTCCACTTCAGTCAACATGGAGCTTATCGTCGATGTGCAGGGCTTCAAGAGACCCGTCAACGAATTTGTCCTGAAGGAGATGTCCATCGTCAAACTCCACGAGAAGAACGCTAAACCCCTGACATTCTTCTTCGATGCACCATTCGCTTGGGCCGCTTTACCGGCCAAGTACAAAATGACAAACAAGTGGCTGGAACGCAATTATCATGGAATACGATGGGAACACAGCGCCATACCATACGAGGCAGCTAGAACGACAATTCGAGGAATCTTGGAAGGAGCTCCTACGATCTATGCCAAGGGATTCGAGAAGTGCTCATGGCTATCGAGATTCACGGATTCAGCAACAACAGTCATCGATCTGGAGACTCTGGACTGTCCATCGCTGCAGAAGTTGCCGAAAATCGCAAACGTTAAATGTCCCCATCATTCCTTTAATACAAAATACAATTGCGCCAAAGCGAATGTAAAGTCGTTGAAAAGCTGGCTCTTTGTGTACGAAACGTTGTGTGAGCGAGGGATTTTTTTTAAATGAATAAAAACATTTTGAACAAATATCGTTCTCCATTTATTTCCTATATCTACGGCGAATGCAGTTTGACGACATTTTTTTTTACATTATATTCGATGAAAGTTTTTTTGAACATGTTTACATAGCACTAAGCGTTGAAAACTCTACGATGATGACTGTGATGCAAACAGTCGTTGCACTCTACGATGGCGACGATGCCAGCCGCCGCTGAACTCGTTGTTTCCACCGGGCCTTCACGAGCGTTCTGTTCCACCATACGCAGACTCGAGCGTCGAAAACTCTACGATGATGACTGTGATGCAAACAGTCTTTGCACTCTACGATGGTGATGATGCTGGCTGCTGTTGAACTCGTTGTTTCCACCGGGCCTTCACGAGCGTTCTTTTCCACCATACTCAGACTCGATGGAACTCGACGCTGTTGTATTTTCCACCAATGTACTTCATGTAGAGTTGACCATTACGCGCCAGTTGCAGCATACTCTCGAACATTGTCGGGTCTTGGTCGAAGGCCTTCACAAGTCGCGCCGGTAAGAAGACAGAGAACTCATCCGCGATGTCTGCGATGTAGCGTTTCCCAAATTTGGTTTGTACGGCCCTTATGTCGGAGATTAGTCGTTCCGACTTAACGGGGAGTTCTAACAGCTTCTTCGTTGGGAGGAATTCCGCCATCCGGCCGACTTTGTTGATACTCGAGAGATCCATTTTCCCCGCACTTTCAAAGTTCTTTTTAGATGTTGATAGTGCAGTGGATTAACACAGTCTGAGCTTGGCGCACGAAATTATAAGCTCCCTCGTAAGCCTCTCACTCAAATTTTCAAACCCCCCTCCCCCTCTTTTCCAATCGTGAAAAACAGGTTTGAACACGTGCGAAGATCCGTGGGAATCCCCCCCCCCCCGACGTTTTTCACGCTTCCGAAAAATAGGTTCAAACACGTTCGAAGAATTCCATACGTGGAGAATTTTCACAGCATTTTGTACACTCCCGACGTTGAGGTGGAGGGCCATCGATGTGATCTTTCATCTGTGGCGTATGATAATGCTCCAAGCATGGAAGATATGATATCACTTCACTGTCATTCCGATGATGTTCTGGCAAACGATCCCACAATAAGCCAACATATTTACCCCAATATTTTAGGAGCAAGACCTTTGGAACCTGTTCGAGCTCGTTTTTGGTCAAGTCCAGGGGGTGCTTGGCCGGATGCACTGCGTACATACTCGCACACGCGAACATCTTGACATTATATTTCGGAATGGAGACCTCGACTTTTCAAGAGCTGCGCTCAAGTGGTCCATCCGCGGTCCCTTTGATCCCTAAAGATTATAGTTTTTTCCGAGGAACCTGTCAGGACCTGTCTCGAGTGTCGGCGACCTTTGAGACGGGGCGGATGCAATTGACATTGTCTTTCGGAATGGAACCAGCTGCATGTCATACATAATGGGCTTTGAAAGGCGCCGCCCTTCATGTGGCGCCTAGCGTTTTCATATTACCGAAAATTTTCCGACCCATATATGGTTGTCACACACACATGCACGCGCGCTTTTCCTAGAAACCTGTCAGGACCTGTCTGTCGGCGAGCTTTGAGACGGGGTGGATGCAATTGACATTCACACATACACACAACGGTAATCGATGGTGGCTTCCCCGCCAGACGCTCCACAGACCACATGGCCTCCCTCCACATAGGCCACTCTGTGACGTCACTCGCGCCCAGCGACACCCCCCCTGGACATCGCCCCCAGGACCCCCCCCTGGACCCCCCTGAGCCCCCCTTGACCCTCCCCTTGACCCCCCTTAACCCTCTCCCCTTGACCCTCCCCCCAAAAGTGGCTTAGAACCGCTACAGCTACTCTACTGTCAGTATTTCTTTAAAAAACGATAAACTTTCGAGATCTATCGTCAAAGCCTTTTACCGCAGATGGGCTACCTGAGCATAGCTGCACTCTGGGGGAAAAAAAAGTTTCGATATATCGAGGACTCGTTTTCATTCAAAAATAAAACGTCGAGATGTTCACATGTACGAGTATGTACGCAGTGTATCCGGCCAAGCACCCCCTTGACTTGACCAAAATTGAGCTCGAACAGGTTCCAAAGGTCTTGCTCCTAAAATATTGGGGTGAATATGTTGGCTTATTGTGGGATCGTCTGCCAGAACATCATCGGAACGACAGTGAAGTGAAATTATATCTTCCATGCATGGAGCATTATAATACGCCACAGATGAAAGATTACATCGATGGCCCCCCACCTCAACATCGGGAATGTGAAGAATACTGTGGAAATTATCCACGTACGGGGTTCTTTAAATGTGTTTGAACCTGTTTTTCACGATTGGCAAAGTGGGCGAAGTTTGAAAATTTAAGTGGGAGGGTTACGAGGGAGCTTATAATTCCGTGGTCCAAGCGCAGACTGCACTATTCCACCGCGACATCAACATCTCTTCAAAACGAACTTTGAAAGAGAAAAGTGTGGAAATTGGATTTCACGAGTATCAACAAAGTCAACCGGATGGCGGAATTCCTTCTAACGAAGAAGCTGTCAGAACTCCACGTTCACTCGGATTATCGAATTTCCGATATGAGGGCCGTACAAACCAAGTTTGGGAAACGCTACATCGCGGACATCGCGGATGAGTTAACTGTCTTCTTACCAGCGCGACTTGTGAAGGCCTTCGATAAAGATTTGGAACCGTTCGAGCGAATGCGGCAAGCGGCACGTGATCATCATCTCTGGATGACATACAAAGGTGGAAAATACAAGAGCGTGGATTTTTTCCAACTCTGAGCACCCATGGTGGAATAGACGAAATTCATTGGAACACCATCGTCTAACTGCTGTCTGCATCATCGAGAGTATGCTGCAACTGGCGCGTAAAGTCAACTCTACATACAGTTGTGGAAAATACAACAGCGTCAAGTTCCATCGTCTCTGAGCGTGGTGGAAAAGAGCAAACTCGTTGGGGCAGCATCGTTGAGTGGAACAGCTGTCAGCATCACAGTCGTCTCGCCATCGTTTTCGACGTTTTAAGGCGTTATACGCAGTTGCAAGGCCAAAAAAGTCGTGTTTTCACGATTTTTTCTGGCAAAGTATTCCATTTGGGCAAAACGAAAAGTATTAGGCAGTGTAGTGGCATCTTTTAGCTTTAGATTGGCATTTTTTGTTTTCAAAATATTCATTAACATTGCTCCTGTAGGAAGTCTCCTGGAGGTCGCCGAAAAAAAAGTGTCCGACGGTGAGCAAAGTATCTCCGATTTGGATTATCTAAAATGAAAAAAACAAAAAAAAATGTTTAGGGGATAGATGAATAAAGGTATTGATTGAAGGAATAGTTGAAATTTTAATTTTTGACAAAATGGTGGCTCCGGAAAGAAACAATTTCGACTTTCGGCCAATTTTTTTTGGTTAAATCGTTGAAAAAAAATAGAAATAATTATCGGAAATATTATTCCTTCGACCAATACCTGAAGAATATATATGACAAGGTTGTGTTCAAACTGCAGACCGATCGGAGGAGTTGTTTTGAGAAATCGTGCTCACCAACTTTGAAAACTCCGTTTTGAGAAAAACGCGCTTGAAGTTTCATCAGTCGTTCACACATATTTAAGATTTTTTTTCAACTTACATGGAGTCATCTATTCCAGGGCCATATGATAAATCCTTTGCGTCGTCAGCAGCTTCCAATATCCCCATTTGGTGTCGTCTGCGAGCCATTCTTCCCTCGCGCGTGCTTTCTTGCGCTCTCAAGTCGGATATTCTGACGCGCTCTGCATCCTTCTTTTCGGCATAGGCATGGGCATTGGGCCCAATTGATAGTCCCAGTGCAGTCATATAATACAGAAGCGATGTTGTACCTTCATCAAAAGTGCCGGCTACAATGTAAGCAGCCATTTCCACTTTCTTCGAACCAGAAGGAATGATTTTCGGAGTGATTTTCCATGTCAACTGGCTGTAGCTTTCGTTGTTATTTTGCGTGAAACCACCAACACATCTTTCCAGTAATTTTTCATTGCTGAGATCTGTGTAGATTAGCACCAGCGCTTCAGCACCATCACGTGGTAATGACTGATAGTCATGTTTGTAAGTTGAAGGTGTATTCGAAGCTTGCGCACGCTGCCAAGAACACCATGACTCCGCTCCGACCGGGCACTTATCGTGTTGAGGACTTTCATCCGTTCAACAATAATGGCAATACGTTGCCCATATTGCATTATACATATTGTCAATGGAATCACAATGTCTCCTGATTGCCAAGCCATAATAAACTGTCAACTTATCTATCAGTTTAGCAGTGAGCTTGCCTTTTCCACCGAGTACTTTTTTGTTTTTTTTTCCCACCTTTATCTACAGTTTCAGTATTGTTTTTAAACAATTTCGGAGTCGTGAGCCCATTCTTTTTCGGACATGTCCAATACATTCTTTCTTGATCATTTCAATTTCACCGTACGGCGCAGCTTTTAAAATCCCAGAGTATGTTTTAGAGTCACCATCGCCAATGGAACTTTTGTAACGAACGTTACATTTTTCCATTGAACGTCTGAACATTTCTACGACCGCATCGACTTCCATTTTTCCCCAAGGACCGTTATGATTAGCAGAACAAATATCTTTGTGACCGTTATACATTCATTGTACTCTTCAGTATCCGTTTTCTTTTTCCAAAGTTCGCATTGTTTGCAGTACGCACTTTTCACAACAATATCGATAATTTTCCCCGTATAATATCCGATCAATGACGTTACCTCCTATTAAGAAGGAAACCCTCGTTTTTTCCAGGTTCCATTACCGGATACTGTCAATTCTTCACGATTCTCATTGCCTTGGTTTTCACAAGTCGTATCTTTTGCTTCAGCACAAGCTTTTTCGAAAAGTTTCTCGGTGGCTATTTTCGTACAAGAGTGAATATCTTTTATAATCAGGTCATAAGTGTTTTGCGTTACAAAAGCTGGCATATCCATCAATCCACAAAACTTAGCTGCACCTTTTAGTCCTAATCCGAGAGTTCTCATGACAAATAAAAATCGTCTGTTTATCTCGTAAGGATGATTGATAAAGAACTGGAGTTTATGACTCGAGCATCACACTTATGACACAGAAGAACGATTTTGAAACCAAGTCCTCGTTGTGAAGCTGCTTCAAATTTGACTTTTCCATCACAAGATTTAAATTTTACGTATTCACTTATTGCTGCAAACACTGTTCTAAAATTGAAAATCCGATATTCAGTAGAGGAATCACGGGAAACTAAGATCTCCTGTTGTCTTTTCAATTTTCTCGCGGACGCGCTGAAACTACTTTCATCGGTCTTAGCTGTTTTGGATTAGAAATATTTTTCTCTATTTTGTCCTTTTTATTTGCACTTTGTCAGATGCTCTTCGTTTTCTACTACACTTGAGGGGCATTTTGAAACGCAAAACTACGAACAGAGAGTATGAACTGAACGCACGACTTTACAACGTGGTAGAGCTGTTTCAATTGACGAAATTCACTAGTGTGGTATAAGCAACGACTAAATTTTGCTCTCAAGTATACAATATACCTTCTGCATTGAAATGTTATGTTCCGAATACAATGAAAAGCGTCACCTCAGGTATCGCGTGCCATAACAACAGCTGCTACTCCCCGCTCTTTCGGGCGCTTACTTTGTAGCGCTCCGAGCGTCCTTAAGGCCATGTGCCACACTCCTCCGACTGCTTCGAAATTTTGAAATGGGAATTCTCCCGAATGGAACAACCAATTGGAATGAAATTTGTTGTGTGCATGCAGGACGCTTGCTCCGAGAGCATGATTCGCGAAATTTTCCAAAATTTCGAAAAAAAATTGCAGTTTGTGGTTGCCATGTGAAAAACTGTGAATTATTAACCATTACATCGCATTTTCGATAATTTGGCGCGAATCATGCTCTCGACAGTGAAAAAGCACACATTTTGAGCTTTGTTTCACCTGTTTTCATGAACAAATGGCGGAGAAATAGCATTTTGAAATTTTTACATAAATGTAGCAAAAATGTACCAACAAAGCTCAAAATATCAGGTACCGGAGCGAGCGTTCAGTTCATCTGTTTTCTCACTGGCGGCACGCAGCTCACTTCGTCCTGTTTTTGCCAACCGTGCTCGCCTCCTTGCGTAACAATTTATTTTTTGACACGTCGAAAGCCGGAGCTATAACCTCGCACATTCGTTCGAATTATATTTCATACGACGTGTGTGATAGAGTGTGATATAGAATGTGAATAGTGTGTGATAGAGTGGAGTTTGTTTTCGTCGCGTGTAGGTGAGTTTTTTTGCTGTGAAGAACGCCCCGGGACGCCGGCACACCACCTACAAGAAATCCCGACAACAAAATAATCGACGAGAAAACCGCCGCGGCCGATTACACGAAGAAGATCGAGGAACATAGTGATAGCGAGAAGCCGAAGGAAAAAACACCGGAAGTCAAGGTACGTACGTGCTATAACCTCGAAACCTCAATTTACATACTTTGTAAATTGCCACGATCTTCCCTCGCATTGCTTTCCCGCTCGCCGATGTGTCAAATAGCCAACGGCTCCGATGCAAGAAACCCAAGTTTATTTGCTCTTCGCAGAAATACCGAGGTATTTATTCGTGAAAAAATCGCAGATAGCATATTTTCGATTTTCCTGAGCAGTGTGCGACCAAAATGAGGCACGAAATTTCAACACCCTTTGCCTACGGACGCTAAACTGTCATGTTTCAAACACGGATGATTTGTGGACCTGTGGCGATTCCTCGATAGCTTCACCCTGATGACCGTGCATACTATTAGTATGGCGTACAGATATAGTACCCTACGGTGTACCTGTACGGTAGTACACGGCTACACGCAAATGTACGTGTTACTAGAATGGTACCGGTACATTGTGCAATAGTAAAATATACCGGTTCTGGATCCTCATCCTACTAATACTGGTACCGATACCACTATACCGATGGCACACAGGTGGTAGGTACGGTACCTGGGCTATTATGTAGGAACCAGAACTAATGTAGCGTCGGATTTACCATCCAGATGGACCATTGGATTTATCCAGGGCAGCAAGTACATACTGCCGAGGATGAGAAACCGCGTCATTCGTCGCGGCCACAATATACAGTCCCAGTATCGCGAGGATATCACCGCTGTCTCCAATCTCTCCGAGAGCACCAGCGAGGCTGACCTCAAGGAACAATATCTCGCCATGGATTGCACCCTCAATCTGTACAAGGCTTTTTGCTTACGTATGAACATTTCAAGACAAAGAGCGAGGAAGCTAGGGCCTTCTTGCATCTCAATGGTTACGGCTACCATCATCTCATACTCAGAGTCGCCGGGTCCAAACTTCCAGCCCATCAGAATTGAATGGTCAACGGTTGA
The DNA here is from genome assembly GCA_944452715.1 of Ophion slaviceki. Taxonomy (NCBI): domain Eukaryota; kingdom Metazoa; phylum Arthropoda; class Insecta; order Hymenoptera; family Ichneumonidae; genus Ophion; species Ophion slaviceki. The sequence continues at coordinate 37,132,504 of OX101785.1, read as the reverse complement.
ACACGTTAAGGTAGAACAAGCGTGTGCTCTTGATTTTTATAGATTTTGTTCAAATTTTAACCAGACATTGTTCGTATAATTATGCATGTTTCAGTGAGATTTCAGAACAGTAGACTATTTAGATTCGGAGATAATGGGTTTTAAAATTGCAACTTTTAACACTGTAGGGTCTGCATTGAAATTTAGACAGTAATTTTCCGTAACAAATATTTGTCCTCTATAAAAAGATACAATGCAATAACATAAGCAATATCAAATATTAATGTTTATAACGCAAATATTTTTTTTAACGTTAAAAGTTTTTAACTTTAGGAAGACGGTAATTATCTTTTTTCTCAAAATATTGAACAATACTGTTCTACGGTGTTGCATAATGTCTTCTTATTATAGGGGACACATATTTTTTTACCGAGAGTTATTCTGTCGTTACTGAACGTCTTTAGCAAAACTGAATGGTAAAGACAATCCAAACTTTTTTCACTCGTTCCCTAACTAGTTTGCCATCTAAGCATAATTTTTTTTCAAAATTAATAACCCAATAGGATGGTTCGCCGAATCATGTGACCTGACTTTCGGCCAATGTAGAGCCTGCAGTGTTAAAATTTGCTATTAAAAAATCCATTATCTCCCAATCTAAATGGTCAACTGTTCTGAAAATTCACTCAAACGTGCATAATGATATGTTCAGTGTCTAGTGAAAAATTGAACAAAATCGATAGAAATCAAGAGCGCATGCTCGTTTTACCATAAGGGCTTAACACCACTGTAAACGTCCAAAATTGAGTGATATTTCGCGATCTTTTTTTTTTGTAGAAGGACAAATAAGAGAATATTAATATTCAAGAATGTTATTAGTCATATCTTTGAGTGAACAAAATGAAATTTATATTAGAAAATTATGCCAAAAGGTAACGCTGGAGCCATTCTGGCGAGGCATGTTGAATTTGAGACGCTCTGCAGCACGCAGTATAGCGGACGCAAATTTGATTGAGAATAAAATTAAAAAATTTCTATTAATTTATACGAGTATAGCTAGAGAAATACCTAGAGTATTGTTGAAATATTAATTTTTGTGTAATTGGGAAGCATTAAACCAAAAACTTAATTTTCGACAGAAAAAAAGGACAATTATTTGGCAATAACTAATGTTATAACTAACTCATAGAAAATCTTGTACGTGTTTCTCTTTGGAATGTTATTTTAAACGTGTACTCAACATTTGGAGTGAAAATAATAAAAATTGTACGAATTATGCTGCGTGCCGTTTTGAAAAATTGTTTTTCGAGAAAAACCAGCGTAACGCAGAGTTTCTTCTCCGTTCCCTGGTGGACTATGGACAAAATATATCCGATGAAACTTTTCGAGGAGAATAAGCCACTGTCCGGGCTGAATCTCCGTCGTCTGATGGCATCAGCACCGTACCCATGCCTTCGTGAGGCGAGCGGTGGACAAAGTGTATATGAATCGTGGTCGAGGTATTTGTTTAAATTTATTGAAACCGATGGTAAGATGTCACCACCTTTCCATAGGGCAAATCTTTAGCAACTCGGAAAGCCTAAAGTTGAATTGTTGTAAAAAATTATTGAAACTTTGAATTTTGGGAAATTCAGCATTTTATTTCAAATTCGTTCAGGTCAAAATGACGCAGTGTGTCAAGGATGGAGGACACCGCCGTCACTGCCCATTTCAAAAAAGTCAAAAGAACTTTTAGGCTTTATTAGGTATATATTGAAGTATGTAAAAAGAGTTTATTTGTCAAAAGAAGAGAAAATCGCGGTGCACGAGTTGCTATAAGGTAGATGGCCCAGTAATCGTCACCTTAAGCAGATCGCTTGACTTTGCAAATTTATATAGCTCAACTAGGAATGTGAGTAAAAGTTATTTTAAGTCGCTCTTAATCAGTTTTTTTATTACGAAGAAGAAGGTCGTTGTGAAATTCCCGTGCCTCGTACAGTTTTCGAGAAAATATTTCGTAAAGGTTATAAGACGTTATTGTACGAGTCATCATCATGCCGCCATGACAGTTGGTCTGGTAATCGCCATGGGAACGTCCCACTAATCGTCACATGCGTTCAAACTGCTTTGAAGCCTCATATACCTATGAAAAAAGATTGTTTTGTTTTTGTTGACTCAAATTATGTATAAACATGTCGAAAATAATATGCAAAAGTTATTTTAGGTGGACATTTTTGAAAGACATGTAGAAAAATGGTTTTCCAACTTTAAACGCGTTTTGCATGCAGGAATGTTTGATAATTATGCAGAAGTGGGGCTCCACCCCAATTTCAATCCCAAAAATTTATTTTTGGCATGAACGCCTTCTTATGTCACCACTAGTGATATTCAGCCGGCGGAGGCTGACATTTTAAAATATTCCCATAAGTTATGGGGTTTTGAAGTTTTGCGAAACACGCAGTAAAGTGGGGCATTTTCGTGCTTTTCGACTTGTCCGTTGTGTGTGTCCGTTGTGTGTGTGTGTGTGTGTGTGTGTGTCGGGGTGGGTTTCTTGGGCACCTTGGATGGGTGCATGGAATCGTGGGATGCGTAGAACACTGGGGTGGGTTGTCGACGGGGCCGCCCACTCCAGTGTTCTACGAACCCCACAATTCAACGCACCCATCCGAGGTGCCCCTCGCCCACCCCAGTGTTCGACGCATCCCACGATTCCATGCACCTATCCAAGGTGCCCAACAAACCCACCCCGACACACACACACACACACCCACGCACACACACACACACGCACGCACGCACGCACGCACGCACGCACGCACGCACGCACGCACGCACGCACACACACACACACACACACACACACACACACACACACACACACACACACACACACACACACACACACACAACGGACAACGAACAAGTCGAAAAGCATGAAAATGCCCCACTTTACTGCGTGTTTCGCAAAACTTCAAAACCCCATAACTTATCGGAATATTTTAAAATGTCAGCCTCCGCCGGCTGAATATCGCTAGTGGTGACATAATAAAGGCGTTCAGGCCAAAAATAAATTTTTGGGATTGAAATTGGGGTGGAGCCCCACTTCTGCTTAATTACCAAATGTTTTCAAAATCGGGCGGACTCGTAGGTCCTGCATTTTTTGACCGATTGACTTCAAATTTCAATTATAACTTCTTAGATACATTTTATAGCGATGTACACGCGATTTTTACAGTTGTTTAACAATTGCGGTTTTTGGAAACGAACAAAGGCCGTTGTATCAGTCGAAAATGCGACATTCTCAAAAATCGGGCTAGATGTACAAAAATAAATATTTTATAAAAATCGTGTGTACTTCGGTAGCAAAACACATGTAAGATTACGGGGAAAAGAAAATTCTTCTGGGTGCACATGTGCGCCTCTAACGGTCGGCTCGTTGGAGGTACCTACAGATATATGAAATAAACACTCCAAACCTCGTTTTGATTGCTTTATGAGTATTTTTTTTAAATCCCAAAAAGCCTTGTTTTCCGACCACCCATATATATATACCCAGGTATATAAGGCCTTAACTAATTATGCAAAGGTTCGCAGGACTATGTTGACTCGATTATGTCTGCGTATAGAACGGCAGAATATTATTTACGCACGCTGTCACAAACTTTATGATTTTTACTAAAACATTTGATAAAGAGTTTGAAACATAAATTTCTCTTCCATGGAACTTTATTAATTTAGAAAATAGAAATAATTATTGCCTATTACGCCAGAATTATATTTTTTATTTATTTGTAGTCATTATGAACAAATATTTTTTCATAAGATAATATTTAATATTATTTCGATCGAGTGCTGTTCACTTGTGTTCAAGACATACCCAGTTATCGGCATGGTCACGACCCAGTAATTGACAACATTTATTTATATGTATATCTTTTTACTATCGCGAATATGTGTATGACGATTACTGGTCCGTGGATCCTTCAGACAATGCTAATTACGGACCCAATATTTTTTTCTGATTTTCTATAAACTAATATTCGATTCGTAACACTCTTTTTTTGCTAACATTGTCCCAGTTATCGACAGCCGTGGCGATTAATCGGCAGAGTGTTTATGTTGCTTAACCGGTAATCGTCATATATGAAAATTCGTTGAAATTAACATAAAACTCTGATTTTTTATGCTGAACGCAAAACTAAAATCCTTGTGAATTACGTGAAGGAAAACTTACTGCACGCAAGTCCACAGGCATTCTCAAATCACCCGAGATGTGACATGGTTCACGTTAACCTCCTAATGAAGGATTCGGCCGAAATGACAGCTAGACGTCGTAGCGGAATATATTTAATTTGATTATTCTTTTATACGTATACTTAGGGGTGTGAAAATGTAATACAACATACTAAATACCTCCTGGAAGCTAATATACCACAAATCTGCACGAAGGACTGATTTTTATCTTAAAATACTTATTTAATGCGTGAACATGACGATCACTAGGACCCTGACGGCCACTGGGCTGACCACCTTAGCACTACTGGTTTTCAGTCAACCCTCTCCATGCTGTAGAAGTTTGCATCGTTGGAACCCTGCTGCAAATTCCCACACAGAAACCTGTATGGGATCCCATACGGGATCCCACAAGGGATCCCACGTGGTGTCCCGTACGGGCTCCCATATAGCAACCCGTATTTCGGTGTTACGAAAAATTGTTGAGATAAAGAGAAATTTAATTGCAGTCCCCACTGCCAACATTTTTAGGGTGTGTTTCCACACTAAGGTACACGAGGATGAATATATTGCACCGCTAACGAACTTGTATTTCTATTAATAGCCATTGTACCCTGCTGCAAATTCTCACACAGGAACCTGTATGGGATCCCACGTGGTGTTTTCGTACAGGGAACCCGTACGGGTTCCCATATAGTGACCCGTACGGACATGGGATCCCACGTGGTAACCCGTACGGGTTCCTGTATGGGAACCCATACGGGTTCCTGTATGGGAACCCATACGGGTTCCTGTATGGTATCCCGTGCGGTATCCCACGTGGTATCCCGTACGGGTTCCTATACGGGATCCCACGTGGTGTTTTCGTATAGGGAACCCGTACGGGTTCCCATATAGGAACCCGTATTTCGGTGTTCCGAAAAATTGTTGAGATAAAGAGAAAGTTAATGCAGTCCCCACTGCCAACATTTTTAGAGTGTGTTTCCACACTAAGGTACACGAGGATGAATATATTGCACCGCTAACGAACTTGTATTTCTACTAATAGCCATTGTAATAGTAAATTAATCATATAATATTATTGCAATTTTCTGTAAACACATTTCTGTGGGACGTAAAATGATAACATAATAAAAAAAGTTTAATAAAAAAAAAACATTAAGATATTGCGTTTAATTAAGTTTAACTAAGAACTGTGTATTAAATATTTCACGCCATTTTGCGAGGCCGGGACCCACGTTCAAAAACAATACTTTTGACGTGAGATAAAACATTTTCAAAAAAACGTTGACAATAGTGATTAATGATTTATTTTCTCACGAAAGTGTAGATGCAAATGAAAAAAATTAGAAGTTTCACATTTCTTTTGATTCAATCGTGATTAGCTTATTAAGCGCTGTCTCAAAAATTAAGCTACCCACGTTGCCCCACACAGGTTCCCATGTAGGTTCCTGTGCAGGAATTTATTTTCTGCATTCTCCCGTACAGGATCCCGTACAGGATTCAGCTTCCCACGTGGCCCCACACAGGTTCCCATGCAGGTTCCCGTACAGGAATTTATTTCCTGCGATCTCCCGTACCGGATCCCGTACAGGGTTCAGCTTCCCACGTTGCCCCACACAGGTTCCCATGCAGGTTCCCGTACAGGAATTTATTTCCTGCATTCTCCCGTACAGGATTCAGCTTCCCACGTTGCCCCACACAGGACGCTGAAGAGTTCCACCCGGAACTGGTGTATGCATTTATCTGCAAAGCCTAGATAAGGATAATAACCACAAATCAGTATTACTTTGCTCGAAGTTGCGAGTTGCTGCAACAAAAACAGAACAAGCACTCTACCAAGACTTTAACTTTGGGGCACGATCGTGTTAGTCGGATTATTAAAAAATATCCCTGAAGCTCTTGAAATCGTATTCGATGCTGTAAGTCTATATATAAATGGGTAATTCCACCAATTCTGTGTCAAAGTTGTACCGGGTGGTCTGAATTTAGGAAAAGTAAGAAGATCACCTGAAAGGTCATATTAAAACAAGCATCCATAATTTTTGTCGAATTTTTTTATCCAATAGTTTTTTAGTAATGGCGGCTCAAAGTTTTCAAATTTTGTAGATCACCAAATTTTCAAATGCTCATAACTTGTCTCCAACTATAGCTAGAATTTAAAAAAAAACCGTTTTTTTGAGAAAACATGAACTGTTTGAAAAAAAATATTCTGGGTTGTTTTAACAATTACAGAAATCACGTTCAAAGTATAAAAATCGATTTTTCGGGCCTTGCCCCATTTTTTCCGGTTTTGAAAGTATTTTTTTTCGAAAAGTTCACAATGTTTTACATCGAAATAGATTTTAAACGAGATGGGATCTCTAAAACATCAGCCTCAGAAAAATTGAATAAAGATTTTCATTTCCCATAACATTTATTTAAATCAACCTTAAATCTTTAATGGCATTTTTATTACGTAAATAAACACTCAGAGTTTTTATAAGGTAATGTTATGTCACATAAGCAAATTAAAAAAAAATGATTTAATTTTAATCGCTACTGTTGGTTTTGAGGTTATAAAATCTCTCACTTACAAATTTATAAAATAATAATAATAATAACAATAATGTTTATCATCAAAAAAAATTGTTAAAATTGGGAAAAATGTTTATTTAAATTTTCTGCGGCTGATGTTTTAGAGATCCCATCTCGTTTAAAATCTATTCCGATATAAAAGTTCTGAACTTTTCGAAAAAAATACTTTCGAAACCGGGAAAAATGGGCCAAGGCCCGAAAAATCGATTTTTATGCTTTGAACGTGATTTTTGTAATTTTTAAAACAACCCAGAATTTCAGCATATTTTTTTTCAAAAAGTTCATGTTTTTCCCTAAAAAATCGTTTTTCAAAAAATCTTCTAGCTATAATTGGAAAGAAGTTATGGGCTATTAAAAATTTGGTGTTTTAAAAAATTCGAAAACTGTTAGCCGCCATTACTCAAAAATTATTAAATAAAAAAATTCGAAAAAATCATGGATGCTTGTTTTAAGGCGTTACCCCCACTTGTAGCGCAAAAAAAGGCCTTTTTCATGAAATTTTTAAAGAAAACTACAAAACTTTTTTAATCGATCATATACCATCTTAAAGAACACATCTTGAAGAACCTTCAGTAATTTTTTTATTGAAAAATATTACATTGTTTAGTGGCAAATGGCCGTCAATGAAATAATGTTTTTATATACACGGTTTTGCGGTGACCAACATTGCGGCGAAGTGGATGATCTGAAAAAAAATGCGGATGGATTTAGTCAAATATAAGTATAAACTAGTCTTTAATCGAAGGATTTTAAAAAATATTCATTTTTGACAAAACGACGGACAGTCAAAGTTAATGGTTCGATTTTAACGAAAAAAAACGGCCGTTTTTTGGCTTTAAAACGACCATTTTTTTTTTTCGAAAAAAAAATCGAATGATTAAAGACTACATTTTTATGTATTAAATAAGCCTGCAAAATTTCAAGAAGATCGGTTCATTAGTGTTCGAGTAATCTTGGTCACCGACTTCAGAAATGCCATTTTGAGAAAAACGCGTTTAAAGTTTCAATTTCAGTTTACACGAAGAAAATATTTTTTTTTGTAAACTTACATAGAGTCATCTATTCCGGACCCATACTTCTGTACGGGCCCGGATACTTAAACTTCATAAAAATGCAATAAAAAAAATCGATTTTTTCAAAATCGCAAGTGGGGGTAACCCCTTAATATGACCTTTCAGTTGACCTTCTTAGTTTTGCTAAATTCAGACGACCCATATATATATATATATATATACACATATATACACATACATACATACATTAAACCCATCCGAGAATTGAACACGTAACGAGCGGTCGCACCATTGATTAAAAACGCAACAAAAGCACCATCAGCAGAACGAAAGCTCCTTTCTCGATATTGCAGTCTGATGTTGCTTTCCAGTAAAGAATATTTTTTTATTTGCTTTCGTATAGAGTGAAAATTGTTATGAATCGATGTAGGTCGATGGAGTAACCGCGCAAACGTGAATAATCATGAAGAAAATGATGAACCTTTGATCAATCACCCGTGGATCTCATGGATTTTCTCTTTGTCCTTTCAAATACTGCATGGTTACTGCACAGTGGTTGAGTGTAGTCACGCGTCTGTTCTTACTCTCTTTCTCTTTCTATTTCTGGCCTCCTTGGGATTCTCCATGGGCGACATCAATGCCTGATTTCGAGGTCAGTGAAATAATAGACATTTTTCCCATCGATTAAATAATACTTCAAAAAACGCACGTGCGCATTCAATGATATCAGAACGCCAGATATTTTTTGTTCTATTCTGCAACGCGATATGATGTCGTAGGTATATGTCGCCAGTCGCATTGTATATACAGCGAGCTATAGGTTATGTACTCCTAGACCACACAACTCTAGAAATCTCATTTTATTTTCATAATTTGAAAAGTTATGTCTATGTATTCACTTTCTACTCTATTGCAGAACCACCATATATCTGATGAAATCTATTGTGTCATATAAATTTGGATGCAATGGATACATTTCTGGCAGGCTGATGACTTGAATTACGCTGCGCACCGTTTGCTGATGGAAAAGTAATATCGATAGTATTCTCGACACCTATCGCTCCATTTTCGATAGTCTGTCCAAGTACAGTCGGACATCTCATTCCTAATAATCCTAATATACCTGATACAGTAACTGATGCAATGTTACAATTTGAAATAATCTAAGTAGATAAATCGTTTCAAAGTTTACTTATGCAAGCAGTGGGAACGGTTCTGTAAGAAAATTGTGTATCTTCCCGAACTTTTATTCTTAACCATGCACGCCAAGTCGTTGCACAACATTTCCAGTGTACTTGTGTAATTCATACGTTGTACTTTTGAACAATTATGATTCGTATTTTGTATTATAATAGCTATATGAGTGTTTAAATAAAATGTTGAGAAAAATATTATTTCTAGGAATTGATGATTTTGCGTACATTTCAAGTAAACTTGGCTTTTTCATAAAAAGCTATTTCACTTCTTTTGTACGTTTAAATTTAAACAGTAACAATCTCAATAAAACCATTGTTTGAAATAGAATTACAAACATTTCGAGTCTAATGGAAATTTTGTAGATAGTAAAACCACCGAATGTTTTCAAGGGAACTTTTATTACTTGGCGTTCTTTTACGCATTTAAGTTTTTTAGAGATTTGATATACAGCAAACAAAACGCTTGTGCATTTTTCCTGAAACTCCAAGTTATCGTGACTTCTGACAAACTCACCGAGTCCGTTCGAGACTTCCGGTGGTGCGTTTAGCTCGTAAAAGCTGTATTCCACTGAGACATTCGCGCGGACTGTAAATCTGCTCTTTCGCGAAAATCAAGAGTACGTCGAAGCGTCTGACCGATTTTCAATAGGTTCTGCGCGTGAATTCGTCGCGGCAACTGATGGCGAAAAAATGTATCGCTGGGCGGTGGAGATAGACAAAAGGCTCATGAGCTCAGGCATAAAAATTGGTACGACAATTCAGTGGATTTACCGTGTTATTCAGTGTTGACGAGCGATTGGAAGCAACGACAAGGTGTGCACGCGCGTGTGTGCTTGTGTGCATGTGAGATGGTAGGAAAACCCTCCGCTTCGAGAAGACAGAGTGCGACGTCCTGAAGTTTTCTGTATATTCCAAAAAACCTTTCGACGGTGGCGATCTAATATATATTAAACGTAGGAATAGAGGCATAAAAAAGCGCTTTCGATTGCGCTTTCTGGAAGATCGCTCGAACTAAAAAAGGAAGAGATTTTTATATGCCTGTGATATATACTGTCACGTGGCAATTTTCCGGGCTCCCCGGAAAACCCGTGATAGCGTCCCTCCCGCTCGACGCTCACCCCGAACGCGGACCGATACGAGATTAGGACTGATTTTATTATTGTTATTTATTTTTGTTATTTATTTATCTATTTGCGAGACACCCACGCGCACACGCACATTAGGGGTTGGGAGGAAAAGCGTGGCGAAGGGGAAGTCGGCGATCTCGATGAGTATAAGAGATAGGACAACGGCGACAACGAGGTGTGCCCTCCTCCACCTTCCTGCTAGCCACTGTCAAGCACGATCACGTGGTTTCTCATTCGGCGGCTTCGCTGGGACACGAAGCTAGCCTGAGAACGGCGGCCGACCGATTCTCGCTCGTCTTGGCACCCCGGTCAACAACCTCCTCAAGCGTTTGGAACCGAAGTCCATCTTCACCACGGTCGAATTCTCGAGCTCCACGTGTCGCTGTTGCCCGAGGACGAGAATAATTTTCCGATCATCGATCGAACGCCACTTGTCGCAGTAGATCGCCATCGCGTACCCTCTCCACCCCTTCACACACACACGCACACATGCGAATACACAGACGGGTGGGAACGCGCCCCACCCAAAATAAAATTCGGGAAACATTGAGAAAGGGGGGAGGGAGCTGACGTTCCGCTCGCGATTAAGAGGGAAATAAGGAGGACTTCGCCATTGAGTGTCGAGCAGGACGGACAGCGTTCGGAGGGCCTTTTCGTGTTCAAATTAGTGCCGGTGAGTTTCGGCCAATTCGCGTTATAATATCGCGAACTGGTGCCCTTGGCTAGTCACAACGTCCGTCGACGTAAGCCCAATGGTTCGGGCCTGGCGGCGGCCTCCGCCTCACGGAGGCTGTGTTCAGTTTTCTCTCCTTTTTCGGTTTTCCTTTATTTTCTATTACTTTAATCGTGAGTCGCGCGGTTCGGGGTCACGGCGGAGTGCGCGCGCGTTTGTTGTTTCTGCGGGGAAAAACTAATGAATGCGAGGGTGAGTCAATGTGTGTGAGTTCGTCGATGTTAGTGTGGATCCGTGTGAATTCGTCGATGTCGGTGTGGATGCGTGACCGTCCTTTCCCCGCGGAACCGTTTTAGTTGCGGAAAAATTGCGAAAAGAGTGAGAGGAGAATAAATTGTGATCCTTTCGTTTATTATATCAGTGTTATTTTTTTTGTTATCGCGCGTGTGTGTAAATTTTCTTTGCCCCTAACCCTGCTCCTCTGCCACGACCCAAGACTGCAGTTAGCCGGCAACTTGGGTGACCTGCGGTCGGACTTCGTCCGACCAATTTTCCCGGCGAGCCGCCACGGCGGCTGACGCCCTTAAATAAATCGCCGGGAAAAACAGGAGGTCCCTTTTGTGACACTCAGGAAAGGGAATTTCGGTCACAATACACTGCAAACATATATGTGCATACCGGCACATATACGAATAAAGAAAAAAATGAGAAAGTGACATTATACCATCGCCCTAAACCAGGAAATACTGAAACGAAGTCTTTCCAGGCGACACATCGAAAAGATCGCGGTTGAACGTCACAGACCGTGTGCATGCGCGGGCATGTGTGTGTTTGTGTATGGGTGTATGTGCGCGCGCGTGCGTGCATATATGTGTATTTCACCCTCCTAACCCTCAATACCAGATTTTCGAAGTGGCAGAAGAGTGGAGAACTTTTTCATTCTTTCTTCTTTCTTCTGAAAAACATCAACACCGATCGCAGCTAGAAAACATTTTAAATACCAGAAGTGGCTGATGTCATTACGAGCCCGACTTACCGATATATGTATATTACATTTCTCACGAATCTATTATACGCTTAGCATATCGTAAACTTGATGTAGTGGACTAGCAATAATTTAAGCAAAATTAAATTGTATCTGCATTATAGATAATGCAAATAATTAAATTTCCGAATAATCCCAAGACGCACTACAGCCCTAAACTTACAGTGCGAGCAATTGAAATTGAAATAATACTGTAATTCTTGTAACGACGGGGTACAGTAAACTTCGCGTACCTGTGTGCAATTATCGATAAATTCACACTTATAAATCATATCCATGCTCATAAATCATATTGTGAAAATAGATGCAATGACATCGGACAAAGAATCGTATGAATCCCTTTTTTATGGACGAATGTAAACTAAAAATCAGTAAAGAGGATTCGAAAAAGAGTATATAGGCGAATTATAGGCACTGAGAGCAAATAAGCCGGATAATAATTAGGCCGAACATAATATGGAACTAAGTGTATCTGCCTTCAACAAATCAGCGTTTGTGACGTTTGAATAATCCCGTCACCGTTGAGAACAATTGAACCCGAAGAGAATACCGTAAAAACGTAGATGGGGACCGAAACAATTGGCTTGTTTCGCGAAAAATAAATAATCAAAAAGACATCAAGAACAGTGGAGGCACTAAATGTAAAAATGACTAAAGGCATGCACATAGCCAACATATTTTCGCCTTCGTTTCTCTCGTACATTAGTACAAAACGCGTATTATCTCGTTCTTCAATATTTTTTTCGTTTCTTCCGTATTTTAGATTTTCGTATAGAAATACATGCGCACGCACATTGTACTTCCTCATCCCAATGTGCATACACACGCACATGCACTGATATACCCCGGTCGATATATTTATACATGTATATCTATAAGGAAGACCGTTGGCAGAGCTCTGCGGCTTGAATTTCATGAATATTTGCGCGGACTTGGCATTCTGGCAGTTATATACATATGTTGGTAAATTCCCAAGTCTTTTCCGCCATTCACGCGGGTTGCCGGAAATATTCTATTTCTTCCTCTGTTGATCTCGGGAAATCCCGGTCTTTCGCATTTGTACAAGCTTTTCTTGCGCTCCTCGCCATTCTGCCGCAAGCCGCGCACTGTGATTTCTCACGACTTTTTCCACTGGTGTATATACATTCTGAATCTACAACGTTGAATGCAAAATGTTTTCGTCATCAACTTTTGGAGCTCAGGAACTTCAGTTGAAACGAGCTGTGCAAGGAGAAAACTTTTCACGAATGTGTGTGCCTCCGCAATTCTCTAATATTCTTAGAATGAAAATATCTGCTGATTGAACGTAACAAATTTAATCGTTAAATTGAATTGTGATTCAAATCCATCCACCAAATGAATAAAAATAATATTTGCAAAGAAAACACAAGTAATTCGATTGCAACATCGCATTCTTATCGGGAAATGCTAAATCCATCAATTCTTATAAACTGCGACTTCTTTTATCAGCACAGCGGCGGGATCGGCTCCACGTCACACTTGAAAAAATTGAGGTCGCGCATCATTCACCCACGCCGACTCTGCGCAGCTGACGTAGCTAATAGCACTATCCCTTGAAGCCCTCTTTTAATGTCTAGCATGCTTCGAGCCTCGCGCTAGGGCTTGGCGGGGGGAGTTGAATCTGTGGAGGTTCCGATAATAGAAGTCGCAGTGTAGATAAATTCTTATATATAAAACTAATAATAAATAACTAATTACTTATTCCAGGTACTCCATGAAATTTGCGCTCAATTTTTTCCCTCCCAGCCCGCGTTTTAATTTACCTCACGAAAAGCATTTGTATTTTTGCTACGCTATTTAATAAGGCTAGCATTTTTATTTCGATTACGCATCACCGCCGGATTTGTCAACTAGTCAAAAATTCTGTTGCGTGACTCCAACGAGGTGCTCGTTAATGAAAGGAACATCACGCAAGATTACCGGTTAAGTAATGAGAAGTGTTCACGTTACAATCGAAAATGTCATTTCTCCGATTGGATCCCAAAGAGTGGAAAGATTTTCCAGAGGAATCAATGACGGTTCGAGTAATCACGAAGGAATCCCCCTTCGTGCGTTGAGTGAAAAATTAACTAAAATATGTCGGGTTTCATTCAAACTCCGAGGAGTTATATTGGAGAATTCGGCTCTTCGTAAAGGAAAATCATAAAGGTATGACATCAAAAGTAAATGGCGATGAGGAACGGAGAAAAATGTTGGCAAAGAAGAGACAGCGTTAACAAAAGTAGAGAGAAGGAGAAAGTAGAAGAAAAGGTACAAAAAGTAAGTACCAAAGAAGGGCTCGCGATTAACTATGCCGTCGTACAGTGGTAGGCCCCCAGCAGCAATATGAAAAGGCGAAACTTTTGGATATTTTATTCGATGCTGGAAGAACTTTTAATATCCGCTCTTACTTGAACACCTATATATGTATATATATATATATATATGCACAATATAGTCATATAAACACTTCCCTTTATAACAATGTGTCTATCTTATACATCCATTCTTCTCTCCTGCTTCCCTAAGTTTTGGTACAACTTTGTTCCCCATCCGCCTTCTGGTTAGCACAAAAAAGGAACACATAAAAATGGCTAAACATGTTCGAGCAAGACGGTAGAAAGAAAAATGGGAGCATTGAAGAAAAAGTATACTTCAAAAGGATCATATCACCCATCTCGGGCATAGGGTTATTCAGCGAAGATACGTATTTGATGCCAATTGATTTTGATGCCTTACGAAGCTAAAGTGCTTGTATATTATCTCAAAATGACCAGATTATCCGACGCAATTGCTATGCTTGTTGAGGTATTCGTAAAATGCAGGCTAATTAGTAAAAGATATGCCTTGAAGACTTATTCTTTTTTCAGTTCCCGCTCCGCTCATATATTCGATGTACTATAATTAAAAAATAATGTGAATAGTATGATGTGGAAACACCTGTGTCCTATAACGTTACTCGTGGCTGAAACTTTATGAATAGGTAACCGACGAGCGTAAATGCTTAATTATTGGTTTTGTCCTAAACCTCAAATAAATGCATATGCTCAGGGCGCAAATAAGAATGAAAATCCCCTTTTTGTTTCACTATTTTCTGTTAGTTTCTAGGTGAATAACAATATCGATTCACTGCGGCCACAATAATGATGAAGTTTTTTTATCAGAAACGCGAAACCTCTTACTCGACCGCATAATAATATGCTCTCTGTGCTATGAAAGCAACGAGACACCATAAACTAATGTGTACTACTATGCGTTCTATGGCATAGTTCCCATGATTGAATAAGAAGAAAAGCAAACGGGATGATTTTATCAAGCTTCTTTTTTTTTAAATGGGTACCTCTACTACATTTTTTCCCCATGCGGACGAAGCGTCCACCCGATATTGCTCGGTTATCCATACATCATTTGATGGAGGTATAATTACCAATTGATGCCGTAAGCGTGTTGTCCTAAAGTTTAATAACCGCGGTCAATTTATAGACTCGCGCGTGGCCACGTGATGTTTCGAAAAAGAAAGAATTTTTGTATCACTCTAAATTGCATCAGCATTTGTTCAGTTTTTGTATATAATATCCATGCACAATAACAGTGAATCTCCTCCATCGAATTTTCTGAAATATAGAAAATGTAAGCAAGGGAAATAGGACGGAGATCAATACCTTGCTCGGTGCGAGGACAGGTTGTATGTTTTTGTTTGTTTGCTGAAAAAGGGGATTAAGGCCCTCATGGCTGGGTCAAAGTGAAAGTAGAAGACGAAGGAGAACAAGTGGTTGAAGGTGTACAAAAGAGCCTACGGGACCTCCGTTAGACTGAGCAAAGAAGAAGCGCGCTCATCAGAGAGGCGCGGAATAAAGGGTATTATAGACAGGAGATAGGGGAGAGAGATAAAATAAGAGTATGTGAGAGCGAAGGAGATAGATAGAAAAAGAGAGCTTTGGAAGTTGCTCGTTATAATGCTTGAGCATTCGCTCAAAACTTACTCTTCGAACAATTTCCGTAGCTAACGAGATTTTCGTGGCGTAAAACGATCGACGAGTATGAACGAGAGAAGAGTACTAGTACCGTACACGGTGAGCGGTCGATCGTGCCACTGGCTCCCTATGTACCCACTTTCGCACACAGCATGTGTATATACTCCCTATATACACACTTTCGCTCATCCATATACGTATACAAATACGTATATATGGATGAGCTTTGGAGATGAGAGAATATCGGCAGATATACTTTAGCTCTACGGTATATAAATCTACTCATACATATATAATATGTCTTTTTGGAGTACTCACGGCAAGTAAATAAAAACGAATTGTTTCTCTGTAAAACAAAGATTTTCTTTAATTCGGTTTCCTTTACAATATTATAGTCTACAATATCTTAATATCTTATCTTAATGTCATATCTTAATTCTTATATCTTAATTCTTACCTGTAAAACAAAGAAACAACATTCGATGATTATTTTCCACGCTGCATGTTCTTTCTTTATTTCACTCTCACAAATTTTCTCTCCACGTGTCTCCCCTTATGTAATTCCTCTATTGCACAGTCAGGTGCCTATTTTACCTACCCGCACTTTGTGCGGGAGTTTTTAAATTGGGAAACTGAGGGAGTGCAACGCGTTTACCTTACATCTCCCTCCACCGTGGAAAAAAAAAAAATTTGTTTACAATTTTTTTTTTCGATTATTCTTTTAACTATTTACATTCGGTCTTTCCACACTTGTGATGTTGGGATCAATTTTGTAATGTGGAACAAGTTCGATTCTGATTTTTTGAGACCTGTGTCCACGCTATATATTGAATTTGACACTTTGGCTAAAACTCTGAAAGGTCCGATTCTTAGTTCGTCTAATTTTTTCCTGTTTAAACGATTACCGTTTTCAACGTACACAAATTCTCCAACTTGAATTGTATAGTCTTTTCTATTTTTGTCGTAATTTTTCTTATTGTATGTGTGATACTTAGTGCTATTGTCTAGAGCGGTCTTTCGGTCTCTTTCTAGATCTTCGTTTGTTGTTGGTTGTTTTAATTCTATTGGCAGTGTTGTCGTATCGAATCCTTCTAATAGATATTTTGGACTAAACGTAGTGACCGTGTGTTCCGTTTCGTTGTATTTTTTTATGCATTCATGTGCTATGGTTGTCCATGCCTTTCTTTTGTTTTCTTCTTCATTTATCCTACATCTGATTTTGTTTACTATTGTCTGGTTTAGTCTTTCGTTTAACCCATTAGAGAATGGTGTGTTCACCGCTGTAAATATGATCGGTGTGTTTTCCCTGTCTAAAAATTGTTTAAACTCCTTGGAATTTATACCAGGATATTGGTCTGACAGTATCATGCCAATATTGTTGTTCTCCAGTATTTTCTGAGTTAATTTAATAAAGTCGTTTGAATTTTGTGTTCTTGATGTTAGTATATACCCGAATCTTGTAAAATGATCTACCAATAAATGTAAATATTTTTTTGTGGATCGTGAACCACCGAAGCCCCCGATCGTGTCCATTGAAACTATTTCAAACGGACGTTTTGCGGGACCTAATTGAGACATAAGGCCAATTTTTTCCTGCCCTCTTGACTTATTTTTTATACAGATCTCGCAGCATTTACATATCTCTTTTATATTTTTTTTTCAAGTTTTTAGCTGTGTAGTGTCGTGCGATTTTGTTCTCTAGCTGATTTATCCCTAAGTGGCCGAAGTTCCGGTGTGTTTTTTTTATCAGTTCTTTACTGAAATTTTCGGATAGTATAATTTTCTCTTTCTTTCTACTTTTCTTGTAATATATTTCATTTTTTAATTCTAGTTTTTGGTCGCTTGGCAGTAAATCTTGGTTTTGTTTTTGATCTCTAATAATTTCTTCCACTGTTATTAGATTTACAACTTTTAAAATTTCTTCTTCGTTTTCATGTGTGTCTAGCACTGGATTTCTACTTAGGCAGTCCGCTTCTAAATTATTTTTGCCTGGGCGGTATATTATTTCCATATCATATTGTGATAAGTAATACGTCAGATCTCCTAATTCTTCGTCCGTTCTTGCCTTTACATTCAATTTTTCTAGGGGTTTATGGTCTGAAAAAACTTTAAACGATCTTCCCAACAGCCAGTGCTGCCAATATTTTACTGCCTCTTTAATTCCTAAACATTCTAGGGATATCGCTTTTCTTTTCTTTTGGGCTTCATTTAGTTTTTTTGAAAAGTACGCTACCGGTTTTTCTATTTCTTTTCCCGTTTCGTTCGCGGGTTGTAGTTGTTTTAGTACTGCTCCTACCCCTTTTATTGATGCGTCTGTGTAAATGTGTATTGGCAAATCTGGGTCGAATATGGCAAGAACCGGTTGAGTGCAGAGGTACTGTTTTATTTTTTCGAAGGCTTCTTGACAGTCCTTCGACCAAATGAATTTCTGTACTTTTCTTAATAGGTTGTGGAGTGGGTCTAGAATAATAGATATGTTGGGCACGTATTCATTGTAAAAATTGATTTTCCCTAGAAATTGGCGAATATTCTTTTGTGTTTGTGGCACAGGGAAATTTCGTATTGCGATCAAGTTATCTTTAATTGGGGCAATAGAATTGTTTTTTATGATATGACCCAAATATGTGACCGACTCTTCTGCAAACGAGCATTTTGCGAATTTCAATCTGAATCCTTCGATTTTAATGGCTTCTAGTAGTAGCGATATTTGTTTCACATGTTCTTCAAATGATTTTGAAAAAACTAAGATGTCGTCTATATAGTTTACAGTGAAGTCTGACAGTTTATGTTTTCGAATAATGTTGCTCAGTATTCTTTGAAAAATAGCCGGCGATGTTTTCAATCCGAAAGGTAAACACGTCCACTGAAAGTGCCCCTCTTGAGTTATAAATCCAGTTTTCGATCTATCTTCAATTCTTAGTGGGATCGACCAAAATGCCGAATTGATATCGAATTTCGAAAAGTATTTGCTATTTCTCGTTTTTGCTACCAAATCCTCGATTAATGGAAACGGCTGTTTTTGCGGTATTATAATCTTATTCAAATCCCTGAAATCTATGCATAATCTCGATCTCTTATTTTCGTCTCTCTTGTATGCCAGTGTCACTGGAGCCGCGAAAGGGCTATATGACTCCTCTATTAAATTTCTTTTCAATAATTCCGAAATTTGTGATTCTATTTCTTTTTTATCCTCTATTGTACATCTGTACGGTCTTTTGCTACAGTATTTTTTCATCGTCAGTTCTATCCTAGCTTCATAATCTCTCACCGAGCCGATATCGTATTTGTCTTTGGCAAACAATGTTTTGTGTTTTTCAATAAGGTTTTCTATCACAGATTTCTGGTGGTAGTTCAAGTGATTTATCGCAATGTCCAACTTGTCTACATCTAAATGTTCATTGAAATTAATCTGTTTTGTCTCGTTATTTATTACTTTTGGTTTTTCCCTGTCTATCTGAGCGTTGACCCGTAATTCTTCTACTTTACCGGCTGTATCCGTGGTTTTTTGTTCTATCTCTAATTTTTCGTTTTGTTTTAGATTGAATTTTTGTATGCAATCTAATCCGATCAAAAATTCGTAGTTGAAGTTATCGTTATTTACTACAAAAACGTCCATTTCTTTCTCCAATTTTAGAATTTTTATTTTTACCCTGATCGTGCCTTCAGTTTGATTCACACCATCAATCGTTCTCAAGTTTCTCTTTTTCTCATGTGTGCTATTGCTGTTTTGTAAATTTAGTATTTTTGCATTTATTAATGATACATTTGAACCTGAGTCATATATTCCAGTTACTTCCAATGTTTTTGGCTCGTAATTGAGCTCTGTTTCTAGCATCGCGTTATTCACCACTTTGATTTGGTTGTCCTTGAACCAGCAGGACGATTCAGGGTGAAAGCGTATGCCTTTGTTTCTGTCTTTGCAAATTTTACACGGCGTTTTCTCTACTTTTTCTTTCGTGTCGGAAGTCTTGTTTTTTTTGTCAAACTTATTTTTCTGAACTAGGTGTTCCCATTTCCCTATGGCGTTATACAGGTCTTCGGTTTCGGTCAAGGTCTCTCTGTCGATTTTGTCAGCTACAAAGTTTGGCAGGCCGCTTGCAATGAGGTCTATCAAAGTCCCCGTATCTATCGTTTTTCTGACTTCTAGCAATAACTTCTCTTTTCTTATCGCGTATTCTAATAGAGAGCCTGTCTGATATTTAAACGAAAGCGCGTATCTGATAGGAGACCATCCCTTGCTTCCGAACGTTTCGCGAAAGTTTTTCTTCCATTTTTCCCATTCTGATTCTACTGTGAGTTTCATCAACATACAACTGTACCAGTCCGCAACAGGCTTTTCGATGAAAAACGTCAACATTTCAATTTTTTTTCTGTCTTCATTTATCTCAAAGCGCTGGCATTCTTTCTCGAATTCGTGAATCCATTGGTTCGCGTTGGAGTTCTTTCCCGTAAACTGTTCAAGTGTAAAATCTTTTGATATTTTCCCCAAATTTTGAACTTCAGATTTTAGCGTTTTTTCCTCTAGTATTTTCTCTAACAGAGCTATCATCTTTCCATCCGAGTCTTTGGGCCCGGATGCAGCCGTAGTTTTCTCTTCTTTGGTCTCCTCCAGGAAATATTCTCCGAATTGTACGTTGTTATCTTGGTCTAGATATGTTGCTTTTAATTCTTCTGACAAAGTGATCCAAACGTTTCTTGATTGATGTCTTTTCTTCAGTGTATTTTTTATTTTAGCAAACGTTTGTGTTTTTGCCAACTCTGTGTGTAGAGTTGTTGGCTGGTATTCGTCTGGAACGCCGAATGAGCGACCGTCCGGTGTCCCGATTGAGGTTAGGCACAGCACGTTCGTTTTCCCATCCGAAGTCCCTCTTATCGTGAACTCGAATTCCAATTTATCCATCGTGGATTGCGTATGAGAATGTTGTTTTATAATATGTCTTTTTGGAGTACTCACGGCAAGTAAATAAAAACGAATTGTTTCTCTGTAAAACAAAGATTTTCTTTAATTCGGTTTCCTTTACAATATTATAGTCTACAATATCTTAATATCTTATCTTAATGTCATATCTTAATTCTTATATCTTAATTCTTACCTGTAAAACAAAGAAACAACATTCGATGATTATTTTCCATGCTGCATGTTCTTTCTTTATTTCACTCTCACAAATTTTCTCTCCACGTGTCTCGCCTTATGTAATTCCTCTATTGCACAGTCAGGTGCCTATTTTACCTACCCGCACTTTGTGCGGGAGTTTTTAAATTGGGAAACTGAGGGAGTGCAACGCGTTTACCTTACACATATATAGAGAGACTCGGCAGCGTCTTGACGCTAAGTAAAAAAAAATGGACACCACTGAGCACCACTGACACTGACGAACACGCCGCCACTCTTTACACAGTAAAATGGGCTTTAACAGACGACTTTTTTACTTTGAATCGACATTACGCAAAAACGCGGCGACGAATCGAAAGTCTAATGACATTTTACCAATGAAATTTTCGTTTTTCCTATCGATTTTGTTTGGGTCATTTTTCGATCCATTTGCTGAATATTGAGATCTTATAATATTCGGCCGAATTTCTGAACGATTTTTTTACCACGAAAGTTAGACCCAGGGTTGCGAAATTTGTAATGAAAAAGTAATGCATTATTCATTACTGTTTAATATTATTACATTACATTCAGTAATGTAAAAAATGTCCATTACTCATTACAATACATTTTGCAATGTGAAACATTTTTATTACAAAATGCAATGTAATATGTAATGACAAAAAAGTTCATTACAGATTACCTTGTAATGGGCAATGGACATTTTTTACATCACAAAATTTAATGTAATGACTAATATAAATGTTTACATTACAAAGTGTAATGTAGTTAGTAATGGAAATTTGGATGGATTGATAGATGGATGGATGGATAGATGGATGAATGGATAAACAGATGGATGCATGGATAAATGGATGGATGTATAGATAAATGGATGGATGTATGGATGGATTGATGGATGGATAGATGGGATGGATGGATCGATGGATAGATGAATCGAGGGATAGATGGATGGATGGACGGATGGATCGATAGATGATGTATGTATACACTGTAAACAAAATCTGTATTAAAATTAATATAAAAGTGTAAGAAGTCTTTTTACAGATACCGTTTATGAATTTTAATATTATCGTTTGAAAATCAATGCACTGCTTTTCGAATGTCTAATAATCGTTCAGTAATATCGCAACACTCAAGTACTGGAAAAATCATATGCGTATCGCAAGGTATCTATTATAAGCGCATTAAAATTAATATGCACACATTGTATTTTTAAATTAAAAAAAAAGTAAATTTGGCATTCAAAAGTGTATTAATTTTACGGTGTTAGGTTAGTGTAATTGTTATTATTTACTTTCTGCGTCTTCAATAAACTCTGTATGAATTTTAATATACAATTTCGGAATTCTTTTTACTGATTGAGTCTGTGAAAACTAATAATCGTTATTTTATAAAATTAATACACTACGTTTTGAATGTCTAAGTAATGTGTAGTAATCTTGTGATACCAAAGTCCTGGAAAAATCATATACCTATTCAAAAGTATCAGTTGTGAATGTATCAAAATTAATGCGCATAGATTTTAGTTTGTTTGGGTTTAATTAGACTTGGCTGTTTGTTCGGTTAATTTACCACTTACTTATTTGTTTTTTCCTTACGTACACCCGCTTTTCGCGTTTGTTACCTATTCTTCCCCTCATTGTGACCGTTTCTTTCCTCTACTATTTACTCCTTTGTTCTCCCTGTTCCCCCCTCTTGCGGCCGCAGCCGACTTCCCCCTCTGTATTATATTCATCATGACACTTCTGTAATGGGTATAGGGAAACTACGGAAAACCTATACCAAATACAGTCGGTCACCGAGTTCGCCCCCCAGTCGTGGAACTAGTCTTATTTCGCTGCAAAATGCCAAAAAAAAAACATTTCACGACGAAATGTACGCGACTAAGATTCGAACCCGGGACTTCCCGGTCCGCTGATTTAGTGACGAGCACGCAAACCACTAGACCATCGCACCGGGTGTTCACCACTTACTTTAGATTTGGTGTTACTCGATACGTTTTTTATGATTTGATTCAACATGCTGACCAAAGCACGAATTTCAAGTTTTCTGCACTGAATTATATATTAAATCACACTATCAGAATAAACATACACTAAATCAGAAAATCTACATGCCTTCGTATTGTAAATCTCCTATTCATTTCTTAATTTTCTCCAGTCTATCAAAATATTTAGTGCACAACAAATTGTATACTCCTGAACGAAGTATGGTAAAAATTTAGTCAGTTTGTAATTTTCTTACTTTGTCTACATTTTATATATTTCAAAAGCTTATTATATTTTTGAACTAAGAATGTTAATTTTCTATTAGACGCCTTGAAAAATTGTGGATATTGTATTAATATTCAATTCGTACGTATTGCGAAATGTAAAACCGTATGAAATGTAGGTCCGGTATTGAATTTTACAACACTGAAGTCTAAATATTCATTCATATACTAACAAGGGGACCTTGCAGGCTGCCACTCACGGATTTTGATAAGTCTCAGATATGTTGTAGAGAGACCTACCCTGAGTACCTGAGTAAAGGGATCTTATACAACGTTCTTCAGTTTTCGAGAAAAAATGTTCGAAGGTTTAGCTCGTAGCTACTATACCGGTACGGTTGCACCTTTGTCGAACCAGCGGGCGTGGCCCAGTTGGCAACGTTCCCGGCTCTGACGCTCGAGGTCCAGGGTTCGAGTCCTGTGATGGCGTTTTTTTTCACAAAATATAAATAAATTCGATGGATGATGCAAAACCGTCTAATTATTTATTATTATTTTATTTAAAAAATTTTTTTATTCATTTTTAAACATTTTTTACTTTCCATTTTTTTAAATTATTTATTATTATTTTATTTTTCACGCAGAAAAAAAGAGAGAAAGAAATTATAACATCTTTCACAAGAAACTACAGTTTCTTATTTTTCATTACAACATACAAGTTTTTGTTACTCGCTATCACTGTGGTCGCTTGTTACATCAGAACAATATTGCGGGTGGTATTTGTCGTATAAGCAAGCAAAAACACAAGACCAAAGAGCAACGCGCACATTGTATAAAAGCTATGGCCTTGCAGGCGCACGGAGTTTTGAGCAGCGTTATTGGAAAGCATACTTGATTGACATTTAAAAACAGCGGTCTTTCCTCAATTAAGTTCGATGCAAACCACGCATATTTCATCGGCGCGAAAGCAGGTGCGCTTAATTGATGAATCAAAGAATGAATTTGTATGAAATCTTCCCTTGACGCAATTTCTCTGTTATTTTTGAACAAATCGGGAGCATTTTGGATTTTTTTGTGAACATTTTCACTTGCCGTTAAAAATATACATCGCACGGTTGGCAAATCGGCGTGCACTTGGGCGGTATAACTTTAATACTGCATGTACATGCCTTCTTCTCGTCTACAAAGATGTGATCGTAAAGCGTTTGATCGGTTTGCCCTCCCCACGAATCGATAATGGATAGAACTTTTCTTTTGTTTCACGTAGGGACGAATGAAAGATGTCAAGAACTCTTCATACAATTGTTTTGTGAACTTTCCTGATTTTGTGGAGGTCACAATAACATTTTTGAACTTATCAGTCAATGCGTCGACCTTTTTTTCACAATCGGACCAAATCTTCCTCATGGCTCCTGCAAGCATAAAAATACGAAAGGAAGTATCTTTCCTGATGCAGTTGATGTGTAATGTGCCGTGAAGGAATGACTAATTATGTTTAAATTTTTTTCTTAACAGGAACGGTTTTTGCTTCTTGTTCCGCAAGCGACCTGTTGTAAGTTGACTGATATTGGCACCCGGTTTAATCGGTATTAATGACATAATCAAGGTCAAAGTCGGGGATTACTATTCTTGTCTGGATTTGAAATTCTTCGGCAGCAGCCAACACTTCCTCCATCGTGGCGAATTCCTTGGAGCTGACAAACTTCGTGATTTTACGCTGTCTGATCCTGTGATTTCTTTCGAAGTTTTCCACCCAAGACAGGCTGGCGTTGAAATGGAAATCTTTCGATAAAAAAGGAATAGCAGCATTCATCGCCCACTGCTGCAGCGTTCTCGTCGTAACCTGAACACGGACAAAATTGATCAATTGTTATATATTCGACTCATTCAATTTTGTGTTCTTCAATTCTATAATATATTTTATATTTATGTTTAAATTTTTAAGGGGGGATTATTTTTTATCGCCAAATTTATCGATTTTTTCCAATTTTCTGGCGAAGAAACTATACAACGCATCAATGCAAAATTTGGCATGTGGATTTATTTATTTCGTATTTATTCACAAAAAAATTCAAAACGTTTTTCAATTTTTTGGTGAATAGATAAGAGATAAATTAATACATATTTTGATATGTTTTACCTGCTCCAAATTCTGCCGAGCTTCCAGGAATCGTTCATGTATTTCGTGGTTGATTGCGTACCATTTGTCAAACGTATTTCCACCTTCTTTGACGTCTTGTCTTCATCGATAGAGATTTCGTTTGTTTTTCAACCAAGAGAGGCACATAATCCGCAGGTGCAGGTTTGAATTCCTCGGCCACAAAGTCCTCATCATCTTCTGGTACGGCTTCACACTACATAGAAGATCATTATTAACCTTTCTCCACGTTATACAGGAAACCAAAATAATTCCCCGAACAGAAATAAAACTTACCATTACATATCTCTGCAGTTCATCCACCTCGTCGGCGCCGATAGACTCATCCACATGAATTATATGCCTATCTGCGAGCATTTCAAGTATTTTGCTTGCAAAAACCTCTCCCATCGCCATAAATTCCTCGGAAATTGCACTTGGAGGTGCGTCTGTGAGCAGGTTCAAATCCTGAAGCAAGCTTTGAATATATGTGATGCGGTTTGTGAGAACAGATTTTGTTTGCTCATCATCCTCTTCTCTTTCCGATAGATTTTTTTTGTTGATCCAACACTTGTTTCTGCCATTTCATAATCCTTCTTTTCCGACTGACTTTCTGCCGTAGCAGCACTTATTTCTTCCATTTTACGGTTTTTCACTTTCGATAAACTTTATGACGGAGCGACGTTATACCCAACGTATGTATCTGCACAACTGACGCCTGCGAAACACTGCGAAAGACTGGCGTCGTCTAGTCAGACGACGCCAGTCCTCCAACGTCACCTTAACGTCCGAAAAACCGTTAGGCTTTGTATAACAAAGGGATAGGGTACAAGTGGGGATGAGGAACGCAGGTAGCGAACCCGGCTAGAGTATTTGAAATAACGACCCAACCATTGTAAAATTCATATTGTAATGAAAAATAATAAACTGCAGTTTCTTGTGAAAGATGTTATCATTTCTTCCTCTCTTTTTTTCTGCGTGAAAAATAAAATAATAATAAATAATTTTTAAAAAATGGAAAGTAAAAAATAAAAAAAATGTATAAAATAATTTTAAAAATTAATAAATAAATAACATAATAACGAATAATTAGACGGTTTTGCATCATCCATCCAATTTATTTATATTCAGTGAAAAAAACGCCATCACGGGACTCGAACCCTGGACCTCGAGCGTCAGAGCCGGGAACCTTGCCCACTGGACCACGCCCGCTGGTTCGACAAAGGTGCAACCGTACCGGTATAGTAGCTACGAGCTAAACTTTCGAACGTTTTATCTTGGAAACTAAAGAGCGTTGTACAAAATCCCTTTACTCAGGTACTCAGGGTAGGTCCCTCTACAACAGATCTGAGACTTATCAAAATCCGTGAGTGACAGCCTGTAAGGTCCCCTTGCAAGTTTTTAAATTTCATTTGCCATACTATTGTAAAAGTATTTTGTTTTGCGTTATAAAATGGTCGTTGGTTCTTTATTGTTTATTTTAAATTACAAGTTTCGAAAGATAGTACAAAAGAAAAAAAACGGGAATAAAAATATGGTGAAAATGGTGTGATCCCTCTGGCGGCTGGTAGTCGACTGACTCGCTCGAGCTAGGAGAGTTACGGAAACGTACGAAAAAGACGGAGACGCCCGAGAGCGCGCGAGCTCGCTCGGACCAGCGAATCGTAGTTGTTGCCAAGCGCGCTGACGCGGTCGCAGGACGATTCTCATATATTGCTCAACATTCCGCCCACCAAATTAGTGCAACTAATTTTCTGGAGTTATTGGCAGTTTGCAAAGCTTGACAATGGCTCGTTTGACATTTCCGGATGCGGTGCGGACAGTAGCGACTCGAACCATGTTATCTTGGCCGGGGTGTAGCTGCACGACTCGACCGAGCTTCCATTTGAGGGGAGGAAGATTCTCGTCTTTTAAAATCACCAAGTCGTTGACCTTTAAGCTTTCTTGCTCGGTTACCCATTTCGATCGGCTTTGAAGCGTATGGAGATATTCTGACGTCCATCTCTTCCAAAAATCTTGTTGCGTACGTTGAATAAGTTGCCAACGGTCCAGTCGGTTTGTCGGGATCTCGGAAACGTCGGCGTCCGGGATGCTCGTCAAAGCTTCTCCGACCAAAAAATGCGCTGGCGTTAACGGCTGTAGGTCATGGGGATCTGACGACATCGCTGAAAGCGGCCTCGAATTCAGACACGCTTCTATTTGGCATAGAGCAGTCGAGAGCTCCTCGAATGTAAACAGCGTGTTTCCCATGATGCGTTTAAGGTGAAATTTGCACGATTTCACGCCGGCCTCCCATAATCCGCCCATGTGAGGAGAGCCGGGAGGGATGAATCTCCATTCGATGTTTTCATTCGCGAGTAAATCTCCGATTGTGTCTCGAACCTGTGCTCGGACGAACTCGTAGATTTCCTTTAATTCTCGATTCGCACCAACAAAGTTTGTGCCGTTGTCGCTGCATATCGCGCGTGACCTCCCTCGCCGACCGATGAATCGGCGCAGAGACGCGAGGAAAGCAGCCGTCGTCAGTTCGGTCGTCGCCTCCAAATGAATCGCCTTCGTTGCATAGCAAACGAAAAGCGAGATGTATGACTTGCAGGTTTTCCGTCCGCGGCCCTTGTTTACTAGCGTAGTGAGTGGACCCGCGAAGTCGACGCCGGTGACGGTGAAAGCTCGGCTCGGTTGGACTCGGTCGCTCGGTAACGAACCCATGATTTGCGACGAAGCTTGCGGTTTGTTTCTTGCGCACCACACGCAGGCATGACAAACTTGTCGTGCGAGATCTCTGCCCTTGAGCGGCCAGTATTTTCCTCTGATCGATGATAAAAGTAACAGCTGACTCGCGTGTAATAGACGTCGATGCTCGCGTTCGAATAACAGTCTCGTGAATCGATTTCCGGCTGACAATATGACGGGATGTCTCTGATCGAACGGAAGCGACGCGTTTTGTAAGCGTCCGCCCACCCTGAGCACTCCGGTATCGTCTAGAAACGGATGAAGTCGAATCAATTTGCTAGATGCCCTCAACTCGCGATGATTTTTCAAGGCCGAAATTTCTTCGGCGAACTGCGTATTCTGAGCGTGCCTGACAATCGCTCGATGAGAATCTCTCAGTTCTGTCACCGACAAATGACCAAACGCTCGTTCTTGAGGCTTTCTCTTCAGGTTTGCGATATATCTCAAACAAATGGCCAATACACGCTCGATTTTTGTGAGCGAGGAAAACTTGTCGATGATTCCCTGAAGCGTTGAAGTTTCTTCTCTGACGACGTTGCATTTTGGAGTAATTTTTTGCTCCTCAGACGCGATTATTTCGATGTCCTCGCTTGTCGGCTCGTACCTTGCGTCCTCGTGTTGTGTCGGACATTTTTCCTTGAGCCAAACGGGCCCGACCCACCATAGATCGGAGTCCTGAAGGCTGCGAGGATTTGTCCCGCGCGAAATTAAATCCGCCGGGTTTTCTTCGCCCTTGACATGGCCCCAATGGTCCGCCGATATAACTTGAACGATTTCCGACACTCGATTGGCGACGAACGTCTTCCAACGAGCGATATCTCCGCGGATTCAACAGAGCGCGACTGTTGAGTCGGTCCATGCTTGCAGTCCGTCGACGTGGACTCGCAGGCTTCTACGAACGTTTGCGATCAGTCGCGAGAGCAAAACGGCGCTGCACAGCTCCAACCTGGGTATTGAAGTCGATTTAATCGGTGCCACGCGTGCCTTGGAGCACAGAAGCCTTGACGTAAAATGTACGTTGTTGTCTTTTGCTTGGATGTAGACGCAGGCGCCGTACGCCTTTTCTGAAGCGTCGCAAAATCCTTGCAGAAATAAGCTGGCTGGTTGGTCGCATGAAATGACTCGTCGTGGTATGAGCAATGTTTGCACGGCTTTCAACTGCTCTCGAAATGTTTCCCACTTCTCGACCAACGTAGCCGGAAGCGGATCGTCCTAGTTGCAATTGCTTCTCCAGGTTTCTTGCATCAACAACTTAGCTGACGTCAAGATCGGCCCGACCAGACCGAGGGGATCGAAGAATTTGCTTATCGCTGACAATACTTGACGCTTCGTCGTTGCTGCCTCGACTTGCTCCACCGAGAAACGAAAATTATCGTCGCGTGGGCACCATTCGAGTCCGAGAGTCTTGATGGTCTCCGTTGAATTGATGATGCGTGAGAAAACGTATTCTCTCAGCTCCTCCGGTACGTGCGAAAGACCTTCAGAGCGATTTGAGCACCACTTGTGAATCTCAAATCCGCCGGTTTGTAGTAACGCCGTCAATTGCTGCTGCGCCTCGATGATTCCCTGGACGTCGTCGGCTCCAGTCATGATGTCGTCTACGTACATTGCATCGAGAACTACTCGTGCGGCAATCGGATAGCCATTTTGTGTCAATTCCGCGAGACGGCGCACGCATCTTATCGCTAAATACGCTGAGCTTGTTTCTCCGTAGGTAACCGTGTTTAGTTGAAACTCTTTTACGTGCTCGTACGGAGTTTCTCGCCACAAAATACGTTGGTAATCGCGATCGTCGTTGTGAACGATTATTTGACGGTACATTTTGCGCAAATCTCCCGTCAACGCGATGTTGTGGAATCGAAAACGAATAACGATATCGATCAAGTTGCTTTGCAAAGTCGGTCCTACGTGAAGGATGTCGTTCAAAGCTACCCCGGAATCGGTCTTGCTCGACGCGTCAAAAACTGTTCGCAATTTCGTGCTCGAACTCGCCTCTTTGATAACGCCATGATGTGGCAGGTAAACGATAGTTTTTTCGTTCTCCCGATCGACTGAATTTACTGGCGACATATGACCGAGCTCTTGATATTCGCGCATGAAATTCGTGTACCGTTCTTTTCGAATCGTGTTTTTCTCGAAGCGGCGCTCAAGCTGCGCCAATCGTCGTATCGCGATTTCTCTCGATTTGCCTAGGAGACTCGAATTCTTGCGAAACGGTAGTCGCACGACAAAGCGACCGCTGCTGTCTCATTGCGTGGGTCGATCAAAGAACTCTTCGCATTGTTTCTCTTCCGCTGATAACTCGCGCTCTGTCTCGGAATGCACGGTTTCGATATCCCAAAATCTTTCGAGATTTTTGTTCAATGTTTCGTTGGCTTCTGCCGAACAGTGAAGTGTAGCGAGAGTGCTTCGTACGCATGGCAGACTCGTCGTGTGATTCACCGCTATAGATCCCGCGATAATCCATCCCAATTTTGTATTTTTTAAGACCGGAAGATTTTCCCCGAGCTCTATTTTTTCTGACTCTAATAAATCGAAGAAAAACTCCGCGCCTACAAGCATATCGATCGCGTCTGGCTTGTGAAAATCGATATCTGCGAGCTTGACATTTGACGGAACGTGAATCGCAATTTTCTCGATCTGTACCGATGGCAATTTTTTCGTTATTGTCGGAACGACGAAACAATGTACGTTTACTTTGTAATTCGAATATCTCGACTGAATAACGACCTCGCAACTCTGAGAGATTTGACTCTCCATCTCGTTTAAACCCGTGACGGTTTCTGAAGCCCTATTCCTTTTAACGCCCAACTTGTTACACGCCGCTTGCGTGATAAAGTTGGCTTCGCTTGCGCTATCTAAAAGGATACGAATTGCGACGTTCGATCCGTTGGCTCGCGCTGCGTTGACCACCGCCATCGCCATGATAACGTACTGCTTCTTGGCGCAGCTCGCCGCATGATGAACGGAGACGTTGGTCCTCGTCTTGCTACTCGAACTCGTGTCCGGTGCCTTGCTGGTGATTGTCTCTGCCCGGTTGCCATGAAGCAGTGTGTTGTGCCGCTCCGAGCATGTTTTGCACAATCCCATTTTGCATGCCTTGACAGAATGATCGTTCCGTAAACAGTTGTGGCAAAGTTTCAATCGTTGAACTTCTTTAAATCTCGCGTCGATGGGCATCGCGAGAAATTTCTTGCATCGATATATCAGATGCTCTCCATCGCATAAATAGCATTTGACGCGGCTTGTTGTGGTCGCGAAACTCGTCGACTTCTCGCCTTGTCCTGTTTTCGCCTTACTGCGAACCTTGGCTTGTTGTTTTTCCGTCTCGCTCTTGCTCGAGACGTCCCTTTGTTTGGCTCGTGCCTCGATACGCTCGAGCGTTCGGCAGCGCTTCGCCAGAAATGTGGTTAGAGTGTCGAGATTTCCATCGGTTGACTCCCCACTCTGCTCCCACGCGCGAAGCGTTTTTTCGTCGAGCTTTGCCTCGATCAAGTGGATAATTAGCTCGTCCCAGGAATCCGTCGGCAATTCCATGGATTTGAGAATTCTTAGATGTTTGGCCGTGCTGTCGACCAATTCTCGGATGGCGCTCGAAGACTCTATCCCCACTCTCGACATGTCAAATAAACACTGGATGTGTTTCTTTTTTATCGCTCGTGGATCGTCGTAACGCCTTTTTAACAGATTCCAAGCGACTTCGTAGTTTTCTCCGGTCAACTCGATAGATTCGATAATTTTTGCAGCGGAATCAGAGAGAGATGTGACCAGGTACTGGAACTTTTGTATCGCAGGGATGTCGTTGTTGCTGTGGACGAGCGATTGAAACGTTTCCGCGAATCGCTTCCACTCTTCGATGCGGCCGTCGAAGGTCGGAAGTACCACGTCCGGCAACTTTACGTTCGACTCTCTTCGTACGATACCGCCGTCGTCCGTGATGCGTCGTAGCAGCTCGGCTTGTTGCACGACGAGCTCCGTTATCGCCTCGTTGCTTGACGTAGAGGCTTGCGAAGCGTTGCTGTTACTTACGCCTTTGAGACTCGAAAATTGTTGCATGATTTCCGATTGTTGCTGTAATATTCGTGTGAGTGCTGTGCCTTTGAGCTCTTTATGCTCGTCCTGCTCATGCGCAGCCACGCTCGCCAACATTTCTTTCAGCAAAACCTTCAACCCGATGTATTTTTCCTCGAAATCTTCTTCGGCGGTAGCTTCGGCGACTGTCGGCTCACCACTCTGTGACGTAGTGATATTCCGCTGCACGTCGACGAACTCCGCGTGAATCTCGTCCAATCTCGTGATATACACTTCGATTCGTTGTTTCGAAATCGATTGTTCCGCGTTCCTTTCGTTGTCGATCTTCTTGATGAACCTTGTTAATTTTGCTTTTGTAGTACCGCGTAACTTTCGAAGACCCTCGATCTCCATCTTGCTGGAATATCTCGTTGAACACTGTTTCGTGGACTGTATTTTTACGAATAGATTTTCAATCCGGCTCGACGGACCAATGTTTTGCGTTATAAAATGGTCGTTGGTTCTTTATTGTTTATTTTAAATTACAAGTTTCGAAAGATAGTACAAAAGAAAAAAAACGGGAATAAAAATATCGTGAAAATGGTGTGAGCCCTCTGGCGGCTGGTAGTCGACTGACTCGCTCGAGCTTGGAGAGTAACGGAAACGTACGAAAAAGGCGGAGACGCCCGAGAGCGCGCGAGCTCGCTCGGACCAGCGAATCGTAGTTGTTGCCAAGCGCGCTGACGCGGTCGCAGGACGATTCTCATATATTGCTCAACATATTTTAAATTTCATATTTCTTTAAACAGCGTTTTGTAATATTCAATGTACAAGGTATTATACTTTTCAACAGAGTGAAGTTAAAAATAATAGTCATATTGCGATTTTAATACTTTTTGTGTAAATAATGAAATCATATATATGTGTTGCATTAATCAAACAAATATTTGTATTATTATGATGCGCGTTGGAAAACTCATGTGCAGCATACTAATATTCAATGTCCCATATATTAAAATGTATAGGAATCTATGAAAATTCATTTACATTACTGAAGTTTCCATTACTGAAGTGCGAATTTGCGTTTCATATTCCGAGTTTAGAAATTTCCAATTATAAAAGTATAGTAAATTTAATGACTTTTTTTACAGTGTAGATAGATGGATGGATGGACGGATGGATAGATGGATGTGGAATCATTTGTAGGGAACAAACACATCGATGAAAATGTTCATTTAATATAATCAAATATTGGTTTGGAAAAAACCAAAAAGCAGATACACGTTTCTCTTGGACATCCTTGATCTTTCGGGGAAAATAAAAGTTGCACCTAATTCTCTGACGAAAGGAGTACAACGTGTAACTTAAATTTTCCTTCAAATATAAAGCCTCTCCGAATAAAACGTGCAGTCGGAATTTTACTGACTGCGCAACTGATTGATCACCTTAAATGAAAGATAGAAAAACGAAGTTTGACCTATTTTTCCGCATTGTTTGCTCGATTCCAACAACACAACCAATGCGTCAACCAATCCCTCCAATGACACAATTATTAAGACGGAATGACACCTCATCGCGGTCGGTATGGTAGAACAATTATAGATTCCCAAAAATCTCTGAAACGGCTCTTCAGATCCCGTCGAAACTTTGCCAAACGACGTCAAATAGATAGACGAATAGCTTCCAGCCACTTAAATTTTCTAAATTTGAGAAAAAAAAACTAGATTGGCTTATGATAAGCCAATCTACATTTTTTTTCTCAAATTCAGAAAATTTGAGGGGCTGGAAGCTATTCGTCTATCTATTTGACGTCGTTTGGCAAAGTTTCGACGGGATCTGAAGAGCCGTTTCAGAGATTTTTGGGAATCTATAATTGTTCTACCATACCGACCGCGATGAGGTGTCATTCCGTCTTAATATCCTTTGTTCTCTCGACTCTAAATTCGAGACATTTGCTACGGCGCAGCAAGCTGCCATTGCCAACATCAATACTACATTGAGCGTACTTCCAAAATTAGTGAAAAGCGTTGACTGCCATACTCAAATAATCGAGGAATTGCAAAAAGCTAATGTCGCACTTTATGCTGGGAATGTAAAATTGCAAACTGAGCTCAATGATCTGAAGAACCAGCTCCGTTCAGATGCGGCTAACTCTCGGGATATTGTAAACGCTCACGTACCACGAAGCTCTACTGCTGACCTGAAAGCGCTCATATTCAAAGTCATCGAGTTACTTAACCTTGCTCATCTTATTATTTTACTTAACATACCAATTCTATTCTTTCGCATATCGACCACATCAAATGATTCTTCCGTGAAAATAAATGTCATGTAATCTCTGTCTCAGATACTTGTTTGAAACCTCACATCACTGATGATCTTGTTTGCGATCGAAGGATTCGTTATCTTTACCAGTCTATATCGTTGAATCGCCATCCGTGGCTACATTCAAAGTTCGATTGCATACCTGTTTATTTTAGCCGGAGGTGTCATAGATGCGACTAATGTAAATCTCTCTATTGCTCTTAACCTTCTGCTCTGTTACAAGGTGAACGACCTGCGACTTGTTACTCTCCGAATGTGTATAAGTTATATTAGTTATAAGAGCATCTATCCATTGCTCATGTATCAATTTAAAACGATTGAATGGGATTCGACCAGCGCCTACGTGGCCGCGACCCGCGCGACGCGGCAGTGAGCGCCCGAGTCAGGCGACCCGGCAGTCGCGCCCAAGTTTCTCACAAGCGGCGCGATACGCGAGGATCTATTTATAGCGGCGACGCGGCTCACTCGTCAGCTGAACTCTCCGAACTAGATCCACTCTAGATCACTGCCTTACGAGCAGGCCCATGCACGAGAGCAGACGCTCACGTTTGCCTAGTGGCGGTAAAGCTATCTCGGGGAGCACTCGCTTGCCTGCCCACTCCGGACAATCTACGCTGCCGTGAAAACCTAACCCCTGCTGGGGCCACAAGCTCCGCTGACGCGGCAGCCGCCCTGCCTGCTGGGACCTCTGGACCCTCGACGAAGACGCTGGACCATCGTGCCCACGCCGCACTCACCGTTGCCTGACACGCCACCACTCGGCACCAGCGTAGCCTCGACCACCCAGAGCACTCAGACCAGCCCATCGGGTGGGAGTCCTCCGAGCCAGTCGTTAGCCGCTTGCTAACGGCCACAGCCTGCCAGACCAGCGACGAGTCGGGCAGCGAGTGGGAGCCCGCCGAGCCAGTCGTTAGCCGCTCGCTAATGGCCACAGCTAGCCAGGCTGTCCTGCAGCCAACAGCTCCACCCGAGGTGCCAACGCCGCCGACAACGCCGGAGAGCCTCTCCCGCCACCAACACGGGGAACTCCTATACCCCGCCTCTGCCTAGCCCATGGCAACGGACGTCAACGAAGCCCAGCCTAGTCTGGCCTCCTAAAATCAACCTAAACTGCATATTGTAGAATAGTCAATTAAATGTAAGAAAAAGAGAAAATTAAACGTTTAATATCTGTCACTCGCTTAG
>OX101785.1:36860014-37096795 GCA_944452715.1 Ophion slaviceki | reverse complement strand
CCAAAACCTCAAATGACCTTTGACGGGAATGAAAATTGGCTTACAGAGGTTTTCAAGGTCGCTGATTACGAATCTGAAAGCCAAATTATCGTAAACAAAATGGCCGATCCAATATGGCTGACATGAATGTTAAAAAGTTGCCAGATGTCGACAAAAATTGGTATTTACGGGTTTCCAAGGTCGCTGATTACGAATCCGCAAGCCAAATTATCGTAAAAAAAATGGCCGATCCAATATGGCCGACATGAACGTTAAAAAGTTACCAGATGTTGACAAAAATTGGTATATACGGGTTTTCAAGGTCGCTGATTACCAATCCGATATCTATTGTTTATAACTTGCAACAAAGAGCTTACAGCAAATTGTTATAAACAAAATGGCCGAGTATCCTGCTAAATAGATAAATTAATATATTTAAAAAAATCATCATAATAAAATAAACGTGAACAGTGTATTCTACGCAATTATTATTTTTATTTCCAAAATACATACGGAACGTTTCAAAAATAGAAAATTTTATTCTTAATCAAAATCGTAATCGGAGTCGGAGTCGGAGTCAGAATCATTATCCGAGTTTGTATCTATTACAACTCCCGGCACGGCTTCAATCTCGGCGCAAAATTCGTCTGCTGCAGCAGTCACTTTAGGAGCGATCAACATCGCTACAGCTTCCGGCGACAAACTCTTCAGCTTCTTCTGTGGAAGTCTTCTGACACTTGAAATGTACGGATCAGAAGTAACTAAGAGCCGATGAAAAACATCTTCCATAGTTTTAACCCTGGAACTTTTTCGCGCAAAATCTTCTCGATATCGTTTGATGTCTTTGTTTCGAGCTTCCTGAGCATCTTCGGATAATTGGCCGATTGGTAATAGAGCATGAGTTATTATCACTGGACCATGAATTAATAGTTTGTGCACCGAAGTAGGCATGGAGTACCAAGGGTATAATGCAACGGTCTTTCTTGCCGTTTCAATAGCATACTGTTCAAATCTTTCACAGTTTATCTCGTGGCCACACGATATAACTTGTAGGATTACGTACAAGCGTTTAATAACTTCTTCGTTGACCCCCGTTATCGCAGCGGAAACCGTCGAATTTTCAAAGAATCGCCGAGCTGTGTTGCCATCATTGCTGCTGCCGTATCCAGGCTTTGGGCGATCGATATTTAGACCCAATTGCTTCTTGAATCCTTCTTGAATGGCCCTCTTGCGTTCCTGGGTAATTTTTTTTTCTTCGGCACTTCGAGCTTGCCATTTTTTAATGCCGAGTTTGTAAGACACGTGTAAGCAATACTCGAAGCACCGTATCCACGCATGCAGCGTCGACAATCCGAACTTCAAATTTGTTTCATTGATTTCCCTTTGCAATACAGTGTCGATGGCATTAAAATATTTGCTGGTTGCTCCACACAAATAGCACCGTTGAGCAGATTTCGTCAATGATACAGCGTTGCAAACTTTACCATCTATCATGGTGAACAACAACTTGTACATTACGGAGATTTCTTTTCCATCTATTACACTTTCGAATGGACGAAGTGACTTTATTTGTTCTTCAACAATTTGGACTTCATTAAGTGTTGACTCTGTGTCTTCGCGTAGAAACAGTAGTCTAAGCGGTCTACAAAATCGTGGAGACGAGGGTCTGGGGTTCTTCCAAACAACTATTTCTTCCTTCGATTGTTGATCATAACACACGAGTTGTAATGGCACGACTGAAGTAAAGAATACATGCGCATCAGATTTGCTGTCATCACTGAACGTCTGCTTATATTCACTTTGCCCAGAACTTCCATCGCAACCCCACTTGCAAATCAAGTCCATTTTACGAACATTATCTGGAGTCAATCTTTGAATGAGTACATTTTGGACGAGTAAAATACGTTCAACTGTATGATCTAATAGTGCCTGTAGTTGGACTTCTGCACTACTCTCTGTAATCCTGATTGCATCACGTGGTGGATAACAACGCTTTTTTGCTTTCATCACTTTTTCGTAAGACGGATATAGCTTACAGTTATTTTCCTTCCCTAATCTTCTCATTCCCTGGTAAGTACTCTTGGAGAATTTATATTCAATCATAGCGGAAAGTGCAGCCTCTTCGGATAAAGTAATTTCATCCGTTGCTGAGTAAGCTTTACGATACTTGGAAGCTCTTAAAGGACTCGTCATTGTTACGTCCTTAATAACTTTTGCGGCGTCGGATTGTCCTGAAGAGCGAAGGCTCATCTGAGTAGCGTATGCTAACTCGACCGAGTTGAACGATGTACGAATATCTTGGGTCTTCCTTCGTTTAGATCTTTCACTGGACATTGTAAACTCAAGGGACGGGCGGCCGCCCGTATTACCCGGGCTTGTTACTACAGTGTCTGTAGGTGCGGCAAAACATACCTGCTTGCTAAGCCATTCACCGTTATTCTTGAAAATACACAGGATTTTCTGTGAGCTTGTTGCCACCTCGTTCTCATTTGATTGAAGAGTATCGAAAAAGTCTGTTTCGAGTCCTCAGGCACTACAACTGTACGTCCGGTGTCCTTGGAAATTTTTTCTACCATAAATTCGATCAAGGAAGCGAATTTATCGGATAAATGCTCGCTGATTATCAGAAATACTTCTTTCCTTGTCAGCACCAATTCTTTGTAACCGGATCCTGTAATAAAGACATAAAATTGTAGAAAATTGGTGTTAAAGGAAAAGATAAAATTTTCAATTAATACAAAAACTTGAACAATGTACATTATTTTACCAAATAAATAACCGCAATAATTGAAATAATTTTAAGAAAATTAGACAGAAAATATTGACATGGATTTGGTTAAAAGAAAGCTTTGCTTACTATATAATATATATATATATTCAAATATTTTATTTGAATGTTATAACATTTCATTCATATTTAAGAAATTTTTATGTGGTTGATTTTAATATGTATATATATATATGCATACGTATATATCATAATTAAATCACAGAAAATTTATATATATATATATATACACATACATATATATTAAAATAATTTATTTCAAGCGTATAACAGCCGTCTTGTCCGTTATGATGCTACTTCACCCATTCTTAGGTAGAGGCGCAGAGGCTGCTCAATAGTGCCGCGTGCACGCTCGGCTACCGCACGATGCGAAAAAAATCATAACGGACAAGACGCACGTTTTCCGCAGGTAACTCTTGTAAATTTCGAAAGCTTATACATTAAACTAAAGGCCGAGACTAGGAGCTTTGCAAAATGTGACAAAATATATAACTTTTCGGACCGTTGAAAATATAAGTTTTCAAAATTATTCAATTTTATTTATGCCGAAGGCTATACTACATTTCAATCATTTATACATAAACTTTAGATTCAACCGATGTAAAAACATGTTCTACATACCTCCAGAAGTCGTATCCATGTTGCAGAATTGAAATTAAACCCGTCACTTTAAAGTTATGGGTTTTTGAAGTCAGCGTTATTTTCGTCTGTTCAGCGCGTGACACGTACACTCTTCACGAACACTAACTGCCAACTGACGCTGCGGCGCAGGTATACACTTAAAGGGCTTTCCCTTCCACAATAGAATGCAGTTACTAGTCCTCTACCTGAATGACTACTCAACTGACCCTATTTCGAAAATTTATTTTTTGGGGTTTTGGCCAGGTTTTTGGGCTTTTCTCCTACTGTGCGATGTCGTAAGGCCTTGTCCGTTTTTACCTGAAAACGGTACAAATTCTGTCCCTGCGGTGTTGGGCTCACCAGATGAAACAATCCTTGACCCTGAGATTGTAGAGGTGTTGGGGAAAAGGATCCTGGAAGAACGGATGCTGGATGATGATATCCCATCGGAGCTGACAATCCGTTGGGAAGAAATCCTCAAGAACGGTTTGCCTACAGAGGATAAATCTCTTTTGATTAAAAAATATCCGCCTCCGAAAAATGCAAGATATATCGATCCGTCAGCATTAAACCCTGAGGTCAGAGCTGTTCTCCCGGAAACGGCAATTAAAAGGGACGAGCGAATTGCGGCCAAACAAACAAAAGTGGCAACTTGCATTGCCGCAATTGGTAAAATGTTTCTTGGAGCCTTAAACAATACGCAAGAGAGGCTTTCTCTTCTCGAACGCTTAAGTGATACAGGAAGGTTACTGGCGGATCTTCTGCATGACGAGTCAACGGTAAGAAGAAGTCTCGTCCTAGCGAACATGGGTCCTTCATTCAAGGAGGTGCTGAATTCTTCAACATCGAATGATTTTTTGTTCGGAAAACAACTCGACGAAAGAGTTAAAGCAGCAAAAGCGCTTGAAAGTACGAGTCGTGATCTATGTTCACGCCGGACGGATTCATCAACAAAACCGCCAAAAAACTCGAAGTTCTCGCCTCGGCGCTTCTCAGGCAGTTTTCGTCAGGGGTTGACGGGCTTAGGCGGGAGGAAGATGACATCATCTGCAAAGAATCGCAGCTTCTTTCCAAAGCAGAAAAGTCCCCGTCGCCGAGATTCACCGAGGCGGAGGTTAGGCCAGCTTCCAACACGCAGGCGCTAAATTTGCCAGTGAGTACCATAGCCGGTAGGTTGCGCTTATTCAATGAGGAGTGGCAACGACATACCACCGATAAGCGTATTCTATCTTGGATAGCCGGATATGAGATCCCTTTTTCCTCGATACCGATACAACACTCTGTCCCAAAGGATAGATCAAATGCTGGTAAAGAAGCTGCAATAATTAAAGACCTGGTATCGGTCCTGTTAGAAAAAGGAGCGATAGAATCCTGTCAGGATGATCAAGGTCAGTTTCTCTCAGACGTGTTCGCGGTTCCGAAGTCGGGAGGAGGTTTTCGTTTAGTTTTGAACTTAAAGCAGCTGATCAAATTCGTTCCTATTTCACATTTCAAGCTCGAAGATCGTAGAATGGCAGTTAACCTCATCAGTGAGGACTGCTTTCTCGCAACAATCGACTTGAAGGCCGCATATTACGTGGTCTCCATAGCAAAAAAGCATAGAAAATTACTAAGATTCAGATTCGACGGCTCTCTTTATGAATTTACTTGTTTACCGTTTGGGTTGGCGACAGCCCCATTCGTGTTTACAAAGATACTTAAACCAGTTATGGCAAAATTGCGCAGTAGAGGCATGCTTTCTGTTATCTATCTGGATGACATTCTTATTTTAGGGAAATCCTATGAAGAATGCAAAAATAATCTTTTGAAAACCAGGAAATTCATCGAGTCCTTAGGTTTTGTGATCAATGAGGAAAAATCCCAAACTACACCGTCAAAGAGGTGTAAATACCTTGGTTTTTTGTTTGACTCAATAAAAATGCGTCTACAACTCCCAGAAGATAAGAAAATCAAGATAGAGGGTTTGATTCGAAAATTCCATCGTACGAACCACTGCAAAATTCGCGATTTCGCTCGTTTTCTGGGTTCTATAGTGGCAAGTTGTCCGGCGATCCCTTATGGGTTTGCTCATACGAAATTGTTTGAGAGAGCGCGTTATTTGGCTCTTTTAGATTCTGGAAACTGTTTCGATGCGAACATGACGCTGGGTTGCGAGCTTCAGACTGAATTTGTCTGGTGGCTTTCAGCCATTAAGACTCCGAGTAATTCAATTAAACCTCTGAAATTCGCTATGGAAATTTTTAGTGATGCCTCGTTGTCTGGCTGGGGCGCAGTCTGTAGAAAAAAGCGTTCACACGGTTTCTGGAACGAAAAAGAGAGTCAAGATCATATTAACATTTTAGAATTGAAAGCGGCCTTTTTAGGTTTGAAATGTTTCGCTGATGAGCTGAAAAACGTCGATATTTTGTTACGAATGAACAACACCACCGCAATCGCGTATATAAACCGGATGGGTGGTACACGTTTTAAAAAATTAAATGACGAAGCAAAATCAATTTGGGATTGGTGTGAAGGGCGAAGTATTAGGATCGCGGCTTCGTTCATAGGTACGAAAGAAAACGCAGAGGCTGATTTTGAATCAAGGAGACTTCACAAAGAGACAGAATATTCTCTGGCAGATTATGCATTTCAGGATATTTTGAGATCGTTTGGAAATCCGAAAATTGATTTATTTGCTTCGCGCATTAATAGGAAGTGCGAACACTTCGTTTCCTGGTTTCGCGATCCAGACAGTGCCGCTGTAGATGCTTTCACTATGCAATGGAGGGTTTTTTCTCTGGCTTATGCTTTTCCCCCATTTTCGGTAATTCTGAGAGTTCTACGAAAAATTAGAGAAGAGAAGGCAAAAATTATCCTGATAGTGCCCCAGTGGCCTACTCAACCCTGGTATCCTCTCTTTCAAGCGTTATTATGTAAAGCGCCTATTATTTTTCCGCCCGACAAAAATTTATTATTTTCTCCTAGCAACCAGCCGCACCCCCTCTGGAGGGACCTTACCCTGGCGGCGGGGTTGTTATCAGGAGAGCGCTCGAACTGAATCATGTTCCAGAAGTGGCGTTGGATTTAATGACCGCTTCTCTACGCACTGGGTCGTTAAAACAATATGATTGTGCGTTACGAAAATGGTGGAAATTTTGCAAGGGAAATAACGTCAATTTCTACAAGCCTTCGATCGAAGATATTCTGACTGCTCTTGGTATAGAATTTCGACAAGGCGCATCGCACGGATCCTTAAACTCTTTAAGGTCGGCAATCTCACTGATCTCAGGCCCCCATGTAGGCGAGGATTCAAGGGTCAAGCATTTTTTCAAAGGAGTTGTTGAATGTCGGCCATCGAGACGTAAATATGAATTTACATGGGACCCTAAGGTAGTATTAGATTATTTAGAGAAACTTGGCGAAAATAACACGTTATCCTTGGAATTGTTGACCGGAAAGCTCGTTACTCTTCTTGCCCTTGTGACGGGCCAGCGCATACAGACACTATCGCTGATTAAACTCAGTAATATAATCGAAAGAGGTGATTCTATCGAAATAAAGATTTCGGATACGATAAAGACATCCGGCCGCGGTCGCACTCAACCTCTACTGGTTTTTTCAGCATTCAAAGATCGAGGGAACATTTGTGTAGTTTCCACCCTCAAATCATATGTGGAGCGAACTAGTTTGTTGCGAGGAAACGAAGATTCGCTGTTCCTCGCCCTGAAAAAACCATTTCGGAAAGTCTGTACTCAAACACTTTCCCGATGGATTAACAAAATACTTTTAAACAGTGGAATCGATACTAATATTTTTTCGGCGTACAGTACGCGACACGCATCTACATCAGCCGCAAAGCGAAAAGGTTTAGATTGAGATATCATAAGAAAGTCGGCCGGATGGTCAAAAGATTTTCAAACATTCGCACGGTTTTATAATCTCCCTGTATCCACAAATAGTTCGGGATATGCGAAGGCGATATTAGAATAATATTTAATAAAAAAGAGTTTTCTGTAATGTTATCGCTATTTTGTATTTTTTGTTGGCTGATAACCCGTTGTTATATTGGAGTTGCAACTGTTTGTGTTAAAATAAATTTTACATCATACCTGTGCCGTATTTTGAACTTTAAACATCTACTGCGTGATCTATCGGAAGAGGCGCAAAATACAATTGTACGATTAAACGAACTTACCTAAGTGAAGTTCGATCGTAATTGTATGAAGCGCCTCTTCCGATAGATCACATCCCCCCCTGATAAAGTTAAATATTGTTAAATATTTGTATTTACCTATCTCCCAATACTTCAGAGAAGTATTACCCTTAAATACGGCAATACTTTGAAATAATGAGTTCGCAGGGCCCGGTTGCCATGCGTAACAAACAAAAAAGTCTCTACATGGACTTTAAAGATGTGTGGAAATTCCGTGATGGAAAAGGGAACTACTGCGTGATCTATCGGAAGAGGCGCTTCATACAATT
The DNA here is from genome assembly GCA_944452715.1 of Ophion slaviceki. Classification (NCBI taxonomy): domain Eukaryota; kingdom Metazoa; phylum Arthropoda; class Insecta; order Hymenoptera; family Ichneumonidae; genus Ophion; species Ophion slaviceki. The sequence goes on along the minus strand of OX101785.1, from coordinate 37,088,946 downwards.
ACGATCGAACTTCACTTAGGTAAGTTCGTTTAATCGTACAAGTTCACGTCTTTGTGATTGAACGAAAACCTTTTTTTCCTATTTTTCTTCGCAAGGAATCTTTAGAAGAAATAATACTTCCGAAGACACACCAGAAACTTGTTTTTCTTCTAAATAGTTGGTTCTGCAGGAAATTTGCAAAGAACAATCTATGCATAGATCAATGTCGCAGAGTGTAAAGCTCATGTAGCTCACTGATATTCAAAGCTACTGGATTTATGCAAAAGTAAAAAATTTGACTTATTCACTGTTCGACCCGATGCACTTATTCTTTGCAAGGAACAAGTGTTGCGAAGAGTGGTTGTGAAGGATTAAACAGTAGTAAGATTGACTTTGAACTTTTGCGTTAAACTAGTAACTTTGAACATTAGTGAGCTACTTCTTGCCTTGCGGATATGATCTTTGCATAAATTGTCCCTTGTGAAGAGTGGCTAGAGAAATGCCCTGCGTAGCCAATTATTGTCAAGAAAAACAAGTTTCCGGCGACTCTTCGGAAGTATCGCTTTGTCCAAAAACCTTTCACATAGGAAAAAAACACAAAAAATGTTTTCATACGATTCAGAATACTCATACTTGTTTTTCTTTACAATAACTGGTTACGCTGGGCGTTTGTATAGCCAGCCTTCGCAAGGGGCAATTTATACAAAGATCAGTCAAGTAGGGTCCAAAATAACTCACTTATATTACATGAACTCGCTTTATATAGTGAGACAAAGTCAATCTAACTACTGTAAGAGTTGCTGTTAACATTGATATCAAATTCTTGCAATACCTTAAAGAATAATCAACTAATTTTTCATCATTCATGTTACCAGTCGTTAATCATTATACTCAATTAAATAAATCAGTAGATACTCAATTAAATAAACCTTATTTTTTTCTGCGAACCGACCCAAAACTTTTTCAGCTGAATTTTTTTCTATCAATGCCATGTCTATGTTCAGCAGTGACATAGGAGAGAATCATTCCTGAAGCATTGCGCTTCTAATTGTAAGCCACATTTTTACCCGCCCCATGGCGGAAAAACTTCTCTCATAGCCGGCGGAGCTCACTGAGAGTTCTGTTGCTGGTTGGAAAAAATTATGTAAGTTAGGGTGGTACTCCTTTTTTATATGCTTTTTCAAATTTACAGCCTTTATTTAATAATTTTGTCAAGTCGGGATGTACATTTACGACGACAAAAAATCGATTTTCTTTTTTTTTCTTCAAATGATGGAACTATATATATAGAATATTTTTCCAAAGTTTCAAAGCAAAATTAGACAAAATTCGAACGTTGCATCTCGTCAACGCTGTGCCTCACCGCACGGATTTGGAGCGCGCACCGCAGGTAGTAGGGAGAGCGCAGACGGACTGGCAGATATGGGCAAAAAGTAATTAAATTAACAACTCATAGTTACAATTACAACTGTAATTAATAACTTAGTTATTTTGTAACAGTTATGTAATTAGGTACCATAAGTATTTAGTGCAATATATCGCAATTTCTATGCAAACTTCAAACGCGTTTTTCTCAAAACTGCATTTTCGAAATTGGGTTGCATGATTATTCAAAAACTATTAAGTCGATTGTGTTTAAACTTGGTAGTTATATTAGCCTCCACCTCCTACTTGACGAGAATTGTTTTAGAGAACTTAGAAAAAGAATACTTCTTTAATCCAAATGTTACAGATATTTAGCGCAAAATGTTGTTTTCCTCAGTAAATGCCATTCTCTTAAATTTATTTTCTTCACTTTAGTTACTGCCAGATAGAAACCGTACATGTTCTAACTGAAAAAAATGTTTGAATTTTTTGCAAATTAAAGTCTACGGGAAACTAGACTGCACGCCGCATCGCAACTCCCGCAATGACCGTGCTGTAACACTCTGCCCACAGCTCCGCCATTTTGATGATAAATGAATTTTAGAAAATCGTTTGGTACCTATACTTAAATATACAATTGAAGCATATCTACAAATTGATAAATCTAGTACAATTATTTCGTAGTTTAAAAAATCCCTCGGAATTGCTTGGTTTTTCCCGTTTGAATTCAAGTATTTTTTGAATCTTTTTTCATAACCATCGCTCCAGCTTCTAAGGCCAACTTATGAATTATTAAGATTTGTGTATAATTATTGAAAAAGTCCTCGTCGTTTTTTATATTCAATTACAAAAACGCATCAACTGCATGAGATATCTATAGAATCTCCAGTCGGCGTTTTAGATTTACAATGATATTATCTCGACTGAGTATTTATACATAGTAAATGTTGATTTTCACTCAAGTGCCAAATGTGAAAATCTCTTTAATGTTCGTAGTGAAGTAGCTATTTTTTATACAAATTAAAGTTGATTTATACAAATCAACTATTTCGGATCTATTTTTTTCTGAAGCGGGTCGCTGGCTCGCCGGGCTGGAGGGCCCCGTCGGTGAAAAACGTATTCGAGCCTATTTGTCCAAACAGTTTAAAGTCGTAAAATTCCACCGCTCATATGTAGAGCGAGTCTCTAGCGATCCTTATTGCTAAAGAATCCGACCCTTGTAGAACCTCTTGAAAAGAAAAGTCGACGGAGAAAAGAAATGCTAAACTGTTAATTGTTTAACCAACAAGTTTCACCACTCTTTTAGCGAGTGAGTCTTCGGCGATTCCGCTCGCTCGAGAATTTGGTCGAAATCAGATTTTTTGAGTATAAATGACATCGAAAATATACACGCTGCTCAAACCTATGTGTTAAAAAAAATCGCATACTTTACCGCTCTTCTATAAAGCGAGTCTCTAGCGATTTCCATTGCTAGAGGATTCGATCCTCGCAAAACCTCCCGAAGACCAAAGTAGACGGAGAGAGAAATGCTGAATTATTAATTGTTTAAACAATACATTTCACATTGTACAATACATTTTGGCGAGTGAGTCCCCAGCGATTTCGTTCGCTCGAGAATTTGGCCGATATTGAATTCATCGAAGACAAATAGCATCGAAAATAAACATACTGCTCAAACCTATTTGTTTAAACAATTTAAAATCGCATTATTTTACCGCTCGTGTATATAGCGAGTCTAGCGATTTCTATTGCTAGGGGACTCGATCCTCGTAGAACCTCCCGAAGACAAAAGTCGACGTTGATAAGAAATGCGAAATTGTTCATTGGTTAACCAATAAGTTTCACCATTCTTTTAGCGAGTGTGTTTCGAGCGTCTCCGCTCGCTCGAGAATTTGGCCAAAATCGAATTTATCGAAGATACATGACATCGAAAATATATACACTGCTCATACCTATTTGTTTAAAAAATTTAATCGCATTACTTTATCGCTGTTCCATAGAGCGATTCCTTACCGATTTCCATTTCTAGAGGATTCGATCCTCGCAGAACCTCCCGAAGACAAAAGTCAACGAAGAGAGAAATGCTGAACGCTTTTAGCGAGTGAGTCTCCAGCGACTCCGTTCGCTCGAGAATTTGGCCGATATTGAACTGATCGAAGGCAAATGGCATCGAAAATATACATACTGCTTAAGCCTATTTGTTTGCACAATTTAAAATCGCTTTATTTCACCGCTCTTCTATAGAGCGAGTCTTTAGTGATCTCGATTGCTGGAGAATTAAGATGAAATCAAATACAGCAGCGATACGCGTCGTTCAGAAGATAAGTGTATCATAAACTCATTTGTTTAAACAATTCAATAAAATTGTTTAATGTCACTACGTTTTGGCAGGGCGCGTTCTCAACGATAATGCTATCTACAATTCCGATCGAAATCGAATTTCTGACCGTAGTGAGAAAAACGGTGGATCTTTATTGTTTAAACAATATATTATAAAATATCACCTCTTTCCCGTAGAGCACCCCTCTAGCAACGTCGTTTGCTGAAAATGTTTATAATTCTTGAATCGAGGCGGAATTGCCAGACGCATTCATATATATATATATTGAGACGGAAAAGACCGTCTCATAAACCAACCAAGAAACTATCGCCCCAAGAATATTCAGGAGCCAACCGAATTCGGGGAAAGGAAGGGGTAAAAGAGACAAACATACCAAGCGACCCGCCATGTTGGTCGAACCAACGCTAATTAAATTAATGGCGGACAAAAAGAAAGGGAAACTAACCGTCGCACAGGCAAAAACTATTTAGACGTTACACTAATCGAATTAAGGGGAAAGAGAAACCGGCAGAAACCGGACAAACCAACTAATTGAATTAAAGACGGAGAAGAAGGGGATTTGAAAAGCGGTAAAACCCGGATATAAAAGGACGAGATTTTGGAGGAAAGGCACTCTTTGAGTCCCTTGTGAATCGACAAGTACGATTGGACCAAGTACATCCCTCGAGGATCGGAAACGTCCGGTACATGGAACGTTGAGAAACAAGAGAAACAAGGAGTCGCGCCTAAAAAACAGTTGAAAGAGCACTTCTTTCATTCCCCGTGGATCGACAAGTACGATTGGACCAAGTACATCCCTTGAGGATCGGAAACGTCCGGTACATGGAACGTTGAGAAACAAGGGAAAAAACGGAGTCGTGCCTAAAAGGCTTTAGAAAGCTCTCTTCATTTTTTGTTGAAGTGAACTAGTACTGCTGGACCAAGTACATCCCTCGTGGATTGGAAACGTCTGGAGCACGGAACGTTCAGGAATAAAAAACGAAGAAGAATTGAGATACATTTATTTTAAGGAGAAAATATTGGAAAATCAAAGAAAAATAAAAAGAGCAAGAAGGAGAGTTAATAAATTAAAGATAGCAAACAAATTAGCGCTAAATAGGTAGGAAAAGTATAGCAGGAGAAAATAAGAAGCGAGAAGGTATCATCACGAGCGAGCATTACGAATAGACATAAGGAAAATATTAAATTTGGAGAAAATAAGAAATATTACATTAGGAGATAAGGAAGAGTACGCTACAGTGATACGAAACACACACACACACACAACTAAACACACACACACACACACACACACACACACACACACACACACACACACACACACACCGTGATCATCGACTTATATGGATCAGGATCGCAGAAAGGGCAAAGATGTATTCCGAAAGTATAAGAGCGCCGAAATCTATGCAAAAAAGGGTCGGTCGAGTGCTCGCGGCATATCTCTCGATTAAACTGTCGTAGACCTGTCAGTGGCGACATCGCACGCCCAGATTAAGGACCGGGCGATCAATTATCGACGCGCGATAATTGATCGGGATAGAGCATCGATAACCGCAGCGCGAAGGGCAGAGCTAGGGTAGGGGGATAGATCGTGGCGCGTAACGAGAGAGAGCGCGCGACCACGGCCCGTAGATCGCGAGTCCTAGCGCCACGAGTGAGACAGCGCCGCGACTCGACTCGCCCTAAGGGAACGATACAACGGAAAGCCCGCGTCGCTATAGGCTAAGCACCGATACCTATCGCGCCGCTAGCGAAAGCACGCCGCAAACTCAGGCCAATAGAAACCACAGAAATAGAAGAGAGGATATAATCAATATCGATCAACGATATATGATCCCACCGATCAAATTGTACCATGCGAGTAAAGCGAAATTGACCGACCGAGAAAAACATTGCGGAAAATACAAAAACAACACAAACAACACACTACACTTATACATAGCGTCATTTTTACATTATATAGAGCCATAAAAACTTGAATAAATCGCACTTTTTGTTAAAATACCCAAGACACCTGAGTTTACATTAATTTCTTCCCTGTTCGAGTCCCCGAACCTATAAATTTATCTGTAACGAATTAACACCCGTTACAATATATATATATACAGGGTGATCCAGAATAGGTGTAACAGCGGGAAATGCCGGGTTCGGCAGGTAACTCCGAAGATTTCTACCGAGCCGTTTTCTTTTTTTCGCCTCCGTCATCAAATGGGAAGCATTCGAAAATAGGCGTTCGATCTTCGAAATTAACGCTCGAATCCGCTATGTTGGACGATCGAAAAGGGCAGAAGAGTAGACGAAGGTCCACGAAGTCGTAGCCAACGTCAAGAAGGTTCTGCGAAACAGCAGCGTTTGACAAATGCCAGCGCGCATGATCTGACGTTTAGCGAAACATTCGCTACGTTGCCTGTCAACTTATTCGGCCCGAGAATTGTGATACACGATTTGACGTTTCACCTATCGTCTGCTATCGCTCGGCGTATTGCGTGCCAAAGCGTGAAGCCCGCCGCAATTAATGACATTTACGAATTTTGCAGCGATTATCCATCGAGAGCGCCTGTTCTTTTTGCTTCCTTAAAAAATAAAAATTAACAAAACCAAAGAAATGTCAATGATTATCGAATTTCGATAAACCGAACGATTTTTCTTGCGTATTGAAAAAAAATCAATACATAAGTTTTTATTAACAAACTCTCAATAACTTGACGCTACATTTTCGAGAATTGGATGTTTTCGGGATTCCATTTCTCATTCGACCACTCCGTTCAGTATCATAGTCGGATTGATCTCCAAAAATACATTTTTCTGTACGAATATCATCTCAAAGTGTGTTCGAGCTAGGTTAGGAAACATGAGGAGAAGCTTTCCATTTCCTCATTAGGGGAGACGAAATCAGTCGGTTCCGGCAGAGGAAAATCGATACGACGTTTTTTAGGATTGAAAATAGATGAGAAGATCTTCTGCACCGCCTGAGATACAATTTTTCACGTACCGATACGGGTTGATTCTGGAAATCCCAAAGCGTTGCGACTCTGTTTGCGGTTTCTCTTAAGGGGTCACACCACTCGAGCGGCAGAAAATTAGGCCTAACTTTGACAATTTATTTTGGCAGCATGAAAAAAGGAATAGGATTTCTTATGAGAGGGTTTATGTAAGACATTTTAAAAGATGTAAAAATTATTGTAATTTTCATACAAAATAGAGACGACAGAACCCATCTTGAAAAACTTGTTTTTCAAACTGGGTTCATAATTATATTCTCTAGGGGCGTGCGTAGCCGTTTTTTTAATTAAATGTAAACTTTTTTTGTTATAAACAATTTATCGCTTATCGTTTGGGCAAAAAATCGATTTATTTCTTTCAATGTCCGCCATTTTTTCAAAATTTGATCGAAAAATCCCTACGTCGTCCCATAGAGAATGTTATTGTGAAGCTACTATCAACATTTCAAATCGATCCGTTGCAAAGGTGTTCGTGTACTCCGTTCTCCCAGTTTTAAAAAACATGTTTTTCAGGATGGGCTCTGTCGCCGCCATTTTGCATGAAAATTATAATACATTTTTTTATCCTTTAGTATGTGTTAAATAAACCCTCTAAAAAGAAATCCTATCCTTTCATCAAATTCCCAAAATAAATTGTCAAAGTTAGGCCTTATTTTCTTCCGCTAGAATGGTGTTACCCCTTAAGAATATTAGAACACCAGCGTTATGTAAAGGGTCAACATTTGTGCTACTTTATAATAAAATGTTATTTATTTATTCATTTCACTTGTGATCAGAGCAAATGGACAATTCATGCGGTGCACGAATCGTTGTCCGAATTGATTTCATCTCCTATCGCGATCGGGAACGAGATGAATTTATCTCGTTTCAATATCATCGGAAAGGAGATGAAATCAATGGTGAACTCGTCGTGACGGCTTCGAGTATGTCCTACAGACACAAGAAGAATCATTGACAGAATGAATTTCATCTCCAAGTGACGGCTTCGAGTGTGTTCTACGGACACTAGAAGAATCATTGACAGAATTGATTTCATCTCCGTTCGCGATTGGGAACAAGATGAAATCATCTCATTGCGATATTATCGGAATGGACATGAAATCAACCGCGAACTCGATGCGACCTTATCGAGTATGTCGTATGGATAATGCACGAATCGTTATCCGAATTGATTCCATCTCCTATCGCAATCGGGAAGGAGATGAGTTTATCTTGCTTCAATATCATTGGAAAGGAGATGAAATCAATGGCAAACTTGTCGTGACGGCTTCGAGTGAGTCCTACTGACACTAGAAGAACCATTGACAGAATTGATTTCATCTCCGTTCGCGATCGGGAACGAGATGAAATCATCTCTTTGCGATATAATCGGAAACGAGATGAAATCAAAGGCAAACTCGTCGTGACGGCTTCGAGTATGTTCTACGGACACTAGAAGAATCATTGACAGAATTGATTTCATCTCCGTTCGCGATCGGGAACGAGATGAAATCGTCTCTTTGCGATATTATCGGAATGGAGATGAAATCAACCGCGAAGTCGTTGTGACGTTGTCGAGTATCTCCTATGTATAATGCATGAATCGTTGTCCGAATTGATTCCATCTCCTATCGCAATCGGGAACGAGATGAATTTATCTTGTTTCAATATTATCGGAAAGGAGATGAAATCAATGGCAAACTCGTCGTGACGGCTTCGAGTGAGTCCTACTGACACTAGAAGAACCATTGACAGAATTGATTTCATCTCCGTTCGCGATCGGGAACGAGATGAAATCATCTCTTTGCGATATTATAGGAATGGAGATGAAATCAACCGCGAACTCGTTGTGACGTTAGCGAGTATGTCCTATGGACAATGCACGAATCGTTGTCTGACTTGATTTCATCTCCTATCGCGATCGGAAACGAGATGAATTTGTCTCGTTTCAATATCATCGGAAAGGAGATGAAATCAATGGCGAACTCGTCGTGACGGCTTCGAGTATGTCCTACGGACACTAGAAGAATCATTGACAGAATTGATTTCATCTCCTTTCGCGATCGGGAACGAGATGAAATCATCTCTTTGCGATATAATCGGAAAGGAGATGAAATCAATGGCGAACTCGTCGTGACGTTGTCGAGTGTATCCTATGTATACTTCACGAATCACTGACAGAATTGATTTCATCTCCGTTCGCGATCGGGAACGAGATGATTTCATCTCGTCGCGATATCATCGAACAGGATATCGCGATAGGAGATGAACTCAATTCGGACAACGATTCGTGCATTATCCATAGGACACACTCGACAACGTCACAACGAGTTCGCGGTTGACTTCATCTCCATTCCGATAATATCGCAAAGAGATGATTTCATCTCGTTCCCGATCGCGAACGGAGATGAAATCAATTCGGCCAACGATTTGTGCATTATCCATAGGAGATACTCGACAACGTCACAACGACTTCGCGGTTGATTTCATCTCGTTTCCAATTATATCGCAAAGAGATGATTTCATCTCGTTTCCGATTATATCGCAAAGAGATGATTTCATCTCGTTCCCGATCGCGAAAGGAGATGAAATCAATTCTGTCAATGATTCTTCTAGTGTCCGTAGGATATACTCGAAGCCGTCACGACGAGTTCGCCATTGATTTCATCTCCTTTCCGATGATATTGAAACGAGACAAATTCATCTCGTTTCCGATCGCGATAGGAGATAAAATCAAGTCAGACAACGATTCGTGCATTATCCATAGGACATACTCGATAACGTCACAACGAGTTCGCGGTTGATTTCATCTCCATTCCGATAATGCCGCAAAGAGATAATTTCATCTCGTTTCCGATCGCGATAGGAGATGAAATCAATTCTGTCAATGATTCTTCTAGTGTCCGTAGGACATACTCGAAGCCGTCACGACGAGTTTGCCTTTGATTCCATCTCGTTTCCGATTATATCGGAACGAGATGAATTCGTCTCGTTCCCGATCGGGAACGGAGATGAAATCAATTCTGTCAGTGATTCGTGCAGTATCCATAGGATACACTCGACAAACCCACACCGAGTGCGTGGTTGATTTCATCTCCATTCCGATAATATCGCAAAGAGATGATTTCATCTCGTTCCCGATCGCGAACGGAGATGAAATCATTTCTGTCAATGATTCTTCTAGTGTCCGTAGAACATACTCGAAGCCGTCACGACGAGTTCGAAATTGATTTCATCTCCTTTCCGATGACATTGAAACATGATAAATTCATCTCGTTCCCGATTGCGATAGGAGATGAAATCAATTCAGACAACGATTCGTGCATTATCCATAGGACATACTCGACAACGTCACACCGAGTTCGCGGTTGATTTCATCTCCATTCCGATAATATCGAAAAGAGATGATTTCATCTCATTCCCGATCGCGAACGAAGATGAAATCAATTCTGTCAATGATTCTTCTAGTGTCCGTAGGACATACTCGAAGCCGTCACGACGAGTTTGCCTTTGATTTCCTCTCGTTTCCGATTATATCGGAACGAGATGAATTCATCCCGTTCCCGATCGCGAACGGAGATGAAATCAATTCTGTCAGTGATTCGTGCAGTATCCATAGGATACACTCGACAACGTCACGACGAGTTCGCCATTGATTTCATCTCCTTTCCGATTATATTGAAACGAGATAAATTCATCTCGTTCCCGATCGCGATAGGAGATGAAATCAATTCGGACAACGATTCGTGCATTATCCATAGGACATACTCGACAGCGTCACGAGTTCGCGGTTGATTTCATCTCCATTCCGATAATATCGCAAAGAGATGATTTCATCTCGTTCCTGATCGCGAATGGAGATGAAATCAATTCTGTCAATGATTCTTCTAGTGTCCGTAGGACATACTCGAAGCCGTCACGACTAGTTCACCATTGATTTCATCTCCTTTCCGATGATATTGAAACGAGATAAATTCATCTCGTTCCCGATCGCGATAGGAGATGAAATCAATTCGGACAACGATTCGTGCACCGCATGAATTGTCCATTTGCTCTAATCACAAGTGAAATGAATAAATAAACAACATTTTATTATAAAGTAGCACAAATGTTGACCCTTTACATAACGCTGGTATTTTAATATTCTTAAGGGGTAACACCACTCTAGCGGCAGAAAATAAGGCCTAACATTGACAATTTATTTTGGGAATTTCATAAAAGGATAGGATTTCTTTTTAGAGGGTTTATTTAACACATACTAAAGGATAAAAAAATGTATTATAATTTTCATGCAAAATGGCGGCGACAGAGCCCATCCTGAAAAACATGTTTTTTAAAACTGGGAGAACGGAGTACACGAACACCTTTGCAACGGATCGATTTGAAATGTTGATAGTAGCTTCACAATTACATTCTCTATGGGACGACGTAGGGATTTTTCGATCAAATTTTGAAAAAATGACGGACAATGAAAGAAATAAATCGATTTTTTGCCCAAAAGATAAGCGATAAATTGTTTATAAAAAAAAAGTTTACATTTAATTAAAAAAACGGCTACGTACGCCCATAGAGAATGTAATTATGAAGCTGCGATCACAATTCAAATCGATTTATGCAAAGGGTTCGCGTATTCCAGCCTCCCAGTTTGAAAAACAAGTTTTTCAAGATGGGCTCTGTCGTCGCTATTTTGTATGAAAATTGCAATAATTTTGACATCCTTTAATATGTTTTACATAAACCCTCTCATAAGAAATCCTATTCCTTTTTTCATGCTGCCAAAATAAATTGTCAAAGTTAGGCCTAATTTTCTGCCGCTCAAGTGGTGTGACCCCTTAAGAGAAACCGCAAACAGAGTCGCAACGCTTTGGGATTTCCAGAATCAACCCGTATTGGTACGTGAAAAATTGTATCTCAGGCGGTGCAGAAGATCTTCTCATCTATTTTCAATCCTAAAAAATCGTCGTATCGATGTTCGTCTGCCGGAACCGACTGATTTCGTCTCCCCTAATGAGGAAATGGAAAGCTTCTCCTCATGTTTCCTAACCCAGCTCGAACACGCTTTGAGATGATATTCGTACAGAAAAATGTATTTTTGGAGATCAATCCGACTATGATACTGAACGGAGTGGTCGAATGAGAAATGGAATCCCGAAAACATCCAATTCTCGAAAATGTACCGTCAAGTTATTTAGAGTTTGTTAATAAAAACATATGTATTGATTTTTTTTCAATACACAAGAAAAATCGTTCGGTTTATCGAAATTCGATAATCATTGACATTTCTTTGCTTTTGTTAATTTTTATTTCTTAAGGAATCAAAAAGAACAGGCGCTCTCGATGGATAATCGCTGCAAAATTCGTAAATTTCATTAATTGCGGCGCGCTTCCCGCTTTAGCACGCAATACGCCGAGCGATAGCAGGCGATAGGTGAAACGTCAAATCGTGTGTCACGATTCTCGGGCCGAATAGGTTGACAGGCAACGTAGCGAATGTTTCGCTAAACGTCAGATCATGCGCGCTGGCATTTGTCAAACGCTGCTGTTTCGCAGAACCTTCTTGACGTCGGCTACGACTTCGTGGCCCTTCGTCTACTCTTCTGCCCTTTTCGATCGTCCAACATGGCGGATTCGACCGTTAATTTCGAAGATCGAACGCCTATTTTCTAATGCTTCCCATTTGATGACGGAGGCGAAAAAAAGAAAACGGCTCGGTAGAAATCTTCGGAGTAACCTGCCGAACCCGGCATTTCCTGCTGTTACACCTATTCTGGATCACCCTGTATATATTTTTTTTCAGATGCATACAATATCACCCAGAGTGGGCGAAGATTGATGCGATTTTCAGCGGACCATGTTGTAAAAAAATAATAAAAAAAAACTATATGAAAATAGTTTAAATATTTTTTAAAATGTAGAAACATTCTCAAAGGAACAATAAATACATATGTAAAATTTCATCAAGACAACTTCAACGGTTTAAAAGTTATTCCAACCAAAAAATGACGTAAAAAAATCTCGCTCTAGACCAGACTACTGCCTTAAACAGCAGTTCTTTCTGCTGAGCTATACCAGCGAGGGTGCAGCGTTGTTAACAATACACACACCTAACAATGATAGTAATAACAATAATTGCATCAGCGGCGAAGGACACTACCGATCCAAAAATACTGATGGTCTGTCGAACGAGATCTGCGGGCCCGGAACAGCAGTGAAAATAATGGTGAACGACAGTCTGATCATTGTGCCTGCTCCTTCTTTTTTGACATGTGGCAAGAAATCGTTTCAGGAAAATGGTGAGAACCAAGATAATTAACGACGGTATGGATCGGAAGAAATATTTAAAGTGGCGAGCGCCTTGAAAAGACGTTTTCTAAACGTGAATATGTGCTAGTTGTTCATCAACATTTCTGCAGATAATATACACTGAAACCTCTGTAAATGGAACCTCCACAGATGGAATCCCCCCCACTATGTGCCGAATATAGGTCAGTGCAGCTCATGGTGGTCGAAGCGCTAGGCCCTAGCGTGAGCCTCGAAGCATGCTAGACAATAGTCTTTGAGAGGTACTGCAGTCAGCTACCCCAGCTGCGCAGAGTCCTCTTACGTGGATGGTGCGCGACCGCTGTTTTTGCAAGTGCGAAGCGGAGCTGATTCCGCCGCTGTCGCGATTAAAGAAGTTCCAGTGTAATACAATGAAGCATGTTACAACACGATTGCATTATATACGAATAACGATCCATACTATAAGGAATCTAACTCGAATGAAATTACATGCACAATGCATAAATCATATGATGTAGAGAATCACACCATCACAAAATTTGAAGAGTGAGAAAGAGGAGGGGGGAGGGAAGATGTGAGAGAGAGCCGAGTGAGTGCATGATCCTCATCTTGCACGATCTCGGTGCTCGGCCTGTCAAACTATATACGGCTGCTGGTAGTGTACACCACTATCCTTCGGGTACTCTACGTCATACACCTAGCCGTATAATCAACGCCCTATATTCGTGGAAAACATTGATCTATTTGGCATACCAGAGGCTTTGGTCTACTTCGTGGCTATATGTGCACAGTTCCTCATATGCATGGAAACCTACCTATACGTCTATACATACTTGTTGTCATTCCGGCCTCGTTCTATATACGTTTGGGATGCTGTTGTTCCGTTCATTTGTGGCGTACAAGATATGCAGGCAAGATGTACGCAGGCCTGCCATTCTCCGCGCGTCTACGCGAACTAACCTCCGAGCATGTCCGAAACATGGGTGTAACTAAACAAGCGCCCAAAAGCCAGGATCATGTTCCAACCATTAAGTGTTTGCACAGGTAGTTGCGCAGCATTGAGCCACGGGCTGTACCGGTGTTCTACGAATTTACAGTTACGCACCACATACGTACCATTCGTATGTAATATGTACACACGTGCATACCCAAAATTATTCCTTCTCGTGTGTCTACGTCATCACTCGGCTCGCGTTACGAGCCGCTCGTACGCTTCGTGAATCTCGGTAAATTCTGTATTCTAAAATGACATGAAAATCAATGTGGGGGAGCTCCCGAACGCTTCACAAACGCAGATCGAAAGCTCCTACACATTGAATTAAAACTTTGTATGTCAATCGCCCGGGTGCGAAAAAATATGTTTATACATTGGGCGCGGTTTTTCATTTTCGAAAACTTTCATTTGAATCTAATCGTCGGTATGAATTGTATGTTTGTTGCGTTGTATCGCTGGTGCTTAAGGCGAGATATACATTTACAACGATCAAAAAATCGATTTCTTTTTTTTTCTTTAAACGATAGTACTATATATGTAGAATATTTTCCTAAAGTCTCAAAGCGAAATTCGAAAAACTTCAAACGTTACAGCCCGTCAACGCTGTGCCTCATCGCTCGGATTCGGAGCGAGCGTGAACTTCAAACGCATTTTTCTTAAAACTGCATTATCGAAATTGGCGTACAGGCTTACTAAAAAACTATCAAGCCGATTGAGTTGAAACTTGGTAGAAATATTGATAATATCGATACCTTCTACTTGACGAAAATGGTTTTTTAAAAATTGAAAAAAAAAAACTACTTTTTGCATCCACGTTTTACAGAAATATTGCGTGAAATGTTGATTTATTTTGTAAACACGTGCCATGTTCTTAAATTTGCATTTTCGTTATTTTAATTACCGTCATATAGAAACTTCACATGTCCTAGCTGAAAAAATGTTTGATCATTTTTGCAAATCAAAGTCTACGGAAAGCTAGACTGCACGCCGCTTCGCAACTCCCGCGGCGACCTTGCTGTAACACTCTGCCACAGCTCCGTCATTTTGATGATGAATTGATAAAAAAAATGTTTTGTATACTTAAATATAATATATAAGGTGTCGCAGTTCATCAACACGCAGTTCTCTACAACTTTTACTGGAACATTTTTTTGTGACATTTTTCTGTCGATAATTACCGAGTTATTTCGGGTGGCAGAGATAAGAGGGACACCCTGTATATAATGTTCGCAAAAATAGCAATATGTACAAAAATATTCCTATTCATATTCAGCCACATCAAATCGTAATATTGGATACTTAATCGAGCCTGATATTGGATATCCGTTTGTGCCAAAATGTTCCTGCCGAATCGAAGGTCGACTCACCAAGACTGATTGTTCGATAATAATTACAAGGTTAAAACAATAAACCATTAGTTTTATTTTATATAAAAATAGTCCCCTAATATCAGATATGAGAAAAATGGAGTTCCTGCCCTTATATCGGATATTCGATTATAGGCAACCTTTTTGAAAGCGATGATGTCTGTGATTTTTTTGTAAAACATAATATAACACAAAATATTCAAATGTAATATGTAAAAAAAATCATTAGCATCTGGTTGTATATGTCATGCAGATCATATAATCGTAGAATTTGAAGGTCTTAGCAATTGCTTACGTTTTTCAATTTCAAACAAAAGTATCCGATATATACCAACGCACCCGGTGCGTTGGTCTGGTGGTTAGCTAATGGCCAGCGGATCGGGAGCTCGCGCGTTTGAATCCAGTCGCGTACTTTCGTCGTGAAATGTTTTTCTTCGACATTTTCTCGGCAAAAGGCGACTAGTTCCGTGACTGGGAGGCGAACTTAGAACCGGCTGTATCGGTATAGGTTTTCCGCAGTTTCCTTATGCCCATGACAGATATGCATGGTGAATACGATACAAAGGAGGAAGTCGGCTGCAGCCGCAAGGTGAAGGGAATGATTGAGGGAAAGCACAAGTGTAGAGAAGTGTATATAGAACAGTGGAGCCTTGTAAAAAGCCGAAAAGGCTGTGCAAGTAAAACTTAAAATAACAAAACTACGAACAACGCCCTCTAAATGGCAAATTCGGGATGTTCAGAAATTGAATATCCGATAACATCGAACTTGTTGAGTATAGCAGTTTCTCAATATGTATTCAATAATTTTTTAACTTTTACTTTTAATGGGGAAGCATATTTTGCAGTCACATCTATGCAGTGTTGACTATTATCACTGTGTTGCTCGAAGACTCTCGTAGGGATCAAATGTCTTCAAAATCACCTCTCCACATACATATTCATATGTATACATCCGTCCGTCGAGCAGTTTTATATTGCACCTTGTTGAATTATCAGGCACTTGCAGCTGTGATGATTTCTCGTTCCTCGGTTAGGGAAAAGAGTCGTCAACTGGAGTGGATCAAAGGGCCATCGCGCCATCAGTAATTATTTCGAAAACAATTCATCTCTCGGCACACTTTCGACTCGTGCTCACTGATCCGGTATACGTTTTGTGTGTTGCAGGCAGTGAAGCGCAACCACTATTGATTCCCACTAACCACGTGTTTACAACCACGTGGGGGGTACGGCTTGGCTCAATTTTCATGTTTTCCCTCGAACAGCACCTTTAATTTTCGCCACACGCATCGCGTCAACGCGGTACAGCGAGTACACTCCACTAGTTCTCTCCTGTCCCGCCGAGTAACTACGATACCAGCCAATGACGTGGCTATCGAGCAATGGCGATCTTAAGGGGTGAGATGCAGTCAGAATTTTATCACGTCCTGAGGGGACGTGGGTATATATCTATCGCGTTCCCTTTTTTTAGCCTACGCCTAGTGCACTAGCTCGGGATGAGGGTGTAAAAGGGAAGGTGCATGCAAAGGTGGGTATGGCGCAGTGATTCGATTAAGAAATTAATTGATCTACGCAAATAATTAACAAATCGGGATTTATTGAAACAAACCAATTTAGTTAATTTCGTCAACATGAAAATACATATAGGTTCGCTTACATTGATGATGCGTCGTGGATACGATAATCTGTTTACAGCGGTCAGGTTCGGGCCTCCGCAGGTAGGTCGGACCCCTCGGTTACGCACGCTCGGTAATAATGTTGGGTTTACACGTTGACACAAATTTTTACACACGTGAGTTTTTACTGTGAGACAAGGTTGAAATTAAATTATGGTTTACGCAAAATAATATGGTATGCACGTTCAACATAGACACTTTATAAAATTCTTGCAGTTCTCGTCTTTTATAAAGTACAATTTTGAAGTTAAAGTTCGCGTTCGCTGCCTGGAGACAGCTTTTGTAGTCGTTCCGATGAACGTTGTTGGGAGACTTTTATCCAAACGCGATGGAAGCTGATACAAGAATTTAATCAACGAGTGATGATGGAACACTGTTGGGAAACTAGATCTGAACGAGTGGTGATGGAACACTGACTAGAAAATGTTTGTATCCTAGCTTGTAGGATATTTTGGATGCTGGGATAGTAGGAGAAGAAGTTTCTCGAAAAGTGCGTTTTCGTCATGCGTTATTATTTTGATTGGTGGAAAGTATGTAGAAAAAGTACTAGTGCATATGATTGGTCGAGTTGGAAGCGGAAATATTTTTCGAGGCTATGATATTTGTAATCTCTATCTCGATTCTTGGAAAGCAGTCCGCGTCTCGTTATCTGGAGCGTTGAAAAAATATGGGGAGGAAAAAAGAAATAGACAGCGCTTTTTCTCGCGACATGATACCTCCCCCTGTAGGATTGAGCGTCTCGCTCGATCGTAGTAGTTGGGAGTGGTGATCAAAAGTATAGTGGCACGATATTATGAATTGGCATTGTCATTGATCGACTTACAATGTGACTTTAATACATTGGAAGATAGGTATTACTTATCATTGTATATATATATATACAGACAGATCTTCAATGAGGTTTCTTTTTCTTTTTTTTAAATAATAGTTTATATGGATTTTTTTTGCTATAAAATCTATCATGTTTTTCTTTTCCTTTATGCATCGATACTTATTTACTTATTTAATCCTATTTTACCTGACAACGTTAGAAGAAGAAAATACTGAGAATAAAAGTAATTTGAAAAAATGATTAATCATGATGATCTTTTTGTACCTGAATATGTCTTCTCGCGTGAACTCAACGAAACAAACGAGATTTGGAGGATTCGTCGTATTTTTGACTAGTGGAGATGTTAAGGTGGCAATTATGTGTTGCAGCGTTGGTCTTGGTATGACTCCTTGGTTCGGCTGAAGGGGTCGTCACGAGTTTATGAAGTTCTTGACCAGTCTCTGCGTGCTTCGAGATTTGTTGGATGTATGCATGGATCACCGTATCTACGAGGAGCTTGATAGGTCGCATGACGGGTAACATCCGGGTGAAACCAGCGCTTACTGTACCGAATTGTATGAAATTTTCCCAGGTGCGATTCCAGATAGAGTCCGCTTGGTGTTATGTATCGTTGTTATCCAGGAAAAATAACAACTTCTCCTCTTGATTGACAGTGTTTTGACCACTGATGCTCCGTGCCATATTGTTTAGGGCAGTTCTGGGTTAGTGTATCGCCAAGTAGACTTTGTCGTCGGCTTCATGCTTACGGGTAGTATGGCTTCGATAGGAGCAGCCATGAACTTATATCAGATGTCTCCGTAAAGGTAATATGGAGGAAGTAAGGAATTACAGATTGTTTGAGTTCGTTTTTTGGTAATATATGAGTTCGAGGAGTAAGGAGATATTTTTCGTTCCCACGAGTGACAGGTTGATCGTAATATTCTTTTAACGTGGTCAGATTTACTTCTATTGTTATCTATTGAATAACGTGTACTATTTCGCCAGCAAGTACCACTATATAAATCGACGTCTTCATTGAATTGTATACAATTCGTCCGAGGCTTGGACCACTAATAACAGCTATTTTGGAATATTTGGCGCTCTTTGATACAATGTTGCGTATGCATATCGTGTATGCATATCATGTAATGATTTTCTAATATAATATAATAACTACGTATACAAATTTTGAATTGATATGAGCGATTATTTCTAGGTTCGCGACAGGAAATCTCTCTCGAATTGCGAAACAGTTATTTCGGCGTGGTTTGAATATAAGTAATTTCCGGTGTTCTACACTGAGGATAATGTAACTAAAAATTTAATATTTTTTTCTGGTTGCAAGTACAAAGGTGATATCGTTGATACTGAATAGGTTGATAACGGCCGTCTGAAAAACAGGGTAATTAGTATGATTATTTGTTTAATTAGGGTTAAAATCAGATTCGTTAACTCCGGTCGACTTGGTTTTTCTTTTCGGCTTTGTTACGAGGTTAATGTGCAAATACTAAAATCTATTCTCGTTAACGATGCATGTTTTTATTGTTATACTGAATCTTTACATTACCCTTGCCCTTGTCTAGGACATTATGCGGTCCGGTATAATGGTCTCCAAGTTTACCGGGTTTAGGACCCTTTTGAAGGTAGACATAATCTCCGGCCTTAACACTTTTAGGTTTTACATTTTTATCATAGTATTTTTTAGTGATGTTTGGATGAGATTAGGTTTTCATAGGCGAGGTTCCTGATTCCATTTATTCTTGTGATTAATTCGATTAGGTATCCACGATAAGTGGGTAATTGATCCGATTCTCTAAGTGGTTCGCTTGACGGAACTCCCGCTAGTTTGCCAAAAACTACTTCATATGGAGTATACTTTGTGCTCTCGTGAATGCTGGTATTATACGAAAGGGTCGCTAATTCTAGCCATTGATCCCATTCTTTATCTTTATCTGTGTATTGTTTCAAAAATTCAGCCAGTACGTGATGGGATCTCTCAAGGGATCCGTTAGACTGGGGGTGAAATGCTGTTGTTCGACATCGCTTGATTCGAAATCGTTTAGCGATTAGTTTCATGAGGACACTTAAAAAATTACTGCCTTGATCTGTAAGGAGTGCTTTGGCTGCTCCAAAGACACATATATATATTTTTATAAATGCATCGACGACCGTTGTTGCCTGTGCATTGGGTAGTGTCCCTAAGCAGATTATCACTCTTGTTTCACTGGATTTGAACGTTTCTTTTATCATGTTCAAGACGTCAGTCCATATTAGGTGCTCGACGTGGTTACTGTGGCAAATACTTGGCGATTGGAGCTTGAGATTTTCGCAGCGATCTTTTAATTCCCTTACGCTTTCTTTAACATTTTCTGATACGACGGATAATGGCCCGGAATACTCGCTCTTGATGACTAGGGCAACGTGATCTTTTTTCCAACCTTTTTACTATAGGCATGACCTTCTGTTAAATTCTTTCAGAGGGGAAGTTTGTTTGCTTCGAGTAATTTTTGCGACCCAGAGTCGCAAGGTTTTCCAGTTGAATCGACAAAATATACTAGGTTATCGTTGCGAAAGTGGAATAATTATTTGCTTGCTATGCAATTCCCGATTTTCAACTCCGAGGTTTTGTCTTCCGGCATCGGAAGTCCTACATCCTCAGAGGATAATAAGTCAACTGCATCGGTGGAGTCAGTGGAACTTCTGGGATTAGGAATTTGAGGTGCTTTGCGCAGGTTAGGCCTCTCAGCTGATTCGGGGTCAGCGCCTTCTCTTGGTCACCTAACACGCGCGGGCCTCGTTATCTCGGCTTCTGTTTCCTCGCTGCTACTCTCCTCGTAGTCTATGACCCTACGGTTTCGGAGCGCATGGCGCCGGGACTTGGAACGCACATATGTCCCCTTTGAGGCAGGTACGTCAGCCATTTCCGATACATCGTCACCGAATTTTTCTTTAACCTGTTGTTTTGTTTTCTTGGCGCCCTGAGATACGTTGTTCTTCGCTTGCAAGCGAGTGACGAGGTTTATTTCTTCTATTTTTCCGGTTTCATGAATTTTTCCCTGAGTTGTACAATGTATAGGGTCTTCGTTTTCGGTAACACTGTTCTCTGCTAATTCGCAGAGTATGTCCTGTGCTATCTCATCTAGTTTCTCGTCGTTCTTTTGTTCATAATGAGGTATGGCTTTGATACCCTCGAGTTCTTCGATAGGGTTACGCGATAAAGCATCGGCGTTTCAGTTTAATGTCCCTGGCTTGTATATGACGTCGTAACCGTACTCTGTAAGTTTGAGTCGCCATCTTAGGACGCATGTGTTCGCGTCATCGGCAGTTTTAAACCAGACCAGGGATCAGTCACGAGCGTGAATTTTCTACCGTAAATATATGGTCTGAAAGTTTTAACGCTGCGAATAATTTCCATTGCTTCTTTTTTTATATGTGTCACACCGAAGGGCTGCCCCGCATAGTACGCACGATGTATAAGCGATCGGTTTATCTTTCCCGATTTCACCTTGTGATAATACTCCGCCTAAGGCGTACCCGGAAGCATCTGTTGTTGTTATTATGAACGGTTTTTCAAAGTCTGAACATTGCAAGAAGGGAGCTTCATAGAGCTTATTTTTTAATACATCGAAGACTTTTTGTGTTTCCTCCGTCCATTCGAAATCGACCTTATCTTCCAAGAGTCGTGTTAATGGTTGCACGATCATCGAAAAATCTTTAATAAACCTACGGTAGTAATCTGTTAGGCCTAAAAATTGCCGAATATTTTTAACAGTTTTCGGAACTGGAAATTCCCTTACCGCTGACAATTTATTGAGATCCGATCTTGACCCGTCCTTCCCGATTATGCGCCCCAGGTAATTAACTTCTGGCCTGAGAAATTCGCATTTGTCCGGTTGCAACTGTAGGTTGGCTTTACGCAACCTTTCCATCCGCTCCTCGATTTTCTGGCCGTACTCCTCTAAATCGATGGCGTAAATGACGATGTCGTCGAGATAAACGCAGAGGGACACTCCTTGGAGTCCACTCAACACGACGTCCATCGAGCGCTGGAATGTCGCCGGGGCGTTTTTGAGCACAAAAGACATTCTCGAAAATTCATAGTGCCCATACGGATTAGAGAAAGCAGTTTTCGGTTTATCTTCGGGATTCATTTCTAGCTGATGGCACCCGGATGCTAGATCGAATACGGAGAAACAATTCGCGTTGCCTAATCGATTCAGAATGTCTGTGATGTTAGGCAACAGATAAGACTCGCCGATTGTCTTTTCGTTAAGGGCCCGAAAATCAATTACCATTCTCCAACGCTTATTGCCATTGGATTCGGGTTTCTTTGGTACTATCCAAACAGGACTGTTGTTTGGGGATTGCGTATGGTTGATAATCCTCGAGTCCAGTAGCTCGTCTACCTGACGGTGGACATCGTCCTTAAGAGCCTGAGGAAATCTGTATTGCTTTGTATTAATCGGGAGGTCATCGACCGTAGGGATCTTGTGCCGCAGCACAGATGTAGACTCCAGAGGTTCGCCTTTTATGTGAAACCTATTTGGGTACTTTTCGATATTTTTTTCTACATGGTCTAGCTCATCTTTTTTATATTACGCGATCTTGGGTCAGACATGGAAACACAATTTACGATTTGAATTTCTCTCAGATTTGAATTTTGATTCATTTTCGATTTTCAACTTTTTTCGCTCATTGGCTTTTCTTTTATTTTTACTCTTGATTTTTCCATTTTATTCGATCTTGATTCTTGGCCCGAGATTTCATTATTATTTTTATTTGATTGATTAATCTCAGTTACAGTTCTTTTCTCGCTACCGTAAATTTTTCTACATTTGCCTTCGTCGTCGTTCTCTTTGGGGCGATGCCAGGTTTTTAATTCGACATTTTTTTTAATTCGCCTCTTTTGGACCATGAATATGCGCAATTGTCTTGCAATCGTCGCTTGAAATAGAAGAGTCACGAGGGATCGAACTGGAATTAAAAATTGTCATGCAATCTTGATTTGTTTTATTTTCTGCTAAGTCTCCGATCGTGTCGAATTCTTGCAGTTTTACTACTGGCACGATCAGTCGTATAGCATCATTCGTGGTATTGTAAACCTTCAATAGAGCCTTCCCGCGGATGTTTGTTACCAGGCAGTCGCCGGCGTATACACCTTTGCGCATTTTGAAAGGCGAGAGATAACTCTCCTTTATCGTTTTATCCTCCACTTTTACGTGATAGGAAGTTTCCGAACGCGCGGGGATTTCTACCACCTTGTCGGGTTCGTCTGATTTTTCAAATGGCCACGATCTTGTTCCCAATTCAAAAAGTTCTGTTTCATAATTCATTTTTGATTTAGTTTCCAAAAAGAAATCCGACCCTAATAATCCAGGGTAGGGGAGCGGTATCGAATCTGGAATTATATGAAATAGGGCATTAAACCCGAATACTTGAATTATTATGCTCCCTAACGCGTACACTGGTAGCTCTGATATACCTTTTAATTTTATAATGTCTGATTCATTGATACCGACCATATTTCTTGTGTATTCTTTCTTTACAAGATTGGGAATGGCTCCAGTGTCTAATAACATTATCGTGCAACCCTTTTCCGGTAGTGCTCCGATACACACCAAGGGTAGCTTATTGAAGTTTTCTGCGTTTATTGTGTAGGTCGGGTATCGTTGGCTTAAGCCTCTTCCATGGCCAGATTTGCTGGACGCGTGGCGATCGGGGTACCGCTCGGCGCATGCGCCCGAGGGGTATTCCTCCCGTTTCCCGACTGATTTTGCGATTTGTTATACTCAAGTGTGCGGCAATTTTCTAATGTGTGACCTATCTTTTTGCAGTATTGGCAGGTAGGTATATCGTTTTGCGGCGAATTTTTCGGAATTCTAAAGTATCTGTCTGCAACGTGCCCATGATTGTGGCAGTATTGGCACTGAGGAACAGATAAGGGACGACGACGATCATTCGAAAAATTCTGTGGCTCTTTACGCGAGGTACACTCACTAGCCGTGTGCCCTGGTTTTCTACAAAATTGGCAAGTAAGTGGTTAGGCTTTTTGATTGCGAAAACAGTTATCCTCGGTATGCCCATTTTTTTTATAAATTTGGCGCGTGACAGACCCTTGATCGTTAGCAGATTTTCGACATTCGTTGGCGCTGTGGCCCTGGATTTTACAAATTTGGCAAGTGACCGTCGTGAATCGGCAAACTTCGGTCGCGTGATTATCTTTTTTTGCAAATATTGCACATCCTCACAGGTCTAGTCTGAAAGATTCCTTCTGATTTGGTGGGACGTGATTCCAATTGCCTTCGAACCTTGAGAACCAGTTCGATTCTAACCGCGTGATCGATGGCGGTGGGCATGTCTACGCACGATGGGAGTCTTTTTTTTTATTGGTTTTTTCCTTAGGTACACGCTTGTCGCGTTTGTTACCTATTTCTTTCCCTTCATTATGACCGTTATTTCCTCTACTGTTTACTTCCTTTCTTCTCCATCTTTCCCCTGTTCCCCCCTCTTGCGGCCGCAGCCGACTTCCCCCTCTGTATCATATTCATCATGACATTTCTGTCATGGGTATAGGGAAACTGCGGAAAACCTATACCAATACAGCCGGTCATCGAGTTCGCCCCCCAGTCGTGGAACTAGTCTTATTTCGCCGCGAAATGCCGAAGAAAAACATTTCACGACGAAATGTACGCGACTGGGATTCGAACCCGCGACCTCCCGGTCCGCTGGCTTAGTGGCGAGCACGCTAACCACTAGACCATCGCACCGGTCGCACGATGGGAGTCTTTTAAGGCAGTAGTCTGGTCTAGAAATTTGACAAAATCGATTTTTTTTCTTCATTTTATTATTCTTTAGACCTTTCTTAATATGCTCGTGAAAACCGTTTGTTGATATTTCAAAAATTAGCAGAGTAATATAAATTATAAGCAGGCCGCGCGCTCAGGTAGCGCAGTCGGGAAGCAGCTGCGCGCTCGTTCCGGGAAGGGGCCCCGTCTCCTAGGGCTCCAAACAGTATAATGGTAATCCAGTTCTCAGAATTACGTCGAACAATTCTCCATTTCGTTTAAACATATTTGAACTGTGCTACATCCCGTTACGTCGCAACCTTCGAACAGAGCAGACACGAAAATATTTCTGTAAAATGAACAGTAAGAAAGGTGCGAAAACGAATAAATTTCGCGCGCATCGAAATTCAGTGACGAAAAAAAGAAAATTTCGAGGAAATCCGCATACTGGAGAGAGCAGTGAGAATCTAGCAAGTGCATCAGCAGCGAAGTTGCGAAAAAGTGGAGACATGGAAGTTCCACTTGATATGGAACACGGTTACTGCATATTGAATTTTTTCACTGTTTTTGCAGCAATCAGCGCGTTTGTTCTTTGTAAAACTTGTAAAGACGAAGTTTCCTTCGCTAAAACCGCCTCTCGCCGATTGAGTTTCAAAATCGAAATGAAATGTATGTGCGGTTCCCAGTATATCAACACTTATCCGCTTATCGAT
The DNA here is from genome assembly GCA_944452715.1 of Ophion slaviceki. Classification (NCBI taxonomy): domain Eukaryota; kingdom Metazoa; phylum Arthropoda; class Insecta; order Hymenoptera; family Ichneumonidae; genus Ophion; species Ophion slaviceki. The sequence continues at coordinate 37,063,655 of OX101785.1, read as the reverse complement.
AAAGCATTTGAGACCAATCGTCTGATTGTGGTGGCAATGCAATTGTTAGGGCAGAGAAGGACAATATATTTCGCTGGATAATGGATATCGGATTGGGACTTTCAAAAGCAAGTTTTTCTGCTGCGTTGAAAAAATTGCATTGCACGGCTGCTGCTGTGTACGATTGCGTGCTGCAAAAAGCCGTCGATGAGGAGAAAGATCTGACTTTTGGAAAAGAATCTTCATCTTCGAAGCTAACAGTGTCAGAGGATGGTACTTGGAAAAAACGAGGTTTTAGTTCGCGGTTTGGCGTGACTAGTGTAATTGGTAAATATAGCAAAAAAGTGCTAGATACTGTGGTTAAATCGAGCTTTTGCCAAGCGTGTGCCGTAAGTAAAAACATGATGACTACCGACGAATTCGATGATTGGTTCGAAACTCACAAAGACTGTACTGTACTGTACTGTAACCACCATGACAGTGCGGGTAAGATGGAAGTTGACGTGGCATTAGAGATGTTTCTCCGATCGGTAGAAAAATACGCCATGCAATACTCTAGATACATTGGCGATGGAGATTGCAAAACGTATAAAGCAGTTGTAGATGCGTGTCCTTACGGCAAAGATAGTATTATACAAAAAAAGATTGTATTGAACATGTTTTGAAAATAATGGGAACAAGATTACGTAACGTTAAAAAACAATGTAAAGGTATAGGTGGAAAAGGCAAAGGAAAAGTGACTGACAAGGTAATCGGCGACTTGACGGTTTACTAGGGTTTAGCGATTAGAAGAAATTGTCTCTCAATCGAAGAAATGAAGAAAGCCGTGTGGTCAACATTATATCACTATGCTTCAAGTGACGAAAACCCTCAACACATGTATTGCCCACCGGGACCTTCGAGCTGGTGCAAGTGGCGTAACGCAGAGGCTGCTGGGTCGCTCGAAGATTTCAGACATGATAGACCGCCCCTCTGTGATCAAGTTTTAGAGGCGATAAAGCCCATATGAAAAAATCTGTCATCGGAGGATTTGTTAGAGCGGTATGTAGGAGCGAAGACGCAAAACAATAATGAATCTCTAAATTCATTGATTTGGATGTTCGCTCCAAAAAGCATTCACTCTGGAGCTGTTACGATTGACATTGCCACTTTTCTAGCTACGTGTATTTTCAGCGAAGGGTTCACAACAATATTGAAGATATTACATACAATGGGTGTAAAAATCGGACAGCAAGCATACGCATATGTAACATTATGGAATCAACAGAGAATCGACCGTTCCGAAAGACGTTCGTTATCCGCCTCAAAAGCAGCCAGGACTGCTAAAAGGGAAGCACTATTGGAGCAAGACCATTTCTACGAAAGGGAAGACGGAGCAATCTATGGACCCGGGTTGGCAGATTAAGTAGTAAGCATCGATCATTCAATTTAAACCTCATCTAACGGTATCAAAACTTTGAACGCGTTTATCTCAGAACTATGTTTTTCAAATCGCCGCCCACGATATCTCGATGACTAATTGACCGATCGAGCTCAAATTTTGCACATACCTTCGGTAGCCTCTTTCTGAGGACTGGTAGCAGAATTGAGTCGAACAATAATTTTCCCCACATTTTATAACTCGTCGAATAACCGAAAATGTATGCGCGAAAATGTCGCGGTGTGGGATAAATTCGCCGCGGGTGTCGCGAGTCGCCGATCGCGGTGCTAATGTCGTAGCGTGTTTGAATATTCCATTTCGCGGGAGAAAACATAAATGTCGCTTATAATATGTACGCGATGGGCGTGTACGCAAACAGGTAAGTATTTGATCCTTCTTTTTTTTTCAGGTATCGCAGCGCGACGGTTTCGGTAAGTAACAAAATAAATAAGAATTAAGTGTTAAGTGGTTGTTCTTTCTCCTCTTTTCTTTTCAGGTATCGCGGCGCGATGATTTCGGTAAGTAAACAAAATAAATTAAGTGTTAAGTGTTTGTTCTTTCTCCTCTTCTCTTTTCAGGTATCGCAGCGCGACGGTTTCAGTAAGTAACAAAATAAATAAAAATTAAGTGTAAGGTGTTTGTTCTTTCTCCTCTTTTCTTTTCCGGTATCGCAGCGCGACGGTTTCGGTAAGTAAACAAAATAAATAAAATTAAGTGTTACAGGTAAGCGTCGGGAAACCGACGGAGGAAACTCTTTGGCAAGGTAAAGGCGGGGGAGGGGGGCGCTAGTGTTCCTCGCGTTAATTATTTGTGTACGTGTAAGGAATAATACCGTTAACGCATTATTAGTATTATTATTTTTTTTGTTTGTTTCAGATTCCGAAGGTGCATGGACGAATAGGACGAAAAAAAATGTGCGCCAAAGTGGCGTACAACAAATGTCCGGGGAGTCGGTTCGTCCAGGCATCTTTGCGGTGTTTTGTGTTATGTGATGTGTATTCTTGGGGGGCTGGGGCGCAAATCGTATGGCGACGATCCGCGATGCTCGGTGGTACTGACAGAAGTTCTTGTAGGTCTTTTGCGTGATTTCTTTGACGTTCGGCGAAAAACTGGCCATGGAATCGGACTGGAAGCTGGCCTGGTGCCCGCGTTCACCGCGGGTGTTGAGAGGACCTCCTGGTCCGAGCGATTTGTGGGGACCAGCAATGGTTCCCTGGTAGGTGGTCCAGAACAAGCCATAAGGTTTGGCGTGTCCGGGGTGACGGTCGACGGAGCCGTAGGGTTTGGCTCCTGATCCGTGCGACTGGTGGAAACCAGCAATGGCTCCCTGCTTAGTGGTCCGGAACAAGCCGTAAGGTTTGGCTTGTCCGGGGTGGTGTTCGATTTAGCCGTCGGGTTTGGTCTTTTCAAAGCACGCAAGGGCGGTGGAACCGTGGCGAGAGTCGTAGGGTTGGACTCCGGTCCCGGTATGATTTCCTGGAGCGGTGGTGAGGCGGAGACTCACTTCAAAAGACCACCATGAATTTTGGAAATTTTATGACCTTGATTCACAAGGTAAACGGCACCTCCCAGGTTCTCCTGGATGGTGTAGGGTCCACTCCATGGAGGAACGAATCCGGCGTGGATTCCCTCTGGAGCATTAGATTGGATATGAGTTCGAGCATACACCTGATCTCCAGGTTGGTACCGTGGAGATGTCTCAGTGGTGTTAGAATATTTGCTCTGGTAATTTGTTTGATGCTCTTGGACTTGCTGGATGCGTTGTTCACGATCTGCATTCGCGTTATTGACGCCGATTGGAAACTTCCATTCGCCGGGGAGATGTAGGCCCTTTCCGAGTAAGGCTTCGCTTGGAGAAAGACCCGTTGCCGCGTTTCATCGGTTACGTATTTGGAACAGACTTCGGAGAGTTGGAGATCCCAATCCCGATGCTGTTTATCCCGCAGATGCAACCGTAGACCTTTCTTTATTTCTTGGTTGCGTCTCTAGTGGTGTTAGCCCGTGGATGGTATATTGCAGTGGTCCAGAGGCTGGCCTGCCACCTTGCACAGGCGTTACGCCATTTTAGGCTAGATAATTGGGGACCATTATCCGACAAGATCGCCTTCGGATATCCCCATGTATTGAAGACCTCGTTTTCTAGGAGGGTTATCACTCGGGTTGCTTCGGAGGAGCCTATAGCAAAGGCCTCCACCCATCGTGAAAATAAGTCAGTGACGACTAAGATAAACCGTTTCCCGCGGCCTGACCGTCGATAGGGGCCCATGAGATCCACCGCTACCGTTTCCCAAGGTTGTCGGGGTTGATGCGGTCTTAAATGATCCGGGTGTTTTGGCCAGGTGGATTTGAGGCATGAGCACACGTGACAAGCTTTCACGTGATTCCGTACATCTCTACGGAGGTTTATCCAGGTAAAGTGAGCTTGTATCTTTCTAAGGGTTTCATCCATTCCCGGATGCCCCTCTACGGAGGAATTGTGGTAGTACTGGAGTACTGTGATTTTGGCTTTCTCGGGTACCAGAATCTCCCAGTCATCTTCAATGCGTTTGAAGACAACTCCATTTTGTAGTTGGTCGTCATAGTTGTGATCTTGTGATTGGAGGTTCTTCACGATGTTGCACAGTGCGCGATCGTTCTGTTGATCCTCCATTACTTCGTCTAGAATGTTGGTTTGGCGTATGCCAAAATTTCTGGTGATGTAATCTGAGTTGGCGCATTTGAGCGCTCTGGTGGGTGGAGGTTATCATTTTTCTCACACTTATCTGAAGGTTGATCTCCGGGATTCCGGGAGAGAGCACCAGGAAGGTCGTGAGCTCTTCCGGGAACATGCTCAAGGACAAAGTTAAGTTCTTTCAGAAGGATGGCCCAGCGGCTAAGCTTGGATTTTTCATCCTTTACATATTTTAACCATGCCAGTGCCCTAGTGTCAGTTCCAAAATGAAGGGTTTATCCTCGAGGTAATTGCGGTACATTTTAATTGCCCAAACTACCGCGAGGCACTCTTGTTCGTTACTATGGTAACGTTTTTGTGTCGCGTTGAATTTTGCACTAGCGTAACTGATGATGTTCTTTGAATTGCTAGGGGTGAGTTGGTAGAGGACAGCCCCCATTCCTCCTTCACTGGCGTCCGTCTGCAATATGTACTGCAGGGATGGATCGGGGCGGCTAAGTTTGAGAGGTTTCTGGATTTCTAGTTTTATTTGGTCGAAGGCTTGTTGGGCTTGTTCGCTCCATTTGAATTTGCCTTTAGTAGACAGAAGATCGGTGATGGGCATCGACGTCGTAGCGAAGTGCGGAATGTACTCGCGTAACCAGTTGCAAGTACCTATGAATCGTTGTACTTCCCGTTTCGTTTTAGGTGTAGCGAAGTTGAGTATGGTTCCGATGTGCTCGAGCTGAGCTTCATTGCCGGTGATGTTTACCGTGTGGGCCAGATACTTGAGTTCAGTTTTTCCAAAAATGCATTTCTCGCTGGAGCAGGTGAGGCCGTGGATCTCCAAACACTCGAAAACCAGTGTTAGGTGCTGGACATGTTCTTCCCAGTCGCTCGAGAAAACAAAAATGTCGTCCAAATAGACGATACAGATTTTGTTAATGAGGCCGATTAGGACCTCTTGACTCATCAGTCGCTGGAAAGTGTTGGGAGCGTTTTTTAACCCGAACGGCATGACGCGGAACTGATACGTAGTCGCGTCCGGTGTAGTGAATGCGGTTGGTTTCTTCGATTCGGGATCCATAGGTATCTGTCAGTACCCACTTTTCAGATCGATGGTGGAGAATACTTTGGCAGTACCGAGTTCCTTGAGAGCCTCGTGAATTCTAGAAATGGGCTGAATAACGTCTTCGTGATGCCATTGAGACGCCGGTAGTCGACGCAAAATCTAGGTGAACCGTCCTCTTTATTGGCGATGACGATTGGTGAACTATACGGCGAATTGCAGGGCTCTATTGTGCCCTCCGCCAACATGGTCTTTACTTGTTCCTGGATGATTGCCCTTTTGGCACTTGAGTATTTGTAGACGGGCAACCGGAAGGCTTGTTCGGATGTTACTTTAACAACGTGTTTGGGGCTCTGCGTAGCGTTCAGTACACCAGGGACATCGACAATGCCGCGGTATGTCTCAAAAAGTTTTGTGAAACGAGATTTCCAAGTAGCAGGAACCCCGACTTGAAGATTGGAGACATTGTAGGTAGATCCCGACTCTGATGGTATTGGAGTGTCGATTAATTGGACCGAGAACCTTTCCTGAGTCCCAAGGTAAAGTCGGCCATTGTGGGTGTTGATAACGGTTTGTTGGGCCTTGATCCAAGGGTAACCCAGAATCAAGGGCTCTCGAGATTCGGGTGCCACCCAAGCGGATGTTCTTGGATATAGATGGTAGTGGCTTTTTTGCCGGTGAGAGGCATCGTTGATTTTTTGTCGGCCAGACGGGCGCTAGATGTTTCATTGGAAATTGGGATGCCCGGTGGTAGGTACGCGGGCTGTATGAAACAGTGACTGGCGACACTATCGATAGCAGCGGATATCTCCCGGTTGTTTACAGAAACCCGGATGTGCGGTAGCTCGTCCTGTCCCTTGTTAATATTGGTTAGCCCTACTTGCGCGTCGGAGCGGCTGTTTCGGGCGCTTCCGCCGTCCGTTTCGGGTTTTCCGGTTTATTTGGTTCTTTCAGTTTTTGCGCCAGCACCGGGCAATGCCGATGGAGATGCCTCTCCGGGCAGTGCCAGCATTTAGGTAAGTAGTTGGCATCTTGGGAAAGTTTGGCCCCAGGGAAGGTTCCGGGTTTAACGGGTTCCTCCTTTTTAGGGCGGGGAACCACCTGGGTATCCCCCAGATCGTATTCGGCTTCAATCGCCTTAGTGAGTAAAGCAGTCAGTGTCCGGGGCTGTGACGGTCTAATGATCACCCGGAGGGTGGGTTTCAAAAGTTCGTGGAGGGTGGATACCCTCACCTCCTCGGTCTCGTTACCACGGATTCTTTGGTATAGTAGGAATTTTTGTTGCAAAAAAATGCCCGCGCTCTCGCGGTCACCCTGCTTTCTGGAGAACAACTGGGCGTTCAGCCGCGAGAGGATGACGGGGTTATTATATCGACTCAGAAGGAGTTCTTTGAATTTAGGCCATTCAAAATCTAAGGCCGCGTACATGGACCACCACCTCTCAGCGTCCCCTCGCAGTCTTTCGGTCGCCGTAGAGGTGCGAGCGGTGGCCGAGGTGCGGGTTTGAATAAAGAAGTCCTCGCAGTTTCTGAGGAATTTCTTCGGGTCCTCGTGGTCCGCTCGACTATAGGTAGGTAGTGGTGGACGTGGTGGAACCGCCTGCAAAGCTTGTAGAAGGGATCCTAGATTGAGTAGCGGATCACGAGGATTCATATTTTCAAGGTGTGCAGGTGAGCTAATTGACGGTGCCGTCGGAGGTATATCGTGGATTAGATGATCCTCCGCGTTTTCCGTACTAGAGTTAGGGTTGGGCGCCACCGGGTTTTCCACTCCCGGAAGTGTGGTTTTATCGGTACTCATGTTATGAGCCGATCTAGTCTGGCTAGGAGCTCTTTTCATAGCGGTTTTTCGTGGCCGGCCAACAGCTCGTTTCGGAGTAACCGAGTGTGACGGTGAGACCTTCATAGGGTGTGAGATGAATTAACAATGAAATTCTAAGGCCCCACGTTGGGCGCCAAAATTGTTGGCGGAAAGACCCGTAAAGTGTATGCCAACGGTAATACGAGCGATTCTCATAACAATTGGAGCGGGCAAATGTTTAGTTATGGCGTTAGGTCGAGAACGTTTCCCGTAGAGTGGTATATTGCGGACGTTCGCTTCGTGACGAGGCCCAATGATACGTTAGGGTTGTTTAGGCTTTTAGCCCTTAATAAAAGGGCTTTTGGGGGGCCGCGAGTCGAGAGAGGTGTCCAATTAGTCAATAGCCAGGGTCGTTATCGGGGGTCAACTGATTGGGGTGTTACTGGGAGCGGGAGTCGGGTGGGAGTTCCGAAAGGGCTGGCCGCGTCGGTGAGGCTGGGGGGGACAGTGGTGAGGACGATGAAGGGGGACGGGACCTGTGCGTGGGTCGAGAGATAGGGCCGACACCATTCGGTCAAAGATGGCGTCAAATCCCACCTGGTCCAATACCAGGGGTGGAGAGGGAGGCGTTGGAGAGGATACGGGTCGGGTGGGTGGTAGGAGAGGGGAGAGCGGTCGAGGGGGTAGAGGGACTTTGAACGCCTTTGGGTCTGCGGGGCGGGAGGCGTGTTCTCCGCCTCTTCCCACCTTAGTACGCCGAGCGAGGTGCGAGGGTCCTCGCGGTGCCAAATGGGCGGTATGCCAGGCCCGAGGTTGGCCAATGTGTTGGCTCTTCGCCGGTGTTGCCGACGTCGTCGGCGCGAGTTCTCGCGAGGCATAAAAAAATAATAAAACAAAACAAAAAAATAAATAAATAAAAATAAAAAATAAAAAATAATTAAATTAAATGAAATTAAATAACGATTGTGAAACAATAGCTAAGGGGAGGTTAAGAATGACATCGTCTGACGATGGATGAGTAAACAATATTTATAATTACGGAAAAATATTAACTGTACAAGTCACAGAACACGGTAAGAAAAAAAAGAACCGCACGCGCGCACGCAAACGCAAAAAAAAATAAAACAAATTAAAATAATTATGATAATAATAAATGAAAAAAACGGAACGTGGACGCCTCCTACGAGGAGTGCGGTATCCCGGATGAACGCGGTGATGAGTTGGAGGTTAGGGGATGAGGAGACCAGGGATCCGCGGCTCCGATACTTTCCAGCATCTCAACCGGGCAGCAGGGGGGTGCTAGCACGCGTCCTCTCAGCGGCTCACCAGCAGGGGGGAGAGAAGGAGGGGTCCACCGGCTGACCACTTTCCAATGGCTCACCAGGAGGGGAAGGTTTTTCAGCTAGCCACTTCGCAATGGTTCTTCAGGAGGGGAGGTTCACCAGCTTGTCACTTTTCAATAGCTCGCCAGGAGGGTTCTCTCCACTATTTCAATGGATGAGAACTGGGCGTAGCCGGGCCTCGCGCCTTCCTTATATACCCGGCCGGAGCGGCGATTTGCCGCCGAACTCCAGGCACGGGTATACGGAACGCGAGACCCCGGCGCGAGTGTTGCGTTATGGCGCGGCGTAAGTGAAGAGAACCCCGAGTGGCCGCGCTGGTGTCGCGGTGTGGGATAAATTCGCGGCGAGTGTCGCGAGTCGCCGATCGCGGTGCTAATGTCGCAACGCGTTTGAATATTCCATTTCGCGGGAGAAAATATAAATGTCGCTTATAATATGTACGCGATGGGCGTGTACGCAAACAGGTAAGTAGATAGAATTTATGAACACGAGTGTACAGGTAAGTATTTGATCCTTCTTTCTTTCAGGTATCGCAGCGCGACGATTTCGGTAAGTAAACAAAATAAATTAAGTGTTTGTTCTTTCTCCTCTTTTCTTTTCAGGTATCGCAGCGCGACGGTTTCGGTAAGTAACAAAATAAATAAAAATTAAGTATAAGGTGTTTGTTCTTTCTCCTCTTTTCTTTTCAGGTATCGCAGCGCGACGGTTTCGGTAAGTAAACAAAATAAATAAAATTAAGTGTTACAAGTAAGCGTCGGGAAACCGACGGAGGAAACTCTCTGGCAAGGCAAAGGCGGGGGGGGAGGGGCGCTAGTGTTCATCGCGTTAATTATTTGTTTTCGTGTAAGGAATAATACCATTAACGCATTATTAGTATTATTATTTTTTTTTGTTTGTTTCAGATTCCGAAGGTGCATGGACGAATACGACGAAAAAAAAATGGACGCCAAAGTGGCGTACAACATGTTTAAATCTGGCGACTCGCATGTGGATTCCTTATCCTTTAAGGAGGTACACCAGCTTCATACAATGTTGCCATGCTAAACCATGGTCAAATTTCAAAATGGTGATAGATCAATAAAATTTGGTGAGTATATTCTTTAGTATTATATATGTCAATACAATTTTTTTCAGATTTTTTCATTGTGCCGTTATCGAATAATTGAACATTGAAGTTCACGTGTATAAGCATAGCGTTTTTATAGATATAGGTATATATTCCGGGTATAAGAATAAACGCTTGTGAATTATTTGTAAGAAAACGGCACAACCAAAAAATCTGAAAAAATTTGTATCTACATGAATAATACTAAAGAATATATTCACCAAATTTTATTGATCTATCACCATTTTGCTGAAGCTGGTGTACCTCCTTAAGGCAATTTGCAAAAGCACATACCTCTTTTATAATCCCGGACGAGCCCCCAAAAATGATATGTCACGTTCTGAGGGGACGTGGGTATATATCTATCGCGGTTCCCTCTTTTTAGTCTATGCCTAGCGCACTAGCTCCGGATGAGGGTGTAAAAGGGGAGGTGCATGCAATGCTGGGCATGACGCATTGACTCGATTAAGAAATGAATTAATCTACGCAAATAATTAACAATTCGGCATTTATTGAAATTAACCAAATTCAGTTCATTTCTTCAACATGAAAATACATATAGGTTCGCTTACATTGATGATGCATCGTGGATACGATAATGTGTGTACAGCGGTCGGGCTCGGGCCCCCTTACGTAGGTCGGACCCTTCGGTTGCGCACGCTCGGTAACAATATTGGGTTTACACGTTGACACTAATTTTTACAGGTGTGAGTTTTTACCGTGAGACGAGCTTGAAATTAAATTATGGTTGACGCAAAATAATATGGTATGCACGTTTAACGTAGACACTTAATAAAATTCTTGTAGTTCTCGTTTTTTATAAAGTTCAATTTTGACGTTAAAGTTCGGTTCGCTGTCTGGAGACAGTTTTTGTAGTCGTTCCGATGAAGGTTGTTGGGAGGCTTTTGTCCGAACCCGATGGAAGCTGATGGGAGACTTTTACTCAACGAGTGATTATGGAACACTGTTGGGAGACTAGATCTGAACGAGTGGTGATAGAACACTGACTCGAAAATTTTTCTATCCTAGCTTGTAGGATATTTTGGATGCTGGGGTCGTGGGAGAAGAAGTTGCTCGAAAAGTGCATTTTCGTCATGCTTTTTTTTTGATTGGTGGAAAGGATGTAGAAATTGTACTAGTGCATATGATTGGTCGAGGTGGAAGGGGAAATATTTTTGTAGACTATGATTGGCTGCAGACTATAATATTTGTAATCTCCATCTCAATTCTTGGAAAGCAGTCCGCGTCTCGTTACCTGGAGCTTTGGAAAACTATGGGGAGGAAAAAGGGCCTTGGTCGCGTCGCCGCGCATGCCCCAAGATAGGCTTTGTTGACCCAGGTGTGAGAGTGCGAGTGGGAAATATCAACGTAGTTTTACGACCGGGTCAACTTTCCGGCATGAAGGATTTTCTTTTGGAGCATGCATATATTTTTTTAAGTAGGGATTTGGATATTCTCCGTTCTTGAATGATCGTTATTTATTTATGTATCGTTGAGTCTTCATGTGTTGTTCGTTCTTATGGCTAAGGATTTTATCATAAACTGCGCTCGAGGGTTGCGTATAGATACGGTCAAGACCGACTGTGCTCTCGCGTGGGAAATTATGCGCGACGCTCGCTTCTTATCGATATATTTCGTTTCGGCTGTGGTACGCCTAATTCTAAAGAAAATTTAAGGACCCGTCGAAAAATGAGAATGCCGATATCGTGTGTTTTGGTTTTCGTAGTTTTCCACGATTTCCATGTGGAATCGGGTAAGCCCGCATTCTCGCCGGAGTTTAACAATATAGGAGAGGGAAAAAGAAATATACAGCGCCTTTTCTCGTGACGTGACTATTTTAAAAAAATCGATTTTTAAAACATTTTCTTCAAGCATGACGTTTCGAAGATGTTCCCTGAAAATTTTAAGTCAATCCGATGAATAGTTTCCGGGTTATCCCACAATTAGTGAAGGGGCGTCGGGTCTCCATGGCAGGTAGCGACTGACAAACGCGCAAACGATAATATCCGGAAAGGCAGAATGCTTCGAACACAACAGCAAATTGATATTTCGGAAGCTTCCACATCGGCAGAAGCCCTATTGTATGGGCCAGGAATTGATGATTCGATGTAAGTCATTTTTTAATCAGTATTTCTATACATAAATCAAGTGTAAAATTGGAAAACTCGTTCAGAAATTTTCCTAAATGTATTACTCAAAAACTATGAACTTTAGCAAATTTTTTTAAAGAATACTTTCGTTTTTTCATTGCCCAAAACGTTAAACAAAATAATTCGTCTCGAAAAACTTCAATTTTTTTTCAATTGTTTTCACAATTGGCTATAAACAATTGAATGCTCGACTTTGCGGCAGAAATTGTGATATTCGGAATCAGCGGATCAAAATACATAAAAAAAGTTTAGCTTCATCCATCGAGCTCAAAATTTTACGAACATAGAATACCGCATCTACATCGAAAAACTTTAAACGCGTTTTTCTCGAAACTATGTTTTTCAAGTCGGTGACCACTATAATTCAGAAACCACTCGATGGATTTTGATGAAATTTGTTGTGTTTGTTGATAGCATCAAAAACTAGTCCTTAATCGAAGGATTTTCATTTTGTTTTTGAAAATTTCTATTTTTTAACAATAAACGAGCGACTTTTTGGTCGAAAATTGAAATTTATCTGTCGGAAGCCGCCATTTTGTTAATTAAAAAAAAGCTTCGATTAAGGACTAGATGTATTATCAAACTAATGATTTTTTTTTGGTTTTTGTTGATTTCGGATGATCCTGTAAAATTGTATGATAGTCACCGCAAAGCACCACATGCCGAAGGCGGTCCTACAAAGATGGCGATATTTTTATAAATAATCAATATTTTTCTTTGAAAGTGTGTACAAGTCAAATTTAAATATAACATGAAAAGTCTGTGTAACCACTTTTGTAAAACACACTTAATTACTATTAAAAAAATGATTGAAAATGCTCGTTTTTTCAGGCCTCTGACTGCATCTCACCCCTTAATTGGCATGATGATTCAAATATTTACGTCTGATATCGGCGGTGGTGAAATCGGGATTACTTGACATTTTTTTTCTTCAATTTTTCTGCATTCACTACGTCGTTTTGATAATGTTTTTTGAAAACAATGTGTACCTCAAAGGTTCTACAGAAAAAAAAACAGTGAAGCAGTTTAAAGATATTAAAATTTATCCGGATACGAGTAATCATTATTTGCGAGCTTTATACGTTAAAGGTAAATATGGAACTGAATGAACTACTCGGAGAGAATTAAAAAGTAATTTTTGTCGTGAATTTCACGGTGAAAATTACCGTGATATATTTCAATGTAGTGACAAGTGAGAAAATCATAATAATTCGTATGCGACAATTTTTTTAACTCACGTTACAGAAAATTTCAAATACGCAGCTAAAATTTTACTATACACGAAGGGTAAAAATTTGAGACAGTAAAATTTAGCACATATATTCGAAAATTTACCTACTGCCGGTTAAAAATGACCAACCGCACCGTACGGCATTTTTACGGTACTGCACAGTAAAATTTACCTGCGTCAACCTCAGAAGAAAAATTTCCTATACGACTGGTAAAATTTATATATCTTCCCCTCATTGTGACCGTTTCTTTCCTCTACTGTTTACCTTTTTTCTCCGCCTTTCTCCCTGTCCCCCCCTCTTGCGGCCGCAGTCGCTTTCCCCCTTTGTGTCTTATTTCGCCGCGAAATGTCGAAGAAAAACATTTCACGATGAAATGTACGCGACTGGGTTTCGAACTCGGGACCTTCCATCCGTTGGTTTAGTGGCGAGCACGCTGACCACTATTTTTGAAGTTTTAAATTCATTTCCTTGGTAAGTCACAACATCGTTGGTTTTTTTACGTATAAATAAAACTTATAATAAAAAACGTAGCTTATTAACAGGGTTTTGGGAAACTTTAGGCCGTGTTTAGTGGCATCTCTAAGTTTAATGTTAATTAGCATAATACTTGTGGGAAATGGGGTTTCTGTTCATGTAGGGCATTAGTCAAGAGTATGTTTGTGATGATCGTGGAAAAGAAAGGGGGTAATGACTTATAAAGTAAAAAACCACGATAGAATATTTGAAATATGCTTAGTAACTAGAGTCTATGTCTAAAGGTAGTGATAGAGAATATAATAAAAGACAATAAAAAGAACATAACACGTATAATTTCTTTCTTATGTATAGTATATACTTATGTTAGTCCTAGGGGTTGCTGTCAGTTTGAGCTTCCAGTTGTTTAGCTCTAGCGGGATAATTGTATGGGTTGTTAGTAGTATCTGTGTCTTTTTCTTCGTTTCCGTATTCGGTGAGGTCTTGTGTTTTCGTACGCGATTCTATTTCGTAATTCGTTAAAATGTCTGGCTTGGGGATCAAGCCAAAAGTATTTTTCGCTGTCGAGTCTGTGATCGTCGAGTCTGTCCGTAGGGGGAGCGATGTATCGTATAGGAAATTATGCTCCTGGGCTAACATGTGGTTTAAATTAGGCGGCAATTTTTTATTGGTAGCATGCCTCTTCCAACGCATGATGATTGGGACGCTGTTTTGGTCTTGAATTATTCCAGCTCTGTCATGGAGTAAGAATGCTTGTGGCTGGATGTATCCGATATGTGAGATGGCGTGTGTTATGATTGGGTCTGGATGAGAAAATATGCAGAATATTTCGTTCGTGGAATCTAATGTGTGCGAAGTAGTCGCGTGTGAGTCTAAGCATGAAATTGTCGATACGAGGGATATCTGTCCTGTTGTATATTATGGATTTTTTTACCCTGTGTTGGAATTGAGACTCAGCGGAGCGATGGAGGAATAAGGCGTTGCGTAAGCAGATTCTTTCGAATTTTCTTAAGTTTCCGGCTTGCGTGGCTCCAAAATTCCATAGGACAGGTGCAGCATAAATGAGGATCGGTCGAATGAGGATTTTTTAGATTACTGTCTTTCCTTTTGGTGTGAAGAGTTTGTTGTGCATCAGCCGTGTAAGAGATAGAGATCTCCGAGTCGCTTTATCGATTTGGATCTTCCAAGTGTTTGTGTCCTCTCATTAGGTGGTCAATGTGCACTCCTAGGTATTTTTCTATATTTTTTGTAGAGATTCTAATCGGTTCTCTAGTGTCTGGATTGTGTGTGGCTATGTGGAAATTATTTTTTACAATTCTGTCTGAGGATTTAAGATGGCTATAAGGTCGTCGGAATAGTATTGACTCGCATTTGGCGACATTCATCCTAAGGTTCCATGTGGCATACCAGTTGTTTATTTTATTTACGAGGGTTTGGAGGGTCTCTTGGATCTTCAGGATGTCTTTTCCTGCTGTGTAAAGAGTAAGGTCATCGGCATATGCTATTGAGTAGGTGTTGTTATTACGGTTGAGGTTAAATGCAATTAAGGAGGTTGGAGCGATTCAGTTGAGTCAAATGACGATTTATTCATTTTTTTTCAATGAACCTCAAAAAAATGCATGCGAGGTACAGATTTATTCTGTATATGCCAATTTTTTTAATACATAATTAAAGGGCAAAATTATGCATTTTAATATTTTTATTACGCAAAGGAGAAAAACTTTTGTGTTACTACAAACTTGAAAAAGTAGAACATTATCGATGATTATTATGAAAAAACTACGACAACGAATGTTTTATACAATTCACAATGGAATGTTGAGTAATTTATAGTTATGCCTATCAAGAGACGCGGCAGCGTCTTGACGCCAAGTAATAAAGAAAAAAATTCGACGCCACTGACCGACTGACGAACACGCCGCGACTCTTTATACAATAAGATGGGCTTTAGCAGACGACGTTTTAACTTTGTTCCGATACTACGCGAAAACGCGGCAACAAATCGAAAATCTAATGACAGTTTACCATTGTATTGTGATTTTTTCCTGTCGATTTTGTTCGAGTTATTTTTCGATTTGTCCACTCAATCTCGGGATCTCATAATTTACGGCCGAATTTTCGGGTGACTTTTTACCCCAAAAATTCTTCCACACTCGTCCATTGTCTTTCATTGAATAAAATAAAGTCGTTGACTCATGTCGTAAACATAACACATACGCCGTTTTGTGAATTGAATAACACTCTAGCGCAACAGGCACAGCAACGCCACCGCTTTCTCGAACGGCACGACTCGAACTACACCCTGTTTGCAATATTTATATATATATATATATATATATATATATATATATATATATATATATATATATATATATATATATATATATATATATATATATATTGAGACGTACATGTCCGTCTCAAGCGCCATACCCCCACCACAAATTCAAACAAACCGACCCATTATGAGAGTAGGGGAGGGGAAATAATAAATCATAACAAGTGGATAGGTACGACCTCTGAAAAACACAAGTAAACACAAAAACTGAAGGTCACAAAACAAGAAGCGGAAGGAAAGACGAGTGAGAGAAGAAAAAACAGAAAAGAAGAAAAACAGTCGAAGTTATAAAAAGTTAGAGAGAAAAAGAAAAACTGAAAATAAACAAAAACAGTAGAGAAAGGTAACGACAGGTAAAAAGTAAGGGAAGGGGAAAAGTCGTTGGAAAAAAAACAGAGAAAGTAATAAAAAAAAAGGAAGCATAAATTTATTTAAATATAAAAAAAGTTAACAATAAAGGGGATGATGGGTAATTGGCAAGGGAAGGGGAACAATAAACAATAAAATACGGGTATAAAAGAGGAGGAAAGTTGGAAGAACGTCACTTCTTCTTCTTCTTCTTTGTGGATTGACAAGTACCACTTAGCCTAGTACCACCTATCCGAAGGGGAAAGGCAGAAAGAGGGGAACTTTAAAAAACAAGAGAAAGAAGGAGTCGCCATCGAAGAGCTAGATTTTTTTACGTGGATTAACAAGTACCACTTCGCAGAGTACCACCTATTTGGAGGGGAAACGCAGTAAGAGGGGAACCTTAAGAAACTTAAAAAGGAGAGAATTAGGACATAGTTTTTTTTAATCAATAAATACGGAAACAAAAACCGGGTTAGGAATAAGAAAAGAGAGCACTAAAAAACATTACGAATAAACGAAGAAAGAACTAACTACGAATGGATAAATAGAAAATTAGTATTAGGAGAATAGAAAGTGTGAGGAGGTATCCGAAATACCAGGTGACAATACACACGCACACACATACACCTGTAAAACGCAAAATATCTGCAAGGGCTCCCGAAAGTAGCAGGAGAACCTGAAGGTCGGAGAGGTATCGCGAATTCAAACACCACACCGACACAATACACATAACGCGCGGTCAAAGAAACATAAAAGGGTACGTGGCGCCATCCGACGGCGGACCCCAAAATCAGAGTAATCGATTACCGACGCGCGATAGTCGATTACGCTCACGAGGAGTAATTAGGAGAAAGCGCGCCATAGCGCGTCAGTCGAAAGCGCGCCG
Organism: Ophion slaviceki; assembly: GCA_944452715.1. Lineage (NCBI taxonomy): Eukaryota > Metazoa > Arthropoda > Insecta > Hymenoptera > Ichneumonidae > Ophion > Ophion slaviceki. Next base: position 37,046,858 of record OX101785.1, on the reverse strand, counting down.
CGATCCACCGCGTCGTGAGTCAATAGAGTGGGGGGACCCCGGGACGGCGGGTAGCACGAGAGCGTGCTTGGCACCGTGCGCAACGAGCGACAGTTGGAAGAGAGGGGATAGCGAGCCGTACCGAGATCAAGCGCGCCACAATCGATATCGCTAGGGAAAGTGTACCGCGACCGACAGCGCCACACGCGATCTAGGGAAAGGTGCCCAGCAGGCGTGCCGTATCTCGCGCGCGCCGCGAGCGCCAATACATATAGGAGAGGGTGGGAAAAAATTACCAACCGACGGTAAAGCGATCGGGTTCAAGCACATTTACCATCCGAGTGAGTCCACAAGTCGAGTATTGTACCGACCGAGACGCGATACATTAAGACGCACAAAATACACTTTAAAAACACAAACAACATACCACACTTCTACACAGCAAACTTTTAACATTATATCGAGTCAAAAATACTGAATAAATGTCATTTTATTACAAAATACCTCCAAAACAAAGAGTTTAAACTAATTTCTTCCCTGATCGAGTCCCCAACAAATAAAATTTATTGCAACAAATTCCGACCCGTTACAATATATATATATATATATATATATATATATATATATATATATATATATATATATATATATATACATATATATACATATATATATATATATATATATATATATATATATATATATATATATATATATATATATATATACATATATATATATATTTTTTCTAATACAGTTGCTTTGACAGCTCGAGTAACCAAACACGGTTAGTCGAGCGTGAATGTGAAAAAAGAAAACAAACGGCTCTTATTAGAGCCAAAAATTTATTTAACAAAGGTTCACGTCGTTTCAAATTTAGGTATGGATTTTTTATTTTGATCCTAATACGCGTATATTAGCCGTGACGCTCGCGCGAAAACCGTCGGAGAAACAGCGAGGACGATACGCAAATAGATACAGAGTAAGTTAAAAATTCAATATTGTGCTCATTTCTTTCACTTGCTTATATAAAATGAAGAAATTCGCAGACAGACGTGCATGTGTAGCTTTCGTGTGCCCTGAGAGCACAACCTAGCTTCTATACGTCATTACCAATTTGTATGTTAATAACCTCGTTCCATTAACATTTTATGAACATATCTTCAAAATTTTATGAACAGAATCTTATCATAGACGGTGAAGTTTTTTTTTGTATAAAATGCATTCGGCTCTGTAGAATTTATTGACGCAGAGCTTGACAATTATTTTGCCTAAAATATTATTCATCGCTGAAAAATCTCTCATGAGAAATAAAAGCTTTGTGCAACACGATATATAATCCTAGATCCCCCACGGCATCTAATAGAACATGTAAAATAGAACGCCATTACAAGACCATCCCAAATTCTTGCGAATTTTGTTCATACGGACCCGTGATCAAACATACAGGTATCGAATAGGCGGCCTAATTAACATTCGGGCAATGCAATCGACACCTGTATATTTGATCGCGGGCTCATACGAATCAAATTGGTGCGAACCTCTGATTGTCGCGTAATCGTGTTCTATTAGGACAACACCTAATGTTTGGCTGGATCTCATAGGCTCAGGCGCCTTCTTATGCCTCGCCATTCTTTTCATACTGTGGTGATCACCATATTTGATTGTTGCGGCTGCACAATCTACGTCTACATGGAACGATGATAGTCCGCCGTCTCCAAGAAATCTTCGAGTGCCACACCTGCATCGAGGACTTTCCTCGGTTACGTCGTTCAACGCCTCGAAGTTTATCATCCCAAGTGCGCTTAATGCGTCAAATACTATGAAAAGCCAAACTTCAGATACTCCATGTCGCTTGATGCCTCGGATCGAGCAATATTTGGGCATGAAATCCTTTTCGGGTACGGAGAGCGACAACGAGACCTTTTGAGATTTTTCCAGCTTGACTTAACATAAAAATGATTAAAACATGAAGAATGAATTTTAGCATTTTTCATAAAATGAAAAGGCCTTAGGACTATTGTGCCATCTGGCCAAGGAAGGCCAGATTATGAATGATTGTGCGCTTTTTTAATGTTAACATGAAAGTGTGATTGAAGCTGCATATTTTATGTGTTACGCGATTATCGACTATTATGTAAATTGAAAATGAGATGATTGTCAACGAAACATTTTTTTTGTCAGACCGGCTTTAGTTTTAATTTACTGTAAAACAACCTAAGATTTCTTGAATAAAAATCCTGAAACTGAGTATAAGTGTGTGATAATAATTTCTCTAATTTCTATTGTGCCAAATTAAATACGGTTAATGAAACTAAATTGATTACATTTATCAAACATTTAAAACGTAGAGATCCTCAAACTTTTATTTATAGTCACATATAGGTGACTTGGTAAAAAAAATTATTTTACACTTTTTAGTACATTAAATAAAAGCTGGTATAAAAGAAAAGTTTTTTTTATATAAAAATTTTCCGTATCAATCTGACTGTGTTAAATGAAAAAAAATAAAAACCGCGTTTCGAAAATATATGGTTCTGCACTTTAAGGTATTTCTTTCACGAACCCGAATATTTAACAAATAACTGATTTTCGTCTATTATTTTTACACGGTGTTTACATTCCTTTATTCAACCGAATTCATTTTGAACGATAAATGTCAATTGTCTAGAAGAAAAAAAAAAAGAGTTCTCTTTGAAAATGGGCTTTATTGAAATTATGGGCCCGCCACGGTGACCAATGGCATTGAGACATGTGCGCCATTAAGCCTTCATGCGACGTTGGCACGCTCCACCTCTCTGTTTCGTCGCCGGGAGAAAAACTGACGTCTTCATTTACATAAAAGTCAATATTTAATAAATGCCGTAGACGGCTCATTTAATTTTTGGGTGACAATTTTGATAATGTACTGAATGATTTCACATTTTTTCATAACATCTTTTACATTTTTTGCACTATTCCGTGTGTAAAACTGCCGATCGGCATGAGTCTAGGCATCTTCTTATGTAAAAACTGTTTGTTCAATTCAAATTTAAAATTAAATTATTAAATTAAAAATTCAATCCAAAATTATTGAAATCAAAGATTCAAATTTGAAGGGTGCATTCAGTATATGATAACGAGTCCACTATATAAATTTGAATAAATGGTAACATTTGATCACTTGACCCGAAGCTTCTTAACGATATAAGGAAGGACGTGAATTCTTGAGCAGCCTCCAGCAGGGTAAATGTGACGCGTTATCCGAGTGCATCCGGTTTTTGTTTAGAATGAACAAATCGATTCGCATTCCATTCGATGAACACGAAAATAAAATAACGCAATGAAGTTGAATTTTCGTAAAAATTTTTTTATTTATCCCTTGTCTTTTTCAATTAAGAGTTTTCTCCTGCTGCAACAAACAAAGTGCAATTCATGAAACATGGAGACGGTATATCAAAAAGTAAAATATTAAGAGGTATAGAGTTGGGCGTAATTCTATTTATAAGTACGAATACGAATTTATTCACATCGTGATTTTCATGTGAATATAAATACAAATGTATTCATAAATATTCTGAACATACAAATAAATTCACAGAAAAATTGTGAATATTCACAAAAAAGTGAATATTTACAAAAAATCCTGTGAATTAAAAAAAATTCACATCAAAATCTGTAAATGTGAATGTATTCACAAAAAATTGTACATACAAAAAAATTCACAAAATAAGTTGTGAATTTTTTCATATTTAAGACAAATTAAAATCAAATTCACAATGATTAGATTAAAATTTACACCATTAGTGAGTTCGTACGCATTTTGAGAGAAAACATTGCCTCGAGGAAAAGAAATGTTTGCACAAAACTTTTTGTGCGAAAATTCCTTTGCCTCAACACAATGTTTTCTCTCAAAATATATAAGAACTCACTTGTGGTGTAAATTTTAATAAAATTGTCGTGAATTCGATTTTAATTTTCTTCACCTTGAGGAAATTCACAACTCATTTTGTGCCTCGACGCAATGTTTTCTCTCAAAATACGTAAGATCTCACGTTTGGTGTAAATTTCAATTCTTTAATTTTAATCTAATCATTGTGAATTTGATTTCAATTTGTCTTAAATACGAAAAAATTCTCAACTTATTTTGTGAATTTTTTTGTATTTACAATTTTTTGTGAATACATTCACAGATTTTGATGTGAATTTTTTTTAATTCACAGGATTTCTTGTAAATATTCACATTTTTTTTGTGAATTTATTTGTATGTTCAGAATATTTGTGAATACAATTGTATTTGTATGCATGCATGTGAATACAAATAAGCAAAGTATGAATAAATATTTCACTAATAGGCGTTTGTAAATCACCCTGCAAATACGTCGATTTAATAGTGGAAGGGAGTGAAGACTTAAAAAAAAATATTTATAGCATTTGGTAATATACAAGGTTTCAGAAACGACGTGTCCTGTTTTTTAACTATCTGTTTAAATCTTACCCTTTTAGAATCTTTGAAAGAAAACAAAAAAAGAATGCCAAGTAATGAAAACATATTTGAATTCACTCCTCTCTGAACTGGCGCAGAACGAAAAAAAGATTTCTCCCCTTTCAAAAAGATATAAAATCCCCTTTAAAAACTTTTAAAAAGCAAAGAAAGAACGCGAAGTAACAAAATGCCCCCGAAAACATTATTGCTTGTTTGACCATATACAAAATTCTGATTTATCTTGAAATATTTTTGAATTTTATTTAACGAATTCTTTTATTATATTTTTTTAATTGAAATGTACAAAAAAAGTGAAATATCTTTTTATAAAATAGCCAAGCAAGTTCACTAAAAACGTAAACAAAATTGTTAAACCTTAGAACTAATATTTTCCTAAATATTTCATTTTTATTTTAAAAATCACATTACTATTATAACAAAAATTGGTATTACCATTATATAAAAATACAACGTATTTACCACATAAGTACACTGGAAATGCTGTGCAACGACTTGGCGTGTATGGTTAAGAAAAAAAGCTCGGCGAAGGATTTCGTCTTTCCAACGACTTAACTCCCAGGTTGGAAAAACATAGACTGCTGCAATTTGTTATGCAACTGGAAATCAAATTTTGTGATCCCGCAAAGTATGGATCAAATTAGTGATGTTCCCCTAGACGACACGATACGTTAAACCTTTTTTTTATGCATAATTTAATACGATATATAAAAGTATATACTTTCTCCTCTATCAGACAACTTTATACATTACATGAAATATATTTCGTATAGACTTTTGCGTATTGATCCGTCTTTTTGTGTATTGTATCCGTCTCTAAGCCACAGCATCGGCAAGTTTAAAGGTCGAATTACGGTGCCGTCGTCGTGCTGGTGAAAAACGAAACATCTGAGTATCTCTCCTGATACTCATTGCGCTATATTCGATGGTTTTTCCGAGTACAGTCGAATATTTGTCAATAGTGGGTATAGCGTAGCTCTGACACGGTCACGTTAATTGTGTGGACCGATATATACACCGATAACACTATATATCAATGTTATCTTGTCCGAATCACACTAGCGCAAGGTGCAGGAAATCGCATTGCTGATAACACTGGCAGTTGATGCGTTGTTACAATACCTGTAACAACGCATCGCACGCACGCGTGCGTGCGTGCGTGCGTGCGTGCGTGCGTGCGTGCGTGCGTGCGTGCGTGCGTGCGTGCGTGCGTGCGTGCGTGCGTGCGTGCGTGCGTGCGTGCGTGCGTGCGTGCGTGCGTGCGTGCGTGCGTGCGTGCGTGCGTGCGTGCGTGCGTGTGTGTGTGTGTGTGTGTGTGTGTGTGTGTGTGTGTGTGTGTGTGTGTGTGTGTGTGTGTGTGTGTGTGACAACCATATATGGGTCGGAAAATTTTCGGTAATATGAAAACGCTAGGCGCCACATGAAGGGCTGCCTTTCAAAGCCCAATATTTATGACATGCAGCTGGTTCCATTCCAAAAGACAATGTCAATTGCATCCGCCTCATTTCAAAGCTCGCTGACACTCGAGACAGGACCTGACAGGTTCCGTGGAAAAACTATAATCTTTGAGGATCAAATGATGTGACTGCGGATGGACCACTTGAGCGCAGCTGCACTCTTGAAAAGTCTTATCGAGGTCTCGGTTTCATTCCGAAAGATAATGTCAAGATGTGTGCATGCGAGCCCACCCATTACGAATCTCGCCAACACTTTAGACTGGTCTCGACAAGTCAGGATTTCTTGGAAAAACTATAATCTTTAGGGATCTATCGCCAAGGGCCGTTGGCGCCGATGGATCACTTGAGCTGCAGGCCCTATAAAATCTTTCGACCCGATGCATCCTGACTTCCTGTTTTTTTGTCTCATGTTCCTCGAGCGATCTACACCGAGGCGTTATCGGAAAACTCTGTTTTTCCCGAGAGAGAGGGCCGATTTTTTTTTCCCCGAAGGGAGAGCCTTTTTAATGATCCGCTCCGCTCAAATCTGACCGCACTTTGCATGAAGCAGTCAGTCTGTTAACATCGTGAAAGTTTCTCCAACTCGTTAACATGGAGAAAATCTTGCATGGCCACGCCGCGCTTTTGAGTTCGGTTGAAGATGTTGCCGCGTGGGAGCAATGATGCGTCGAGTTCATCGAAGGGCTGGAAACGCAGAGCCGGATTAAGCGCCCGCGATTATTAATTGGATATCACCACTCGCTGATAGCCCAAATAGCGCGTCTGGAAGGATTGAGGAAGTGCGTGCGGAGTCGTTTCATACACACGGGTGCAGGACATGGTGATCATGAGTTAATCTGGCGGGAGATTGAAACATCCTTCGAGAGTCGGATCCTGACCGGTTCCATCATCAATCACAGCCACATCAAGCCGAGACACTTTCTAAATTATGCTCGCGTCCTAGTGCTTCATCATGTGCAAAATATTATCTGCAAGCACTGCAGCATTAAAATTGATACAGTGTTTAATGGCGAATTCGCGAGTGGTGACAAACATGCGAAAAAGTGTCAACACGCGAAACTGCGAACTATTTACCACAAGCGATTTGAACGAGTGGTCTGAATTGCGAGTTATGGAGCCCACTTTAACCTTACTCGATGAATTTCAAGAACGTGATAGTGGCTGGGCTCTGCAGAAAATACGATAAATGTGAATAAGTAAAATCCGATGCGTGCCGGGTGCTCTATATCATTGCCGCGGGAAATAATGATGAAGAGGGCTGTGGTTAACGCCAAATCTAACGATAATGCATGTTTCGCGTGGTCAGTTGTCGCCGCTCTATACCAAGCTGAACGAAACAGTGACCGTCCATCTTCTTAGCCTCATTATTCGACAGTACTAAATCGGAAGGATATCGAATTCCCGGTGACGATACGTCAAATAAAATAATTTGAATTTCATAACAACATATCGATCAACGTGTATACCACCACCACCAAAAAGGACATTGTTCCGATACGAATCACTCAATACAAGAAGGAAAAGCACATCAATTTGCTGTACATGCAAGATACCGTGGATAGCAATGAACACTTCGTATGAATCAAGAACCTGTCGAGACTCGTGACGAAGCAGTTGAGCAAAAAGGGGCATAAAAAATATATCTGTGATCGGTATGTAGTTACCATAATATATACATATATATATGTATATTGGGAATTACACATGCTAGACGAATTACACAAAATAATCTTTTTATTTTTGCAGGTGATTGCACTACTTCGGATCAGAGGAAAAATTGTAATCCCATGAGGTCAAGTGTGGAGTAATAAATAACTGTGCAATGCGACTACCAGATGACAGCAATAAGTGGCTCCAGTTCAGCAACTTTAGCCAGAAAGAGCGACGTCCTTTCATTGTGTATACTGATTTGAAGTGTGTGTTGGCAAAGACCGATGGGGAGAACCTAGCGAAAGATATGTATCAACATCATGAAGTGTTTAGTATCGGATATTACGTGTATTGTTCGTATGACGATTCATTATCTTCCTATCACTCGCATCGCAGTGCCGATTGTGTATCGTGGTTTGTCGAAGAACTAAAAAATCTAGCACTGCGGATAAAAGGAAATGTTCTGTGATAATGTACCAATGGTATATTTAACACTGAGTGAGTGGGCTGCTTTTCGAGCAGCGACTCAATGTCACATATCTAAGGAACCATTTGCGCAAGAAGATGTACGCGTTCGAGATCATTGCCATCTGACGGGGCGCTATAGAGGCCCTGCCTATTCCAACTGCAATTTAAATTACAAATAGTCATTTTTCATTCCAGTAGTTTTCCACAATTTATCCGGTTATGATGCAGATTTTATAATCAAGGAAGTAGCCACAGCGTTCGAAGGAAGAACCAATGTGCTTCCAATCACAAAATAGAAATACATCTCCTTCACGAAGCATGTTAAAATTACAGACTACTCAAAACACAAGATGCGATTGCGCTTTATCGACTCATACAAATTCCTCAACACCAGTCTCGACAAATTAGCCTCATTTTTGACCGAATACAAACTCAACATTTTACGCACGCAATTCCCAACTCTCTCGACAGACGAATTCAGTTTGCTGCCGCCAAAAGGGGTCTTCCCTTATGAATATATTGATGACGTGACCAAGCTAGACGACACTTGCCTACCACCACGTGATGCATTTTACAGTTCCCTGACAGATGCTACAGTGTGGGAGAGCGAGTACGCACATGCTAAGAAAGTTTGGGAGCGGTTCTCCATTGGAACGCTGGATGACTATAGCGATTTGTACTTGAAGACAGATGTCTCGTTATTAGCCGATATTTTCGAAAACTTTCGAAATACATGCGTTGAGAGCTATTGCCTAGATCCCGCGTATTACTACACATTCCCGGATATACCTGGGATGCCATGTTAAAACACTCGGATGTCAAGTTGGAATTGCTAACTGACATCGACATGGTTTTATTCGTTGAGCGGGGTATACGCGGTGGTCTGAGTCAATGCTCAAACCGATATGCACACGCTAATAACAAGTACATGGAGTCGTTTGATCCATCAAAAGCATCATCATACTTGATGTATTTTGATGTCAACAATTTGTATGGATGGGCAATGTGCCAGCCCTTGCCATATGCAGATTTTCGATGGGTCAACGACGTGTCCATGCGCACAGAGCCCTGCCGTTTTGTCCCATACATGAAAAACCGCCGGGTAAGCAGGGGAAAAAGCTGTTGGCAACCGTCTGCGAAATCCCTACCGGAATTTACAGCAGTGCTTACGCCATGCACATTGCTTCATGAAAATCTATTGAGTCCTACAGTTTACACAATCCCCATAGCTGCGTTCATATATTGAGTTAAATACCCAGTTTCGAACGCTTGCCAAAAATGATTTCGAAAAGAATTTATTCAAATTAATGAATAATGCGGTCTTTGGCAAAACGATAGAGAATGTGCGCAATCATGTAGATGTAAAGCTTTTAACAAAATGGGAGGGCAGATATGGCGCAGAGGCAATGATTGCGAAGCCAAACTTCTACAGCCGAAGTGTTTTTTCGGAAAACCTCGTTGCCGTGGAATTGCGCAATCTCGAGGTAAAATTCAACAAGCCGATATATGTGGGTACGTGCATACTTGACATATCCAAAACGTGCTTGTATGGATTTGATCACGAGCATTGAGAGCGATGATATATATGCCGACATGAAGCGCGACATTTCAAAATTCGATACAGCCGATTATTCGGCGGACAATAGGTATGGTATACCGCTCGTCAACAAGAAGGTACCCGGTCTCATGAAGGACGAATGTAATGGAGCAATTATGACCGAATTTATTGGACTTCGATCGAAAATGTACGCGACACGTGCCGAGGGTAAGGAGGACACGAAAAAAGTTAAAGATGTCGAGAGTAGCGTTGTGGCGAGGACAATCACGTTTGACGATTATTCTCGATGCTTGACGGAAGAAATTGAAATAGAGTGTAGTCAAACGTGCATTCGATCAAAGTTGCATAAGGTCTATACCATTCGCGAGACGAAAATTGTTCTGAGTCCTCATGACGATAAGCGGTATATCATAGCTGGGACCTCTGATACCCTAGCATGGGGGCATTATAGAATACCGTCGTAAAAAATTATGTACATTTTTTTTCTACAACGTTGATGTAAAATTGTGTACATTTTTGTGAATATTGATGTATAAAACTCGTGAAAATGATGTGTATATTTTGTTCACTCGATGTAAAACTTGTTAAAATAATGTTTGTTATTGTAAATATTTAATCGTGTACGAATCGATTTATTAGTTTCGGTAAATAAAGAAACGGACTTTTTATAATCCCATGTGTTTATTCACTCTATCCATCTCCTCGTACCCACGATCCACGAAAAACGGATTATCGATGGCGCGAAGGGGGTGGGGGGAAGCATGCCTGCTGTGTCGGTTGACGGCCTTGGAGGGACACATGCGGAGACGACCAACAGTTTAAGTCATGAGTCATAAAACATACATATTTTCCATTTTCTTTATTATCGACTACAAATCGGATTTACTTATCCAGCTATTGTGGCTATTGTCGAACCCTAGCCATTTTACAGACATTCGATTACCGCGCTTCTTTAATATCACTTCAATGAGATCGATATCGGGGTGCTTGACAGTGAGAAGGTCTTGTTCGTAGAAACCACCGGCGATCGGTTCATCTTTATGGTTCTTCAAGTGGTATGTGACGGGATGAGTTTTTTTTTCAAACGATAGATTGTAGATATTTCTGTTCTCCAGTTTGGTGTGTAACCCTTTTCTAAAACAGTCTTAGATTTACTGTTTCTCACTTTATCACCAACGGCGAATTTCGGTGATCTTTTCATTGGAGACTTGTTAACAATCTGCTGCAATTGCTTCTCATTTTCCACGTTGACATTTCTCGGCTTCATCTTAATGGTGCGGTGTACAGAATCGGTGTCGAGATTACAATCTTTTCATAGTTTTTTCAAATCGGCCGGTGTGAGAGTTTCGACATTGGGCACTTTTTTAAACAACAGCTCTGTTAATCCAACAGTTTTCGCATAACTCGCATCTCCCACACGAATATGTTGAGAGTCAAAAGTTATTGGGGAATTGCCAATCATTAATTTGTTGTTTGCGAGATTTCGTACACCGAATAATACATCCAAGCTTGCCGTTCTATTTGTTTGCAATAACAGAAGATATATGCACTGATCAATTCATCGACATTTTGCGAGTCATCATCATCCTCATATATCAATTTGAAAGAATCTTGTGTTTCACTCTTCAAGGAATCATGTGCCTCATTATGATGTTTCACACTATTTAACGCATCTTCTTATTCTTCTGCAACATTATCACCCACTTTTTCATCCTTAATTTTCTTCGTCACCACCACCTCACCGTTTTTATACGACACCAATTTCTCCAATGGCCCCAGTATAGGCTTAAAGACATCTTGCATTCTCTGCTGATCGCTATCTTTCCCAAGATCCATCATTCGATGCTTTCGTCTAATTGCATCGCTCGCCTTGGCAATTTCAGGCAATACATCCTTTTCAAGCAACAATGGTTCGCTCTTTATGTTGTCGCTATCCAGGCGTGCACAATACTGTTTCTTCAACCACCAGCAATGAGTTATTTATCAATGGTGAGAAAATAATCAAAACCTTGTATATATCGACCATCATTAATACCGCTATCCTTGTCAATTGTGATAAATGCACACTTGTCGGAATTCCAGCATTTAATGCACATGGTTTTAAAGCACGTATAAGTCATATCCGTATTAACATGGTCATTGTACACGTGTTTGAGATTCATATCATCCTGCTTGAAAATCACCACGAAATTTGCATTAACTCTCACGAGATGTTTGGGGATACGAGTGTGCGTCTGACAAAGATAAAAACTGTCAACAATCTCGTGTCGTCCCATGGAAACGAAGTCCCGAACATTATCCTGCTTTTCGCATGCTATGTCATCAAAGATGAATGTAGAGTTGGATCGTGCATCACTTGGTGCTATCACTTGTTCATGCGCCTCGAATGGATGATATTCAACTCCACTTACAGGTCAGAGTAAATGTTCGAGCAACTTATACTTTGGCTGCTTCAGCGATTTGGAATACAAGTAAATATTCTTCAGTCTCAAACCATTCGGATGGATGATGAGAGTGAGCATAGCGTTGGTTTTGCCACAATTCGATGGACCACAAAACAGTGCACGTATGCTATCCAGCAATAAATTCCCATGATGTTTTGGTTTCTTCTTCCCCCCACAGTCTTCGACAAACTCGTCGAAATTTATCACGATAAGTCCGCCTCCGATAGTTTGCTTCCTGGACGTCATCTCACACACGACTAACGGCGAAATCATATAAATAGACTTCTTATAGGGATTATCCGTCAGTCGCGTATTGTGTTTAGACATGATTGTGCAAGGGAAGAGTGGTAAAGGTTTGGTCAATCGTCTAATCAACAAACTCCCCGTTGAGCTACATCTGCCTGGGTATCAGCATTGTGGACCAGGCACAAAGTTGGCCAAGCGCCTTGCTCGTGGTGATGCGGGCATTAATCCATTGGATACAGCTTGCAAACAACACGATATTGCATATTCGAAAAATCCGGATAATCTTGCGGCGAGACATTTGGCGGATACAGTGTTGGCTGAATAGGCTAGGCAACGTGTTACCGCGAGAGACGCTAGTATTGGTGAAAAAGTCAGTGCTTGGGGTGTGGCAAATATTATGAAGACAGAGAGAAAATTTGGTATGGGAATGAAGGGTTACAAGGGTGGCGTTTGTTTGAAAAATATAATTGGCGCTGCACAGAAGACAATAATTCAAAGTAATGAGCTGCATAAGATTATCCAATCAGCTCTAAAGGGTGCTCGTGCAGCCGTAAAGTTGCAAGTTGGTAAAATGCGCACACCTCGGGTTCTACCTGTACCCCATAAAATTGGTGATTTATTACCCTTCCTCTTGCCCATTTTTGCGGGTCTTAGCGCTGCGGGTGCTTTGTCAGGTGGTGCGGCTAGTATAGTTAAAGCTGTAAAAGCTGCTCAAGCAGCTAAACGTGAATTAGATAAAAGTAAGCGTCATAATCAAACAATTGAAGCAATTGCATTAGGCCGGGGTCTACATCTGAAACCATATAAGCAGGGATTGGGCCTTCATTTCAAGCCAAAAACTAGAAGTAACGCCACCACACCGACCCCTCACCGACCGCGACCTACTCAAATATGCAAAAATCCTAAAGATTCCACATTTTCGCGGAGTTTACATGCGCGATACATTGCCAGCGAACGGACCTCTCAAATGTGAAGCAGCAATTGTAAATTTGGATGAAAATGTCGATCCTGGAATGCACTGGGTCGCTTACAAAAAGACCGGATGGAAAGTCGTGTACTTTGATAGTTTCGGCAACATTCCACCACCATCCGAGCTCATGAGATATTTCCGTGTCGGTAGCGTTAATTATAATTATACTAGATATCAGGAATATGATACGATTAAATGTGGACATTTGTGTGTCAAGTTTCTTTGTTGACAATTGCAGCTGTTACATCCTAGCGAATATGCCTTCTTTCGGTTATTCCCAATATCCTCATTTGCCGTTATAAGTTTATTATTATACACATATAAATTTAAGAATAAGACGCGTAACAGCGTAAAAAGGAACGTGCGTACGTTTCGCACGCATATTCAACTCACAGCGATATATATACGATAGCCGCACCGCCACAGTCATCGACTTTTCCTATCCCATTGGCTGTCAACAAGAACACGATCTCAGGCGCATATTTCGAGAAGAGCTGTCGAACGAAAAATCAACCATCAACTCGATCAACCGACTCCAAAAACTCTACGCCGTCCCAACCGCATGGGGACTGAGAGAAGCCAATACCCTAGATGATTTACACATAACATAGACTAGACGGCTCCGACGAACTTATAACTCCGACTAAATAATAAGACATCCGGTCTCGCAGCGTAGTCCGATATACAAACCTCTCGATATGAGAAGTCACCATAGCTATAAATTCACATAACACAAACCGTGCGTATGCTTAGGTCTCAGATATCGAACTATATTGCCCATGCGCTTTTTCGCCGAAACACGAGACAAAGGTCTCCTTTCTTCAGACGCATATTAGTCAGAACCGATGCCCTGGAATAAGGTCATGCGCTTGCCTAGGAAATCTGTAACCTACACGCACTTCATACCGCAACCAAGCACGCTAATCAACCGATATATTTATGACCAATGGACCAATCCCCGAAGAACTAGATGACCAAGACCACACTCTCCCTAAGGTTCCTTCTCCCACTACTGAACCTCTCCTAATTTTCATATCAAGAAAGCCTTCCTTCCTGAAGTCAGCCGCCCGTCAACTACCATTGACTCAAGTTTTTCTATCAAGTCTCAATCCCAGTCTCCCGACAATCTTCATCAAATTCAGAACTTAGTCTTCCGTTAACCAATATTTGCGTCAACCGAATCACTCCTTATATCAAGTCTTAACCCAGAAGCCTAACGATTATCTCCGATTATCCTTCATACGAACCGTCTTCATTTTTCGAGTCACAAAAGTTTTATTTTACACTTGTATAATTTCTATCATCAGTCCGTGATTATCAATCTCAATTCATCGACCTTGCGCGCCGTTCATATTTCTATCTACACTTAGTATCCGTCGTAGTAAACACGTCGAGTATACACACGTCCAGCGTAAAATCCTGTGAGCGTCTTAACAGCAATTGTACCAGCGAGCGCACCAGGCCAAGAGCGAACAACCAGCCCAGGCCAAGAGCGACAACAAACATTCACGCAAGCGAGCGAGCAAGCGAGCGAGTGTCAAACACAACCAATGTAAGCTAACCATACCTCTTTCTTTTCTGTATCATTGACCGTAGGCCTGACCGCTTTAACCCGTCTAGTAATCTTATAAAAAATAACATATTGTCAATCGTACACCAATTCTGTCGAATTATTCCTCAATACCGAAATATCGCGTCAATTCCTTAATTCTATTCTTTCCCACGCACTACCCCTTTTTACCTTCATCCCGTGCGATTGTGCTAGGCGTAGGCAACAAAGAGGGAAACGAAAATATTATGCTCTCATACTTTCCGGATGTGACACAGCACAAAGATACACTATATATAGGGGGGAAATGACGTGGAGAATTCAGTTGTCAATTTACCAGCATCATGGATGAAAGTTTAACATTGCCCGTTTCTGGCTCATCGTCCATACTCGAGGCGCAATACTTTCCCCTCATCGAACTCTCGCCACAGAAAAATTATACACTCGGCCTTGTGGAATTGTTAACGTTCAACTCTATTCCCAATATCGACGTTGACCACGATAAACTTTACGTGGGAGATGAGGTGTTGACGATACCTACGGACAATTATGAAATAGAGGACATTGAGACATTTGTAGGATCAGAGCTCTCGCGTAAAAACATCAGCATCAGCATTAAACCCATTAATAACACGCTACGCAGTGAGATCGAGTGTGATCGTGATGTAAATTATCAGCCAAAAGATTCTATTGGGCATCTACTAGGCTTCACCGCACGCAAATTGGAACCCAATAAAAGACACAAATCCGATCTTCCAGTAGGCATTCTCAAAGTGAACGACTTACGCGTTGAGTGCAACATTACCGCTGGTGCCTATATTAACGGACAAAAAGTACACACAATTCACGAATTTTTCCCATCTGTGCCACCGGGCTATAAAATCATTAAAGTTTCCTCCCACGTAATTTATCTGCCAATCACGAGCCGAACGATTGACACGATACGGCTTCGCATAGTGGATCAAGACGGTGATTTGGTAAATTTCCGCGCTGAAGTAATCACCGTACTCCTGCATATAAAGTCGTGATGGGCATTGTTTTCAATCGAATTTCCAATAACAATAAACGGCCATGGATAAGAGCAATCAGTCATCGAGCAGCGCCCAAAGTGCTGACACCTCAAAACGTGCTATTCTTGAAGAATTTGGGTCTCAAAATGCGTGGCGAAAGCGTGTAAAAAAATATTTAGTCTGTGCTCTGTGCATCTGTTGCGTGAAATGGAAGAAGAAATTGTAAACATTCAGGCGCCCGTGGTCTTTGATGAATCCATCATCCATTGTGAGATTCACGCTCATCAGCCATATGCATCTTCAACCTTCAATAACAGCGATGAAGTCCGTATTGCCATCCAACATCAAGACCTCTCCATCCTGCCAAGCAAGAGTTCGCTACACATATGTGGAAAATTATCCAAGCGTGATGGGGCGCTAATCACTGCTACAAGTATCGTCAACAATGCCATTTGTCATTTGATTGAGGAAGTGCGATATGAGTTGAATGTCATAGAAATCGATCGTAATAAGAATGTCGGCATTACGGGTGTAATTAAGGGATATTCATCTCTCTCACCGGCCAAAAGTTCTATGCTCGAGAACACTGGATGGCTCGATGTCGAAGAGACCAAGCAGATTGTAGATGCATCGGGAAACTTTGATGTCTGTATACCGCTCAGCATGTTCCTCGGATTTTCTGAAGATTGTCGGAAAATTGTCGTAAATGCCAAGCACGAGTTGATTCTCACGAGATCAAAGACCGACGACAATGCCATTGTACAAACAGCGCCCGAAGACTACAAACTCGTATTGCATAAAATAGAATGTCTCGTGCCGTATGTGACGGTATCGGATCAGCGCAAAGTTCAACTGTTAAAGTGTCTCGCCAAATACGCACCAATCTCCATGAGTTTCCGAACATGGGAACTGTATGAATATCCATTGCTGCCTGCCGCCTCCAAGCGCGTGTGGTCTGTGAAAACCTCGAATCAGCTGGAGAAGCCACGATATGTCATACTCGCTCTGCAGAAGTGACAGAAAAATAAGAAACATCACAATGCGAGCCACTTTGATCATTGTAACCTGAGCGATGTCAAACTATACCTTAACTCGCAATGTTATCCATATGGAAATTTGAATTTGAACATTAACCAAAATCAATATGCTCTTCTCTACGAGATGTATGCAAACTTCCGGACGACCTATTACAACAAAGAGGCCGAACCATGGCTGAGCAGGATGGAATTTTGAGAAAAAGCCCCCTTCGTTGTTATTGACTGCTCAAAACAAAACGATTCGCTCAAGTCCGGTCCTGTTGACGTGCGCCTTGAGTTTGAATTGAAAAACAATATTCCGCCGCAAGCTTCAGCATGGTCCTCCATGATCGTATTGTCGAGTACAATCCAATTAGTGGTGGAGTTGAAAAATTGGTATAAAATCATGCCGATGATTCGCGTCTACGTCAGTCAGCATGGAGCTTATCGTCGATGTGCAGGGCTTCAAGAGACCCGTCAACGAATTTGTCCTGAAGGAGATGTCCATCGTCAAACTCCATGAGAAGAGTGCTGAACCGACGCCAAGTACAAAATGACAAACAAGTGGCTGGAACGCAATTTCCATGGAATACGATGGGATCACAATGGCATACCATACGAAGCAGCTAGAAAGACAATTCGAGAACTCTTGCATGGAGCTCATGCATGGCTTCACGGATCCTGCGACAAACGTCATCGACTTGGAGACTCTGGACTGTCCATCGCTGCAGAAGCTGCCGAAAATCATAAACTCCAAATGTGCCCACCACCCCTTCAACACGAAATACAACTGCGCCTATAAGAATGTAAAATCGGTGAAAAACTGATTGAACGTATACGAAGCGTGAGCGAGGGATTTTTTTGAATGAATAAAACACATTTCGATGAAAATATATATAATTTGTATTCTTTATTCTACGGCGAAAACATCCATAGTTTACAATTCGATCAAACATATACATTTTTTACATAGTCAATACTAAGCGTCGAAAAAGATGGTAAGATAACTGTGGTGCGAACAGTTCGATCATGGTGTCCCGACGAATTTAGTATTTTTTTTCCGCCTCAAAGACGATGGTACGCTGTTGTATTTCCCACAACTGAATGTAGCCATTTGCGCGCCACTTGCAGCATACTCTCGATGATGCGGACAGTCGTTCGACGATGGTGTTCCAACGAATGTTTTTCCGCCGTCCACCATGTTCAGAGACGACGGAACTCGACACTTGTATTTTCCACCAATATACTGCGTGCAGAGTTGACCATCGCGTGCCACTTGCAGCATACTCTTGAACATTGCCGGATCTTGGTCGAAGGCCTTCACAAGTCGCGCCGGTAAGAAGACAGAGAACTCATCCGCGATGTCTGCGATGTAGCGTTTCCCAAATTTGGTTTGTAAGGCCCTCATGTCGGAGATTAGTCGGTCCGACTTATCGGGGAGTTCCGACAGCTTCTTCGTTGGGACGAATTCCGCCATTCGGCCGACTTTGTTGATATTCGAAAGATCCATTTTCCCTGCACTCTCAAAGTTCTTCTTTTTGGAGAGATGTTGATGGTGCAGTGGAATAGTGCAGTCTGAGCTTGGTCCACGAAATTATAAGCTCCCTCGTAAGCCTCTTACTCAAATTCTCGAACCTCTCCCCTCTTTTTCAATCGTGAAAAACAGGTTTGAACACGTTCGAAGAACTGTGGAGAATTTTCCGCCCCAACATTTCTTCACGCTCCCGAAAAACAGGTTCAAATACGTTCGAAGAACCCCGTACGTGGAGCATTTTCACAGCATTTTTTACACTCCCGGCGTTGAGGTGGAGGGCCATCGATGTGATCTTTCATCTGTGGCGTATTATAATGCTCGAAGCATGGAAGATATGATATCACTTCACTGTCGTTCCGACGATGTTCTGGCAAACGATCCCACAATAAGCCAACATATCTTCCCCAATATTTTAGGTGCAAGACCTTTGGAACCTGTTGGAGCTCGTTTTTGGTCAAGTCCAAGGGATGCTTGGCCGGATGCACTGTGTACATACTTGCACATGCGAACATCTTGGCCTTATATGTCGGAATGGAGACCGCGATGAGACTTTTCAAGAGTGAAGCTGCGCTCAAGTGGTCCATCCGCGGTCACAGCCTTTGATCCCTAAAGATTATAGTTTTTTCAAGAAACCTGTCAGGACCTGTCTCGAGTGTCGTCAAGCTTTGAGACGGGGTGGATGCAATTGACATTGTACTTCGGAATGGAACCAGCTGCATGTCATAAATATTGGGCTTTGAAAGGCCGCCCTTCATGTTTAGCGTTTTCATATTACCGAACATTTTCCGACCCGCATATGGTTGTCGCGCGCGCGCGCACACACACACACACACACACACACACACACACACGCGCGCGCGCGCGCACCTACTCACGCACACACACACACACACAACACTGATCGACGGCGGCTTCCCCTTCCCGCCAGTCGCTCCACGGACCCCCACAGAGGCTCCTCTGTGACGTCACACGCGCCCGCGACCCTCCCCTCTCTCCCTCTCCGCCGTACCCCCGCACTTGGCTTCCCCGCGCTGGACACCCCCGCCCCGCTCCCCCCTGAGATCGCGGAGTTAGAATCGGTTTAGTACATCTACTTGTGTTCTGATTGATCTGACGTTAATCGCAGTTATTATGGGTTTATCTAAAATTTTTGTGGAAGTGTTCTGGGGAGCTCCGAGTTGGTCAGTTTGAGAGTATGTGTTTTGAGTAAGAGCCATTATGCTGTATGTAATTCGAGGCCGAGGTGTTCGAATATTATGTTAATTCTTTGTGTATTGTGTATTATTTGGTTACTTAGCTGTGCAATGTTTTGGTGGAGCGAAGTGATGTGATTTTTCAGATCGGCGGCCCAGGGGGGGGGGGGTGGTGGTGCTGTATTGATGAAGACGCAGGTCTGACTGTGGGGTCTGTTGTGTCGGTGTGCAGCGGGTGATCTCAGCTGCCAGATGTGCTGATTGGGCCATCACTTGAGCGTATGATAGATCGGCTGAGACTTTTTTATGTGTTCTTTCGACCTTCTCGACCAGTCGAAGAGTTGGGATAATCTTTTCATCTTTTGTCCTTTTAATTATAAATTTATAATAGGGGCAGCCTTTGTAGTTGGCTGGATGTCCCGTGTTGTTGCAGTTGGCGCAACGTAGCAGCTGCTTTTCGGATTTCTCCTGGATGGCACATTCGCCAGGCTCGTGTGATTCGCTGCATTTAACGCAGCGATACGATAAGTTGCAATTGACGCTTGCATGGCCGAGGCGTTGGCGCTTCCGACACTGGTAAATAGTTTTCTTTTTCAGGAATTCCCACTTGACTTTTTGATAGAGAGTGTGTTTTGTCTGCCGGAGATGCGACGTTTCGCTTTCGTGCGTGAGGTTGACGATGGATATGCGTCGATGTTGGTTGCTCGTATTCGTCTTCATTGCTGAAATTTTTATTATTTTTGTGTTTGGAAGCTCATGTGCAACTATTTCATTTTTGACGTCTTCTTCGTTGAAGTCTCCAGACAATCCTTTGAGTACTAAGGTTTTTGGCCTCAGTGCGTTGGGCGTATATATGTAGTACTCTATGCCGTTAGTGCGGAAGATATATATAATTTTTGCATGCGCATTAATATTCGCAGGTTGCACGGTGTATTCCTGCTCGGATGTTTGTCGGATGTGGGGCATTTGTTTCTACACCTCGTTGTCGGTCAGAATTGGGATTAACGATTTAATGCCTTTCAAGTTATTTAGGTGTATTGGGGGTGCCTTACCTACACGATCTGTCTGGTTGGCGAGTCCGCCGTTGATGTGCTCGGGCGTTTTGAGGTTATGTCGTTCCGTGTTTCCGACGTCTATCAGACCGCCTTCCTCGGAGATTGCGTCGAAGTTATTTGAGACGGGTAGTTCGCTCGAGTTTGTTGTGCTTACTTTTGCTGTCTTCTTAGGCGTGAGCCAGTGGCTGCACCCGGAGAGGGATTCGGCATTTTCTTTATTATCCCGGCTTCCTCTTGCGGCATTGGGGTTAGGTACTGTTGAGTACCTAAAACCGCGAATAAGCACTACCATGTGCTTATTCGCGGTCGGTTTATTCCCGTGTTCTTTTAATAATTCTCGGTATTCTTTGTTTAATATCTGGATATTGCTTATCTTTGGCTTACTGCGTTTTTAAAGTATTTTGTTGACGTTCGCCATATCTTGGGGAGTTGATTCGTTTTTTCTTCTATTTGGCATCATGGTGAGGTTATGCGTTGCCGGGTCCCCGCACGGGGGGGCTTCTCCCGCACTTTCTTTAAGAATATTTATTTGTGTTTTATATTATTCTAGCTTGGATTTTGTTGTTCTGCTTAACTTAATTGTTTGTTGGAGGAGATTGTTATTACTGTATACACAGAAAGAACAGAGAACGGTATATGTATGTATGTATCTTGATATAGCGCATCCATCCGGTCTCGACCGCACGCTAGCACGCTCGCCGAGCGACTCCCAGCACGCTGACCACTAGACCATCGCACCAGTTCCTTGGTAAGATGTATTTTTTCTTCAAAAACTGATGCGATAATAATCATAATAATAACCGCAATAATAAGAACCGTAATAATAATAATAAATATTATTTATTATTGAAAAGTAAGAAACAAAATAAAGACATTTTTTTCATATAAATTTGTATACTCAACAAACGGATAAGGAGAGAAATTCAATTATTAGAATTTATTTTTCATTCAAGACTACCATTTTGTTTACAATAAATTTCGTACCATCGTAGGCTCGAGTGATGTGACTAATTTGCGCACAACTTATTTCGTCATCATTTAAAATAGTAAAATCGTATTCACTCTTGAAAATTTTATAAGCAGTTTATGTACGCAGTTTAGACGAAATTTTTTTAGAAACTCCCATCGCGCCATATGAGGAATAGATTGACCCCTGAAATGAGACCGCGCACCCCTACTTAGCCCCACCACCATACCATTCTGAAGTGAAGGGTATGAAGGGGAATTTTTACCATGCAGTGCCTCAATTACCGTACCGTACCGAACGATAATTTTAACCAAGCGCGCACGATAATTTTTACCGAGAGCACAATACATTTTGCTATAGCACTCATTAAATTTTATAATAAATCTTTAAAAAACTGTTATAAAGACGATACTTTTTTATAGACATTTTTTAAAGGCATAAAATAATAAAATGCACAGTAAAATTTCGCTGATATTATATATTTTTTAAATTTTAGTTTTGCGCATTTTGTTACACATCAACATTTACTAGAAAATCTAGTAACATTTTCTATCTGAAGAAGAAATTTTGTTTTATTTTCGTGAAAATCTGTGTTTTACTCAGTAATAATAAGCGAAGTTTCAGGGTTGTCATCAGGTTACCGTTACTGCACGGTAATTTTTAACATTTAATTCTCTCCGTGTAATGAAGAGTTTAAGTTTCCTAATCTGTTGACTTTTTGAGAAAAGTTCAACTGTGAAATTCGGATTGAACAGTAATGTCAAGAATAATGGTGGGGGAAATTTAAGAAGGCTATGGTCAACACGCGATCAAGTGAAAGCACCTACTTCTTCAATACGTAAATATTGAGTTACTGGATTCGGCCTCTAGGTTCATTAACTTAGGATAATTAACTTAGGATGATTCTTCAAAATGTGAATAAAAAGTTTAAAGCGTAGTTTATTCTTCAGCTACCAAGATGATTGTTTAGTTACGATCTTTTTTTCCCTCAACAAGTTGAATGCATTTTAGCACCATCAACATTAACAATAACAAATCCAAAAAATCAATGCCTCAAATTGTCCGTTACATTTTTGTCACGTATAGGAACGGTACACACGTGCTATCGTACAACTCGTATAACACAATTACCGTATACCCGGCCATTCGGAAGTTTTCCGTACGCTTCGTGCCGCTTTGGTGATTCACATTCGCGCCATTTACATTTTAATTACATTACGTTTGATAGTGGTATTAATTTTGTCAACCGGAGGTGACCGCGGTAAGTGCCGATTCATTTCTCCTGCAGGTTATCTTTGCTTCGTACGTATTAGTACCATTTATTGGTGGCTATGCATGCAAACGAAATTGCCAGTACGTGCTGTGAATTCTCTCCGAAACTGCTGTGAAAAGTTGCATGTTTTTCATCCGTCTTTTCAGCGTAAACTTCCGAGACGCTATAATATTGAAGATAATCGTTGGCTCTCTAGAATAAAAAAAAATAGTACATTAATTCTTCAATATACATTCGGTGAAGATTGAATCGTTACGTATTCATCTAAAAATATCAAGTTGTATAACAAAAGAACCGCCTCTTCGATTAAAAAAAATTAACGAAACGGAATTAACCAATCAGTACGATGCTCATCAAATCCTGCCCATTAAAAACATACTGTGAAAGATTGCCGACCGGAAGTAGGATAATGGGAGCTTTTAACGTTTTTATGCGGTCCTTTGCGTTTTAGCGCGCACTTTATTGAAGCGACCAACAACCGCGCGAATTAAAATTTCTCCAAGTAGTCGAGTGTAGAAAATCAACACGTGAATTAATCGACACGATCGGTCAACGGGAAGGCGCATGTGATTGAGCAAACATGAGCAAGCCCGTGCGCTCTCGATGAAATCGCCATGGTTTTTCATGGAACATTTTCGAAGGCTTAAAGTACCATGTGGCGGAAATGGGAATGGCAAATATGGAAAACGGTTATAAAATCGAAAGAAATATTCGATCGAGAGCGATGACATATATTGCTAATTGAAGCTGTGAGCGTGCGAGAAAGCCCCGGAGGCGTTGGTACAATTTCAGTCAGATTTAAATGTTCGTTTAAACATTCATTGAAAGAGAATGAACGGATCCTGACACATAAAGTGGAGGAGCCCAGTGATGTGCCAACGCACGAAGGATAATTGATAGTCGATAACGTCATGAGATAATATTTAATTGCTTTTTAAGATTTTCTCAAATCGATTCGATTATGAAATGAACCTCAAGTATTGAATACGTAGACCAGGGGTCGGCAAGTATTTTACCGTGGGGTCCGGATACTTTTGAAATCTTTTATTGAGGTCCAGAGAAAAAACTGCAAATATCAATGACAGCAAGCAAATTATTATTGTTTCTCAAAACGAATGTAACTTATAAAAACGCATATATTATTGGTTTTTATTATATTTTTTCTCTTAAAAATAATATACCTTACATAGGTTCTTAATGTGAGAAATTACACCATCGATCTTGAGCCAGTTTTTTATATTTTGGTTCATCTCGAGGAACACGCTATGCCAGTATTTGTCAACCTTGTCAAAGTAACCTGTCAAAGTAGGATAGATTTCTTACTTTATAAATTACTTTTTATGATCTCACTGAATTCAAGTTCCATTGACAACTCCAAATATGATTTCTGTAGTCCTATAGAAAAAGAGTCTATTTCCGAACTGGTATTTTTTTCAACTTTAGCTCGGTTTAAATTTAACTTGACGCCTTTAGAATCACACACGGAATGAGTTGATTAAGTTTTTTTTTTATGTTTGGCGGTCCACTTATCTACCCTCCGCGGTCCAGATCCGGACCCCTGTCGGCGATCCACTTGGTACCGACCGCTGACGTAGACGGTAAGTGGTTCATCGTTTGTTAATAACCCTCAGGATGATACAACTTTTCCAATCTGCCTTTTCAATCTTTTCGACGAGGATTTTCTTTGGAATTGATCACCGGGGGTTGTTATTCAATTAAAGATACTTTGGCAGATGAGGAGAAAGATCTATTCCATTCGGAGTCGGCACGTATTTATGTATTCACATATGCGTAGATCTAATGCATGAAAAATATCCTTGCAATAAGAAATAGTTGTTTGTAGCAAAAAAATTCATTCTTCACTCTACTCATTCGGGAATGAAAAAAAATCTGGAACGCATAAAGTGTTCAATATTTGTTTACCTTCATGAGTAATAACAAAAAACCAGTAACTTCATCAGTAACCAGTAATATAATTTTTATCGAGAATGGGAGAGAGAGAAAAACAAAAAGAAGAGTAGAGGAAAGAGGGAATGAGATCAGAGTTCGCCTGGAGCATCAGCAAAGTTTATATCTCGCATCTCGATGACTCGTCCAGCATGTGGTCCTCCGTGTAACGCGGCACGCGAAGTTATGTAAATTCATCGTAATAAAAGCTCATCGGACCTCCTCGGGAATATTTTTCATGACCGGAGGGCACAAATTAGTTCGTGATCGAGATGAACGATTGTCGAGAATCGATGTATTTGGTATAAAAAAATTTTGCACCGCGTTCAGCATCGGCTTGCAAACGCTGGCAGCCGCACTGGTATAATTGACCGACGTTTATTCGAGGGAAGGTATTAGTCTCTTTTAAGAAAAACGATCAGATGGGCATCGATAGGATAAGAAATAAATTGGCGAATTACCTTCCGACAACATTTCCAGGGTAGAGTGAAGCCCGTTTTGTGCAACAGGTCTAGAAAGAATGTATGAGGCGGGGGACTTCTTGATCGACAGACCAATCAAATATTGAGCGGCTGCACGCAATGCATTCTCCAAATTGTTGTCCTTCAGTATATTCGTTAGAATTATCGTTCAGTATATAGCAGTGATCGTTCTTAGCGAAACGTGGTTTAGTCGATTTTCGATGAACCACGGGATTATTCAGAACAGTTAATGGAAAAATCACTCCAAAAATTTACTCTTATAGAAACATTGAAACTTCCGTAAACGGAACCACCACAGATCCAATCTTCCCGACTATGTGCCGAATATCGGTTGGTGTAACGCATGGTAGGAGCAACGAAAAACTTTTCGTTTCTCGATACAAAAGTATCAACCTATGGTTAGAGCTCGCTACCCGAATGTATCGAGTAGCGAAAATTTGTTCGATACTCGGTACTTGAGTATCGAGTAACGAAAAGTTCTTCGATACTCGATGCTTTTGTATCGAGTAAGGAAAATTCTTCCATACTAGATACTTTTATAACGAGTATCGAGGAACTTTTCTTTACTCGTTACACAAGTATCCAGTAACGAAAAGATGCTCGATGTTCGATACTTTTGTAACGAGTCACAAAAAGTTATTCGATACTCGATACGAAAGTATTCAGATTCAAGAATAAGAATTGATGGAAAAATAACGACAAGTTAATCTTTATGGTTCCATTGGATTTTATTTAATTTTTGCTTATTCATTATAAGGCTCCCATTAAGCCGCTGATCTTTCTCGCCGTGAGCCCCGGTCACGTCGTGCATGCCATCTGCCACGGTCCGACGGATACTCTCCGCCTATCTGTCGTCAAGATTTGAAAAAAAATAATGTTGCGTGTAAAGTTGAGAAATTCACTTCTCGATCGAATTTTTAAAGTTTCCAGTTCTAACCATTTAATATTTTCTTCAGTATAAAATAATAACATACGCGTTCTGGGGACCGAGCTCTCCACTTGAATAATCTCGATGTAGCGAATATTGTTCAGTTGTTGTTGTTGGAATTGCAGCTGCAATTGCAACAATTGCATTTTGATTTCGTCCAATTTCTTCTTTGTCTTCTCCTTGATATATGTTTGTTTCTTTTTTGCCTCGGCCCACCCCGCCCCTACCTCTATCATCGCTATCTCTACGTTTTCTTCTCCACCATCGTACTTCGACCTGGTGAAAAATCGACCCATTTCTGAAATATAAAAGTTAAGGTTATACTACGTTAAGTAAGTTCCTGAATATAATTGTTTTTAAAAATTCGTTCACCGTGGTATTCAAAAGTTATAAGCACCGGTATTTGTTGAAAACAGAACAACAAATTCTTATACATTTTTTTTCGTTATTAAGAATGAAATTGTCATTTTTTGCAAATGCAACTTTGCAACTTTATAAAGAATTTCCTTATGATTTTGAAGTTTTGTTTTTGCAAATTTTTCAAAGCCTTTAAGGATGTATGGCATGCACAGTCTCCACAAAACTGAAATCGAATGAGAATTTCGCACACCTAGCAATCCTCGAAAATTATTTTAAAAATCAATCGTATGTAAGATACTGAGCACAGTAACTTTCAATAATAACAATATTTAAAGAGTTATCAACGAATTCATTTTTTTTTTAATTCGGGAAATATCCAGATGCCTTCTGTTTTTCCATGTTAAATTGATCCGTTCTTTTTTAAAGAGATGCAGCAGCATCTTCACGCCAAGTAATAAACAAAAAAAATTCGACGCCACTGATCGATGCCACCGATCTCGACGCCACTGACCGACTGACGAACACGCCGCGACTCTTTATACAGTAAGATGGGCGTTAGCAGATGACGTTTTAACTTTGATTCGATATTACGCGAAAACGCGGCGACGGATCGAAAATTTAATGTCATTTGACCAATGAAATATGATTTTTTCTATAGATTTTGTTTGGGTCATTTTTCGATCAGTCTACTCAATCTTGAGATCTCATAATATTCGGTCGAATTTCCGAACGATTTTTTGGCCCCGAAAATTTTTCCACAGTGGTCGACCAAGTCGTCGATTTGTTGATTTGTTGAATCGAATACAGTCCTTCGGTTGTATCGTAACATACACTACATACGTCCTTTGATGTTTCACATAATACTTTTCTCCATAGATATAGATATAGACGCTCGCGCAGCCGCGAGTCGTAGCGCTGAGGGTCTGTGCACACGGTGCATTCCTACGCGCCCAGCATATTCCTACGCGCTTAGAAAATAGGCCGTGCGTAAAGGCCCTGTTCGATAGTACACGAAAATTTAATGACATTTGTCCAATGAAATGTGATTTTGTTCTATGGATTTTGTTTGGGTCATTTTTCGATTTGTCTACTCAATCATGAGGACTCATAATCAGCGACCGAATTGCCGAACGATTTTTTGACCACAAAAATTATTCCACAGTCGTCGATTTCAAATTTCAAAACATACGCTACAACGAATCGAATACGCCGTGTATAAAGGCCCTGACATGCAGCCCTTTCTCGTACCGCCGAACAGGTGCGTGGATCGGAACCCCGGTGTTTTGTCGCGTTAGATTGATTTACATCGTTCTTCTACACTTGAAGTTTCTTGGCGTCTCCGAAGAGCAACATTGACGAAAATTAATGAGTGAGTTTGCTTACGGTGAAAGTGAGACTCCAAAAGTGTTTTTCTTTTGTTTTTACCGACGATGATGCACGAATTCTTCAACATCGACGCAATTTTCGCGTACCCGCGATCATATGGATATTTTCGTGTATCCTCGAATTTTGATAGCACGATCGTATCGCTGGAATTTATATTGATGTAAAAATAAAAAATATGGCCTGTCTCATAACCTCAATTTACGTACTTTGTCATTTGCCACGATCTTCCCTCGCATTGCTTTCCCGCTCGCCGATGTGTCAAACAGCCAACGGCCCCGATGCAAGAAACTCAAGTTTATTTGCTCTTCGCAAGAATGCCTCGGTATTTGTTCGTGAAAAATCGCAGATAGCACATTTTCCGATGATCCGTAGCTATTGTACCCCTCAAAATCCTCGAGTTCCTAAGCAGTGTGCGACCAAAATGAGGCAGGACAGTTCAACGCCGGTTGCCTACGAACGCTAAACTCTCACGTCTCAAACACGAATGATTTGCGGACCTGTGGCGATTCCTCGATAGCTTCACCCTGATGACCGAACGCACTATTGGTATGGCGTACAGAGATTGTACCCTACGGTGTACTTGTACGGTAGTACACCGCTGCACGCAAATGTACGTGTTACTAGTATGGTACCGGTACACTGTACAATAGTAAAATATGCCGTTTCTGTATCCTCACCATACTAATACCGGCACCGATAGCGTACGCATATATGTGGTAGGTACGGTACCTAGGCTATCATGTAGAAACGAAAACCAATGTAGCATCGGATTACCCATCTAGATAGACCATCGGATTTATTCAGGGCAGCAAGTACGTACTGCCGAGGATGAGAAACGGCGTCAATCGTTGCGGCCACAGTATACAGTCCCAGTGTCGCGAGGATATCACCAGTGTCTCCAATCTCCCCGAGAGCATCAGCGAGGCTGACCTCAAGGAACTCGTCGAACACTTCGGCTTCGTTCAGAAACAATATCTCGCCAAGGATCGCACCACCAATCTGTGCAAAGCCTTTCGTTTATGTATTTACGTTTCAAAACGAAGGCTGAGGACGCTAGGGCCTTCTTGCATCTCAATGGTTATGGCTACCATCATCTCATAGTCCGCGGTGACTGGTCCATACCTTCAGCCCAACAGAATTGAATGGTCAACGGTTGAAACGCCCTAAGGTAGAACGAGCGCGCGCTGTTGATTTCTATAGATTTTGTTCAAATTTTTCACCAGACATTATATCATTATGCAAGAGTAGTAAGGGGGCCACTATGGCGACCCCCACTCCTATCCCCACTCCTATCCCCACTCCTCGGCCCGGGGTGGGGGCAACCGAGGTGGGTGTAGAAGTGGGGGAAAATTGTGGTGGCTCGCCATAGTGGCCCGCGACGATTGAGAAGAGGAAAAAGCTATACTTACGTGCGTGTGTCGTCTTTTCTGCGGAGTCAGCAAATGCCTCGGCGTAGGGGCTATGGACATTTCGAAGTGAAAAAATAAGCTAACAATATAAAGGAATTTTTTTATTTTCAAAACAAAACATGGCAGCCATTAAGTTACAGCCAACAGGTGGTGTCGCCATAGTAGCCCCTTTTTATATTTTTTCGCTCCTATCCCCACACCTCGGCCCGTGGTGGGGGGGTAAGAGGGGGGATGAGCGGTGGTGTCGCCATAGTGGTCCTTTTTAGTTAATTTTTATTTTCGCCGAAGCTTTTATATCTAGGTTTGAAGTTAAATATAAATAATGTTTTCAGGTAGCGAATTAAAAATAAAATTTTCACACACACACTCACTGATGGTCGCCGACCGTGGTTCCTTTTTTGAAAAAATAAATAAATTTTCGAAAATACACAATCATGCAGCACGCGAGAGGTGTCGTCGGAAACTCGGACCAATCGGGAGACATTTTGCTCACTTCGCACAATTTTTCAGAATGTCACACTGTTTTTCAAAATATCACATAAGTTTATAAACGTCACGAAATTTTTTAAAATGTCACAGAGAAAGAGATGAGGTCTACGCGCTTCGCGATTCGGAGAGCAACTGAAGCTCTGGAGCGAATAAAAAGCCCCTTTTGCAAATTTTGACACTTTAGCACTCTTGCCGAAGGCTCTACATGCTCGCGGTCATTGTGTGCACGAGTTTGAATCGTCCGGCGCGGCGCACAATCGCGAGCTACTCTGTAGAGATCTCGAGTTATGCGTTTTTGCTGACAATCGCAAAAATGTCTCGACTCTGAACTTTGGACGACGCGTGTCTTCACCGAAAGAGACAAATTTCTTACCGATATAAATGATACCCCTATAGAATTTTTTAAATGCATTAGAATATGGAATAGAGGAGGAGGAGGGAAAGCGTACAGAGCAACGCAGGTGTATGTACGCTCAAGAGAGAGAAGGAGAGAGAGATGAAGCCCTCGAGCTGTAGCGGGCGATCTAAGTGCGATGATCTGCAAAGAAAGAGAGAGAAATAAAGCGTTCGAGCAGTAGCGGGAGAGAGAGATCTCCTACTATGCAGTATTGCTTCGATGCATGTATATACGGCAGCGCGCTGCACAGCCGTGTATGTGGTAAACGAGACAGAGCGAGAAACTGCGTGATCTGTAGTAGGAGAGAGATCTCCCACTAGCGAGGTGTATGTGTGGAGAGAGAGCGCATCATTAGCAGGAAACAGATCTGCTAAAAAATGACGACAACAGAGAGTGAGAGAGAGAGAGAGAGAGAGAGAGAGAGAGAGAGAGAGAGAGATCGCGCGAGCTGCAAGAGAGAGATTTCCTACTATTGAGCGCGCCGATGAGAGAGAGAAACAAGGCGCTCGAGCTGTAGCACTGATCCCGCACACGCCCAAATTAATACGACTTTGAGATAGAACGGTGCTACAATAAATATAAAATAAACCGATACATAAAAAACACGTAATTTTTTTACCTCGATTTTTATTTCTGATTTTTTATACCGATATTCATTTTTAATTTCGGTTGTGATCTCGACGTAGTTATACTTACGTGTGTGGGTGACGTCTCGACTTCAATTTCCGGGTTCATGCCCTACAGGGTATTTAAATGAAAGAATAAAACACTATGGGGGAGGTGGTGTTGCGACAGTGGCCCTATTTTTCAATATTTTATTTTTAATTTAAAAACCACCATGGTCCCATCTTTTTATTGAAAATAAAAATAAAAATAAAATATTCAAAAATCACATTGTGACGCATTCACCGATCGTCCTATCAGGCATCCAACGATGAATGAGGGAGCAAGACCTAGACACACACACACACACACACACACACACACACACACGCACGCACGCACGCACGCACGCACGCACGCACGCACGCACGCACGCACGCACACACACACACACACACACACACACACACACACACACACACGCACGCACACGCACGCACGCACGCACGCACGCACGCACACACACACACACACACACACACACGCGCGCGCGCGCGCGCGCACGCACGCACGCACGCACACACACATACACACACGCACGCACGCACGCACGCACACAGACCGAGCGAACGCAACGAACGCACGAGCGAACGGGCGCAACGGGTTAACGAACGAAAGATTCAGCGAACGCATCAAACGAACGAACATGCGAACGCATTGAACGATCGAACGAACCAACCACTGCAAGGTTCTTTTCCATATCGAACAGCTGGGATTGCGCAAAGAATTTTTTTCTATATATGGTTTTCTCAACGAACATAGAGAGTTTTGCCCTGAAAATCAACACCGCTACTTTGGACTGCGGTGTTCGTTCGTTCGTAACAAACGAAAGATCAAAAGAGGGGAATGAACGATGAAACGGACGATCGAACGAGCGCAACGAACCAACGATCGAGTGAACGGAACGAACGACCCAAAAAGAACATCGATTTTGATTTCGATTTCTTTTATGTCGATTTTGATTTTTTCCAATGAACGAATGGACGAAATTTTTTACAGATACAAAATCAGTGGTTGAACGAGCGAACGCAATGAACGCTACGATTGATCAAACGAACGCAACGGTAGAACGATCGTAAGATCGAACGAATGCGACGGTCGATCGAACGAATGCAATAAAAAATCGACCGAACGAACAAACGTACGCACTGACCGGTCGAATGAATGAACGAGTGCAACGAACGAGTGAACGACGCAATGAACACAAGCTTCTTTCACATATCAATAAAGCAGCGATAGAATGAAAGATGTTTTTTTTTTAATTCGATGCATAGTTTTCGTGAACGAAAATTGAGTGATTCTTTTCACTGGCAATCAATACTGCCACTTCGGACCGCGATTGAGCAAGCGCAACGAATGAAAGATCGCTCAAACGCAATGAGCGATCGAGTGAACAAAGAAAGTAGGCTTCTTTTAGATTTCTCTTTTAGATATCGAAAAGCAGTAATTGGCAGAGGGGTTTTGTTACGATGCAAAGTTTTTTGTGAACGAAAATCAAGCGTTTTTATTTTCACTGAAAATCGACACTTCCACTTCGGCCCACGATTGAGCGACGATCAATCGAACGGACGAGCGATCGAACGAACGAAGAAAGTAAGCTTCTGTCAAATGTCAAACATCAGTGTTTGGCCCTATACTACATGTTCGTTGAAAAACCATGCATCGAAAAAAATTCTTCGCGTAATCCCTGCTGTTTGATATGTAAAAGAACCTTGTGGTCGTTGGTTCGTTCGATCGCGCAACGAGCGCACGAGCGATTAAACGAACGATCGAGCGAACGAACGAACGAACGATCGAACGGATGCAACGGGTTAACGAACGAAAGATCGAGCGAGCGCATCGAACGAACGAACGTGTGAACGCATCGAACGATCGAACGAACCAACGAACATAAGGTTCTTTTAAATATCAAACAGCAGTGATTACGCGAAGAATTTTATTTTCCATTGTTCGAGCACCGCGATAATTTATTCTCTACGATGATGGTGAGGAAAGCAGTGACTGCGGCTGTATGATGAGTCGGTTATCCAGTGAAGCGATTAACATTCGACTCGTCAAGCGCGAATGAACGATCGAACGAGCGCAACGAACGAACGATCGAGCGAACGCAACGAACGAACAATCGAGCGAACGGGCGTAACGGGTTAACGAACGAAAGATCGAGGGAACGCATCGAACGAACGAACGTGCGCAAAAAGCAGGGATTGCGCAAAGAAATTTTGTTTTTCGATATATGGTTTTTTCAATGAACATAGAGAGTTTTGTCCTGAAAGTCAACACCACTACTTTGGACTGAGGTGTTCGTTCGTTCGTTCGTAACAAACGAAAGATCAAACGAGGGTAATGAACGATGAAACGAACGATCGAACGAGCGCAACGAACGAACGATCGAGTGAACGGAACGAGCGCATCGAACGAACGAACGTGTGAACGCATTGAACAATCGAACGAACCAACGAACACAAGGTTCTTTTACATATCAAACAGCAGTGATTACGCGAAGAATTTTATTTTCCATTGTTCCAGCACCGCGATAATTTATTCTCTACGATGATGGTGAGGAAAGCAGTGACTGCGGCTGTATGATGAGTCGGTTATCCAGTGAAGCGATTAACATTCGATTCGTCAAGCGCGAATGAACGATCGAACGAGCGCAACGAACGAACGATCGAGCGAACGCAACGAACGAACGATCGAGTGAACGCAACAAACGAACGATCGAGCAAACGCAACGAACGAACGATCGAGCGAACGAGTGTAACGGGTTAACGAACGAGAGATCGAGCGAACGAACGAGCGAACGCATCGAACGAACGTGCGAACGCATTGAACGATCAAACGAACTAACGACCGCAAGGTTCTTTTTCATGTAAAAAAGCAGGGATTGCGCAAAGAAATTTTGTTTTTCGGTATATGGTTTTTTCAACAATCATAGAGAGTTTTGTCCTGAAAATCAACACCACCACGTTGGGCTGAGGTGTTCGTTCGTTCCTAACAAACGAAAGATCAAACGAGGGTAATGAACGATGAAACGAACGACCAAACGAGCGCAACGAACGAACGATCGAGTGAACGGAACGAACGAATGACCCAAAGAGAACGCCGATTTTGATTTCGATTCCTTTTATGTTGATTTTGATTTTATGAACGCATTGAACGATCAAACGAACCAACGACCGCAAGGTTCTTTTACATATCAAACAGCAGGGATTACGCAAAGAATTTTTTTGTTTTTTTTCGATGCATGGTTTTTCAACGAACATGTGTATCCCTGACAATCGATACCGCTACTTAGGACTGCGGTGTTCGTTCGTTCATTCGTTCGTTCGATGGACCGGTCGATGCGCTCGTTCGTTCGTTCGGTATTCCGATTGTGCGATCCTTCGAACGTTCGATCGCTTGTTCCTTCATTCACTCGCTGCGTTCACTCGATCGTTCGTTGCGTGCATTCGATCTTTCGTTCGTTTAACGGACGAACGAGCGAACGACCGGACGATCCGTTCTTTCACTCGTTCGTTGCATTGATACTGGGCGAAAAAAACCCTCGATTTTCGTTCACAAAGAACTATGAATCGAAAAGAAAATTCCTCGGCCAATCACTGCTTTTTTTTAATATCTGAAAGCAGCTTACTTTCTACGTTCGTTTGATCGCTCGTCCGTTCGCTTGTTCGTCCGTTGATTTCCTTCGATCGCTCATTGCGTTCGTTCGGTCCTCTATTCATTGCGTTAACTCAATGGCGGTCCGAATTGGAAGCATCGATTGTCAGTGAAAAAAACGCTCGATGTTCGCCTACAAAAAGCGTTGCATCGAAAAAAAACCCCTTGGCCAAACACTGATGTTTGACATTTGAAAGAAGCTTACTTCCTTCGTTCGTGCGATCGCTCGTCCGTTCCATTGATTTTCGGTGAAAAAAAACGCTCGATTTTCGTTCACAAAAACTTTGCATCGTAACAAAATCCCTCGGCCAATTACCGCTTTTCGATGCGTAAAAGAAGCTAACTTTCTTTGTTCGTTCGATCGCTCATTGCGTTTGCGCGATGTTCCATTCGTTACGTTTGCTCAATCGCGGTCCGAAGTGGTAGTGTTGATTGCCGGTGAAAAAAAAACGCTCAATTTTCCTTCACAAAACTATGCATCGAATTAGAAAAAGAAATCTTTCATTCTATCACTGCTTTATTTATATGTAAAAGAAGCTTGTGTTCATTTCTTCGTTCACTCCTTCGTTGCGCTCGTTCATTCATTCGACCGGTGGGAGCGTACGTTTGTTCGTTCGATCGACCGTCGCATTTGTTCGATCTTGCGATCGTTCTACCGTTGCGTTCGTTTGATCATTCGTAGCGTTCGTTCGATCGGCCGTGCGTTCGCTCGTTCATTGCGTTCGCTCGTTCAAACACTGGTTTTGTATATGTAAAAAATGTCGTCTATTCGTTCATTGGCCCGCGCGTCCGTTCGATCGTTCGTTACGTTCTGGAGGGTATATGAGCGAGGCGGCATCGAGTTATGATAACAGATGATTTTATATTTTCTCAATATTCCATCAGTGTAATACACGCATACTTTTGCTCGACTTGTCAGGCCGACATGTTCCATAGTCTCCGAACAATTTGGAAAACTATCGAATTTCTATATGCTCTGTGCTGGTATGACGAATACCCAAGAATTCCGAACGCTGCTGGTGGTGGTGGTGGTGGTGGTGGTAGCTCTCTCCTCTCACCCTTCGAGAATATCGGCAACTCTGTGGTGACCAGTCTGCCGCAAGCTTTTCAGTAAATTTCCAAAAGCATAAGGCCCTCGTGTTTTTATGGTTTTCAAGATATCACGCACAGTTTCCAAATAATTTGCCAGTTGTGCCTGAAATTATACATAGAGCGCTTTTCTGAATACAGGTTAATAAAATTTAAAAAAACGTCATTTAAAGCAGGAATACATACCTTCCATCGGGACATATTCACGTCGTCCTCATTGAAAACTCCGAATTCAATTAAACACAGTAGTAGGTTGTTCATATGTATCTCAGTTGAAATATAATCACTAACAAGATCAATTCTTTGACGGTGATATTTTTCCATTGTTCGAGCACCACGATAATTTATTCTCTGCGATGATGGTGAGGAAAGCAGTGACTGCGACTGTATGATGAGTCGGTTCTCCAGTGAAGCGATTAACATTCGACTCGTCAAGCGCAAACCCCTTTCTAGGGAGGGGGGTAGACGACCATCCCCACTCCATCCCCACCACCTCGACTACCGAGGAATGGGGGTACTCAACTCTCTCTATATAATGCTGCATACACAGAGGGTGGAAGTATTACTATACCTTATGACCATGCAGCGCAGATACGCATCGCACGGCGAAAGAGAGAGAGAGCCGTCTTTATATCAGGAAAGAGCGTGTGACTTTACGCTATATATGCACGTCCTCTCTCTTTCCTACTATATAGACGGTCTCTCTCTCTTTCGCCGTGCGATGCGTATCTGCGCTGCATGGTCATAAGGTATAGTAATACTTCCACCCTCTGTGTATGCAGCATTATATAGAGAGAGTTGAGTACCCCCATTCCTCGGTAGTCGAGGTGGTGGGGATGGAGTGGGGATGGTCGTCTACCCCCCTCCCTAGAAAGGGGTTTGCGCTTGACGAGTCGAATGTTAATCACTTCACTGGAGAACCGACTCATCATACAGTCGCAGTCACTGCTTTCCTCACCATCATCGCAGAGAATAAATTATCGTGGTGCTCGAACAATGGAAAAATATCACCGTCAAAGAATTGATCTTGTTAGTGATTATATTTCAACTGAGATACATATGAACAACCTACTACTGTGTTTAATTGAATTCGGAGTTTTCAATGAGGACGACGTGAATATGTCCCGATGGAAGGTATGTATTCCTGCTTTAAATGACGTTTTTTTAAATTTTATTAACCTGTATTCAGAAAAGCGCTCTATGTATAATTTCAGGCACAACTGGCAAATTATTTGGAAACTGTGCGTGATATCTTGAAAACCATAAAAACACGAGGGCCTTATGCTTTTGGAAATTTACTGAAAAGCTTGCGGCAGACTGGTCACCACAGAGTTGCCGATATTCTCGAAGGGTGAGAGGAGAGAGCTACCACCACCACCACCACCACCACCAGCAGCGTTCGGAATTCTTGGGTATTCGTCATACCAGCACAGAGCATATAGAAATTCGATAGTTTTCCAAATTGTTCGGAGACTATGGAACATGTCGGCCTGACAAGTCGAGCAAAAGTATGCGTGTATTACACTGATGGAATATTGAGAAAATATAAAATCATCTGTTATCATAACTCGATGCCGCCTCGCTCATATACCCTCCAGAACGTAACGAACGATCGAACGGACGCGCGGGCCAATGAACGAATAGACGACATTTTTTACATATACAAAACCAGTGTTTGAACGAGCGAACGCAATGAACGAGCGAACGCACGGCCGATCGAACGAACGCTACGAATGATCAAACGAACGCAACGGTAGAACGATCGCAAGATCGAACAAATGCGACGGTCGATCGAACGAACAAACGTACGCTCCCACCGGTCGAATGAATGAACGAGCGCAACGAAGGAGTGAACGAAGAAATGAACACAAGCTTCTTTTACATATAAATAAAGCAGTGATAGAATGAAAGATTTCTTTTTCTAATTCGATGCATAGTTTTGTGAAGGAAAATTGAGCGTTTTTTTTTTCACCGGCAATCAACACTACCACTTCGGACCGCGATTGAGCAAACGTAACGAATGGAACATCGCGCAAACGCAATGAGCGATCGAACGAACAAAGAAAGTTAGCTTCTTTTACGCATCGAAAAGCGGTAATTGGCCGAGGGATTTTGTTACGATGCAAAGTTTTTGTGAACGAAAATCGAGCGTTTTTTTTCACCGAAAATCAATGGAACGGACGAGCGATCGCACGAACGAAGGAAGTAAGCTTCTTTCAAATGTCAAACATCAGTGTTTGGCCAAGGGGTTTTTTTTCGATGCAACGCTTTTTGTAGGCGAACATCGAGCGTTTTTTTCACTGACAATCGATGCTTCCAATTCGGACCGTCATTGAGTTAACGCAATGAATAGAGGACCGAACGAACGCAATGAGCGATCGAAGGAAATCAACGAACGAACAAGCGAACGGACGAGCGATCAAACGAACGTAGAAAGTAAGCTGCTTTCAGATATTAAAAAAAAGCAGTGATTGGCCGAGGAATTTTCTTTTCGATTCATAGTTCTTTGTGAACGAAAATCGAGGGTTTTTTTCGCCCAGTATCAATGCAACGAACGAGTGAAAGAACGGATCGTCCGGTCGTTCGCTCGTTCGTCCGTTAAACGAACGAAAGATCGAATGCACGCAACGAACGATCGAGTGAACGCAGCGAGTGAATGAAGGAACAAGCGATCGAACGTTCGAAGGATCGCACAATCGGAATACCGAACGAACGAACGAGCGCATCGACCGGTCCATCGAACGAACGAATGAACGAACGAACACCGCAGTCCTAAGTAGCGGTATCGATTGTCAGGGATACACATGTTCGTTGAAAAACCATGCATCGAAAAAAAACAAAAAAATTCTTTGCGTAATCCCTGCTGTTTGATATGTAAAAGAACCTTGCGGTCGTTGGTTCGTTTGATCGTTCAATGCGTTCATAAAATCAAAATCAACATAAAAGGAATCGAAATCAAAATCGGCGTTCTCTTTGGGTCATTCGTTCGTTCCGTTCACTCGATCGTTCGTTCGTTGCGCTCGTTTGGTCGTTCGTTTCATCGTTCATTACCCTCGTTTGATCTTTCGTTTGTTAGGAACGAACGAACACCTCAGCCCAACGTGGTGGTGTTGATTTTCAGGACAAAACTCTCTATGATTGTTGAAAAAACCATATACCGAAAAACAAAATTTCTTTGCGCAATCCCTGCTTTTTTACATGAAAAAGAACCTTGCGGTCGTTAGTTCGTTTGATCGTTCAATGCGTTCGCACGTTCGTTCGATGCGTTCGCTCGTTCGTTCGCTCGATCTCTCGTTCGTTAACCCGTTACACTCGTTCGCTCGATCGTTCGTTCGTTGCGTTTGCTCGATCGTTCGTTTGTTGCGTTCACTCGATCGTTCGTTCGTTGCGTTCGCTCGATCGTTCGTTCGTTGCGCTCGTTCGATCGTTCATTCGCGCTTGACGAATCGAATGTTAATCGCTTCACTGGATAACCGACTCATCATACAGCCGCAGTCACTGCTTTCCTCACCATCATCGTAGAGAATAAATTATCGCGGTGCTGGAACAATGGAAAATAAAATTCTTCGCGTAATCACTGCTGTTTGATATGTAAAAGAACCTTGTGTTCGTTGGTTCGTTCGATTGTTCAATGCGTTCACACGTTCGTTCGTTCGATGCGCTCGTTCCGTTCACTCGATCGTTCGTTCGTTGCGCTCGTTCGATCGTTCGTTTCATCGTTCATTACCCTCGTTTGATCTTTCGTTTGTTACGAACGAACGAACGAACACCTCAGTCCAAAGTAGTGGTGTTGACTTTCAGGACAAAACTCTCTATGTTCATTGAAAAAACCATATATCGAAAAACAAAATTTCTTTGCGCAATCCCTGCTTTTTGCGCACGTTCGTTCGTTCGATGCGTTCCCTCGATCTTTCGTTCGTTAACCCGTTACGCCCGTTCGCTCGATTGTTCGTTCGTTGCGTTCGCTCGATCGTTCGTTCGTTGCGCTCGTTCGATCGTTCATTCGCGCTTGACGAGTCGAATGTTAATCGCTTCACTGGATAACCGACTCATCATACAGCCGCAGTCACTGCTTTCCTCACCATCATCGTAGAGAATAAATTATCGCGGTGCTCGAACAATGGAAAATAAAATTCTTCGCGTAATCACTGCTGTTTGATATTTAAAAGAACCTTATGTTCGTTGGTTCGTTCGATCGTTCGATGCGTTCACACGTTCGTTCGTTCGATGCGCTCGCTCGATCTTTCGTTCGTTAACCCGTTGCATCCGTTCGATCGTTCGTTCGTTCGTTCGCTCGATCGTTCGTTTAATCGCTCGTGCGCTCGTTGCGCGATCGAACGAACCAACGACCACAAGGTTCTTTTACATATCAAACAGCAGGGATTACGCGAAGAATTTTTTTCGATGCATGGTTTTTCAACGAACATGTAGTATAGGGCCAAACACTGATGTTTGACATTTGACAGAAGCTTACTTTCTTCGTTCGTTCGATCGCTCGTCCGTTCGATTGATCGTCGCTCAATCGTGGGCCGAAGTGGAAGTGTCGATTTTCAGTGAAAATAAAAACGCTTGATTTTCGTTCACAAAAAACTTTGCATCGTAACAAAACCCCTCTGCCAATTACTGCTTTTCGATATCTAAAAGAGAAATCTAAAAGAAGCCTACTTTCTTTGTTCACTCGATCGCTCATTGCGTTTGAGCGATCTTTCATTCGTTGCGCTTGCTCAATCGCGGTCCGAAGTGGCAGTATTGATTGCCAGTGAAAAGAATCACTCAATTTTCGTTAACGAAAACTATGCATCGAATTAAAAAAAAACATCTTTCATTCTATCGCTGCTTTATTGATATGTGAAAGAAGCTTGTGTTCATTGCGTCGTTCACTCGTTCGTTGCACTCGTTCATTCATTCGACCGGTCAGTGCGTACGTTTGTTCGTTCGGTCGATTTTTTATTGCATTCGTTCGATCGACCGTCGCATTCGTTCGATCTTACGATCGTTCTACCGTTGCGTTCGTTTGATCAATCGTAGCGTTCATTGCGTTCGCTCGTTCAACCACTGATTTTGTATCTGTAAAAAATTTCGTCCATTCGTTCATTGGAAAAAATCAAAATCGACATAAAAGAAATCGAAATCAAAATCGATGTTCTTTTTGGGTCGTTCGTTCCGTTCACTCGATCGTTGGTTCGTTGCGCTCGTTCGATCGTCCGTTTCATCGTTCATTCCCCTCTTTTGATCTTTCGTTTGTTACGAACGAACGAACACCGCAGTCCAAAGTAGCGGTGTTGATTTTCAGGGCAAAACTCTCTATGTTCGTTGAGAAAACCATATATAGAAAAAAATTCTTTGCGCAATCCCAGCTGTTCGATATGGAAAAGAACCTTGCAGTGGTTGGTTCGTTCGATCGTTCAATGCGTTCGCATGTTCGTTCGTTTGATGCGTTCGCTGAATCTTTCGTTCGTTAACCCGTTGCGCCCGTTCGCTCGTGCGTTCGTTGCGTTCGCTCGGTCTGTGTGCGTGCGTGCGTGCGTGCGTGTGTGTATGTGTGTGTGCGTGTGCGTGCGTGCGTGCGTGCGTGCGTGCGTGCGCGCGCGCGCGCGTGTGTGTGTGTGTGTGTGTGTGTGCGTGCGTGCGTGCGTGCGTGCGTGCGTGTGCGTGCGTGTGTGTGTGTGTGTGTGTGTGTGTGTGTGTGTGTGTGCGTGCGTGCGTGCGTGCGTGCGTGCGTGCGTGCGTGCGTGCGTGTGTGTGTGTGTGTGTGTGTGTGTGTGTGTGTGTGTGTGTCTAGGTCTTGCTCCCTCATTCATCGTTGGATGCCTGATAGGACGATCGGTGAATGCGTCACAATGTGATTTTTGAATATTTTATTTTTATTTTTATTTTCAATAAAAAGATGGGACCATGGTGGTTTTTAAATTAAAAATAAAATATTGAAAAATAGGGCCACTGTCGCAACACCACCTCCCCCATAGTGTTTTATTCTTTCATTTAAATACCCTGTAGGGCATGAACCCGGAAATTGAAGTCGAGACGTCACCCACACACGTAAGTATAACTACGTCGAGATCACAACCGAAATTAAAAATGAATATCGGTATAAAAAATCAGAAATAAAAATCGAGGTAAAAAAATTACGTGTTTTTTATGTATCGGTTTATTTTATATTTATTGTAGCACCGTTCTATCTCAAAGTCGTATTAATTTGGGTGTGTGCGGGATCAGTGCTACAGCTCGAGCGCCTTGTTTCTCTCTCTCATCGGCGCGCTCAATAGTAGGAAATCTCTCTCTTGCAGCTCGCGCGATCTCTCTCTCTCTCTCTCTCTCTCTCTCTCACTCTCTGTTGTCGTCATTTTTTAGCAGATCTGTTTCCTGCTAATGATGCGCTCTCTCTCCACACATACACCTCGCTAGTGGGAGATCTCTCTCCTACTACAGATCACGCAGTTTCTCGCTCTGTCTCGTTTACCACATACACGGCTGTGCAGCGCGCTGCCGTATATACATGCATCGAAGCAATACTGCATAGTAGGAGATCTCTCTCTCCCGCTACTGCTCGAACGCTTTATTTCTCTCTCTTTCTTTGCAGATCATCGCACTTAGATCGCCCGCTACAGCTCGAGGGCTTCATCTCTCTCTCCTTCTCTCTCTTGAGCGTACATACACCTGCGTTGCTCTGTACGCTTTCCCTCCTCCTCCTCTATTCCATATTCTAATGCATTTAAAAAATTCTATAGGGGTATCATTTATAGCGGTAAGAAATTTGTCTCTTTCGGTGAAGACACGCGTCGTCCAAAGTTCAGAGTCGAGACATTTTTGCGATTGTCAGCAAAAACGCATAACTCGAGATCTCTACAGAGTAGCTCGCGATTGTGCGCCGCGCCGGACGATTCAAACTCGTGCACACAATGACCGCGAGCATGTAGAGCCTTCGGCAAGAGTGCTAAAGTGTCAAAATTTGCAAAAGGGGCTTTTTATTCGCTCCAGAGCTTCAGTTGCTCTCCGAATCGCGAAGCGCGTAGACCTCATCTCTTTCTCTGTGACATTTTAAAAAATTTCGTGACGTTTATAAACTTATGTGATATTTTGAAAAACAGTGTGACATTCTGAAAAATTGTGCGAAGTGAGCAAAATGTCTCCCGATTGGTCCGAGTTTCCGACGACACCTCTCGCGTGCTGCATGATTGTGTATTTTCGAAAATTTATTTATTTTTTCAAAAAAGGAACCACGGTCGGCGACCATCAGTGAGTGTGTGTGTGAAAATTTTATTTTTAATTCGCTACCTGAAAACATTATTTATATTTAACTTCAAACCTAGATATAAAAGCTTCGGCGAAAATAAAAATTAACTAAAAAGGACCACTATGGCGACACCACCGCTCATCCCCCCTCTTACCCCCCCACCACGGGCCGAGGTGTGGGGATAGGAGCGAAAAAATATAAAAAGGGGCTACTATGGCGACACCACCTGTTGGCTGTAACTTAATGGCTGCCATGTTTTGTTTTGAAAATAAAAAAATTCCTTTATATTGTTAGCTTATTTTTTCACTTCGAAATGTCCATAGCCCCTACGCCGAGGCATTTGCTGACTCCGCAGAAAAGACGACACACGCACGTAAGTATAGCTTTTTCCTCTTCTCAATCGTCGCGGGCCACTATGGCGAGCCACCACAATTTTCCCCCACTTCTACACCCACCTCGGTTGCCCCCACCCCGGGCCGAGGAGTGGGGATAGGAGTGGGGATAGGAGTGGGGGTCGCCATAGTGGCCCCCTTACTACTTGCAAGTTTCAGTAAACTTTCAGAACAGTCGTCCATTTAGATTCGGGGTAATGGGTTTAAAAATTGCAACTTTTAACACTGTAGGATCTGCATTGAAGTTTAGACAGAGTAATTGTCCGTAAAAAATATTCATCCCCTATAAGAAGACACATGGCAATAACATAAACAATGTCAAATTATTAAAATTAATAACGCAAATATTTTTTTTTACGATAAAAGGTTTTAACTTTAGAAACACAATAATTTTTTATTTTCGAAATATTGAACAATACTGTTCCGCGGTGTTGCACAATGTCTTCTCATTATAGGGGACTAATATTTTTTACCGAGAATTATTCTGTCGTTGCTGAACGTTTTTAGCAAAACTGAATAGTGAAGACAATCGAAACTTTTTTCACTCGTTC
The DNA here is from genome assembly GCA_944452715.1 of Ophion slaviceki. Classification (NCBI taxonomy): domain Eukaryota; kingdom Metazoa; phylum Arthropoda; class Insecta; order Hymenoptera; family Ichneumonidae; genus Ophion; species Ophion slaviceki. Next base: position 37,003,022 of record OX101785.1, on the reverse strand, counting down.
CCTAACTAGTTTTCTATCTAAACATGATTTTTTTCAAAATTAATTAACCCATTAGAATGATACGACCAATTATGTGACCTGACTTCCGGTCAATCCAAATCCCGCAGTGTTAAAAGTTTCTATTTAAAAACTCATTATCTCCCAATCTAAATAGTCAACTGTTGTGAAACTTCACTCAAACATGTATAATGATATAAACAATGTCCGGTTAAAATGTGAACAAAATTAATAGAAATCAAGAGCGCGCGCTCGTTTACCTGTGTGTGGTGACGTACACCACTGTGTACGTAAAAAATTGAGTGATATTTCGTGATTTTTTTTTGTAGAAGGACAAATAAGAGAATACTAATATCCAAGGATGTTATTAGTCATATCTTCAAGTGAACAAAAAGAAATTTATATTTAAAAATTATACCAAATGGTGACGCTGGAGCCATTCTGGCGAGGCATGTTGAATTTGAGACGCTCTGCGGCATGCAGTAAGGCTGACGCAAATTTGATTTTGGAATTTTTTTTTGAAAAATTATATTAATTTACACGAGTATAGCTAGAGACAGAAGTACGTAAAGTATTTTGAAAACATCAATTTTTGGGTAATTGGCAAGCGTTAAACCAAAAACTTAATTTTCGACAGAAAAAAAGGACAATCATTTGTCAATAACTAATGTTATAATTAACTCATGGAAAATCCCGTACGTATTTCTCTTCGGAATGTTATTTTAAAGATGTACTAAAAATTTGCAGTGAAAATAATGGAAATTGTTGGAGTTATGCTGCGTGCCGTTTAAAAAAATTGTGTTTCGAGGAAAACGGTCGATGTCTCGCACACAAGCCACACAGTGGTCCGAAATCCCGAAAAAGCGAACATAGATCCGAATTCGGGTGAGAGGTCCGTTCTCGGGGGTTTTTGCGGTCGCTGAATACGAATCCGAAGCCGAAATTTCAAAAAACAAAATGGCGGATCCGAAACGGTAAAAAATTTCTTCAAAAACCTGTTCGATTCGGGTGAAAGTCTGTACTCGGGGGTTTTTGGGGTCGCTGAATACGAATCCGAAGTCGAAATTTCAAAAAACAAAATGGCGGATCCGAAACGGTAAAAAAATTCTTCAAAAATCTGTTTGATTCGGGTGAAAGTCTGTACTCGGGCGTTTTTGGGGTCGCTGAATACGAAATTTCGAAAAAAACAATGCTCGACTCAATATGGACGGCTACTTTTTGAGGTCATTTGCACGAAATTCTTTTTCACGAAATTCATTTTTTAGGAGTTTCCAAGGCTGTGAAGGTTTGGGAAGAAGAGATTTAGGATAAAATAATGAATCCCTGTTGTAATGATACTGAACATTTATTTTCATATAATCTTACAATGTCTACTCCTACAACGTCTCACTCGCTATGTAATGCATGCGGTGCAAAATCATTGTCATCTTCAGATTCATCGCTTTCCATATCAATCGAAGGAATCTCACTTGATTTCGCAACTGAAGGTGTAATTAATAGTTCAACCGCATCTGTGGTTAAGGCATCTGGCCACCATGTAATTTTTTTTTTTCATTTTTTTTTTCATTCTTTAAAAATAAACCCTGAACTGTTAAGAACAATTTAAGCCATAGAACGTATTTAAAAAACGCAAAATTGACCAAGATACAGTTATTTTTCGGCAGGAAGGTTGAGCCGCTGCGGGCGGTCGACCGTGCGGTTCGATCCGTGTTTATAACTCGCACGGTTTAGCTCACGCAGCTGTCCTATTGTGCCCTTTTGTATAGATTAGTAGTTTACTTTGTGTTACCTAGTATAGTGTGAGAACGCTTCCCTGAAGCCAGACCCGTTATTTCTAATTTCACGAGCATCAGTCAATATTCGACAAGCAACACAAAAGCACGTAAAAATATCCTAACGATAATGTCACGAAAAAAATGGAAGAAAAACCAACGTCTCGGCATTATGTGGACGAAAAGGGTTTGAGAAGTCGAAGACGTCGATCGAGTAGTATAAAAAATAAAAATCACCCGCCCAATCGATACGAAATCGAGCAGGAAGAGGCGAGTACGAGTCGATCGGCAAAAAAATTGAAGGCCAGTGAAGAAATCGACATACCGATTAGTGCGAATTTCGGATATCGAATTATCAACTTTGTGACCGTTTTTTCTGCGATTAATAACGTCGTGAAGTGCAAAAAGTGCAACGGTGACATTAAGTTTTCGGAATCGAGTATTCGTGGACTCGGTTTCAAGTTAGTGGTGTCGTGTGACTTGTGTGAACCAACCACAGTCGATTCAAGTCCTCTTATTAACCACAAGGCGTACGCCATAAATCGACAAATCGTATTCGCATTTCGATTGTTGGGAATTGGTCACAAACGAATTGATAAATTTTGTGGCATCATGGATTTACCGAAAGCGATATATCACTCGTTTTACGACAACGTTGTCAAACAAATTCACACTGCTGCAGAAAGTGTATCCAACATATCGATGGAAAATGCTGTGAAAGAAGAACAAAAATTAACAACATAAATGGGAAAAGGCACAGGGTTGAGTGCAGGGAGACTAGAGAGAAGGAGTGGACACAGCATAGGCCAATACGTAGTTCCAGCGTCTTAAAAAGTCCGACCTTCAATAGTTCCAGATTGAAGCCACTAGCAGCTCTCCTGACGAAAACGTCTCAAATAATTATAATAGTCCAAACTTAACGCATGCGCACAAATAATAAAAAAATTGGTTTCGATGTGTTGTGTGCTCTGCGTTGAGGCTCATTTTTAATCACATCATGCCGATTCCCCACACCGAACTCGGGCCCAACCATTTGTAACGGAATAGCAACAGTGTACGCTGCAGCAAGCTGATCGGCGCGTGGTCTGGGAACTCGAAGCGTGTTTTTTTCCCGAGTTCTAGTAATTCTGAGACGGTTGTGAAATAAATTTATTCTGCAAACAAATTTAATTTGTTCAATTTATGCATGTATTTGCCTTTATTATAGCGAATGCAATTTAAACTGTCGGTGAGATGTTGGAAATCCACGATCCGACGTCCTTCGACCGCGAATTTTTGTTGCTGATCGTTGAGGTTATGGTCATTCTCATCGCGTTTAGCCGCATTTGCTTGACACATGGCTGCCACAGCTTTCAGTCTTTTAGCAAGCGCCCTTTTTTTGTCAACCTTCCTTTGTATCGCATTTGGGTTGACATTTTCACGCTTTTTAAAAATTTATATAAAACCGCTCTCTATACGATTATGAGACCTATCTATGCATGAGGTGTGAATGTGTGGGACATATAGAGGGTACAAGTTCTGTCAGCAATTTAAAACCAACGGGGTCGTATAGGCATTGGATCTTACTATACGCTTCGACCGAAACTTTTGGCTCATACGTGTACCTACATTGTTGGTTCACCGCTTAATTTAATTAATTATTAGTTGCTATTATGAGTTTGCAACGATAAGAAAGATAGCGAAATAGGAGAGGTAGACGCAATAGTTAGGTCCCCCATCACGAATGTGCTGTCAACAGCAACCGAGAGCACGCCAAGAGTACGAGGCTAGTGGCAGAGATATCCGATCGGACATAGACGATCGCAGCGCCTCCTTGTTTGCTGCGTTTTTGCGGACGTTTCGTAAGCACTGTGTGTCCACTCCTTCTCTCTAGTCTCCCTGGTTGAGCGTTTCTGGCGATGGAACTTGGCGCAAACGAGGTTACTCTTCGCATTTTGGCGTATCGACCATTATTGGATATTACTCAGGGAAAGTGATAGATGTAATAATTAAATCTGCTTAGTGCAAAGCTTGTGAGTATTGGAGTAAGAATCTTGGCACCATTGAATTCGAGCTGTGGAAAGAAGATCACAATGAAGAATGTTCCGCCAATCATGAAGGGTCCGCTGGAAAAATGGAAGTCGACAGCATAGTGGAAATATTTTCGAGGTCGATAAGGAAATATAATGTCCGTTACGCAAATTACATTGGAGATGGAGATTCAAAAAAGTATAAAGGAATTGTTGACGCCAATCCATACGAAGAAAAAGTGATGAAAAAAGAATGCATAGGTCATGTGCAGAAAAGAATGGGCACGTGACTTCGTAAATTAAAAAAAAAAAAGAAAAAAGCGGTCTTGGTGACAAAGGAAAGCTAACCGACAAGCTAGTCAACGAGCTAACGGTATATTACGGTCTCGCTATTCAAAGATTCTCCCATTCAAAAGACGAAATGAGAAAGCGATTTGGGCAACATTCATGCACAAGATCTCGACCGACGAAAATCCGCAGCATGACAATTGTTCTCCGGGAAATGATTCATGGTGCTCTTGGCAAATACCAAAAGCGATGGGCACTTTCGACGAATATACGCATAAGAATGCACTACCTCAAATTGTTCAAGATGCCATTCAACCTATTTATGAGGACCTCACTTCAGATGATTTGTTAGAACGGTGTGAAGGAGGCTTCACGCAAAACAGTAATAAAAGCGTCAATGCCGTCATCTGGTCGATGGCTTCAAAAACGAATTCTAGCGGTGCGAATATCGTCGAAATTGCCACTCACATTGCTACCAGCACTTTCAACGATGGGTATAAGAGTGTTCTTCTGATGATGAATGTGTTGAGCCTAACCATCGGAGATCGCTGCTACAGTTTCTGCACTGCAGTCGACGAGGAGCACTGCACTACAGCAAACGTTCGCGCCGAAAAAAATACAAAAGAAGCACGAACAACACGAAGAGATTTTCAAAAAAGGCCCAAGACTTTCTATCAGCTACAGAAGGAGACGTCTATGGCCCAGGAATCGCTGATTGAAGGTAAGACTCGTAAAAACCGCACCGTCAGCTGAATAACCGCACATTTACTTTCTTTTGCGATTATCTCGAAACTAAATTTTTTTAACTGGTACTATCGAAATATCGTAAGCTATCGGTCCGATTGCTTTCAAATGTTTACACAATACTTTTAGATACATTATCTAAAATGTCAGGTAGGATTTTTACGATAACTTGATTAGTTTTTGTTTTATTATTTTTTTTGCTCGAAAAATTTCGGTGAAAAATACAATTTTTTTTCTTCGGCTAACCATAATTTTTTTAATAGTCGAAAAAAAACCGCTACGCTACATTGTAGCGACACTACTCACGAATGAGCTGATTTTTTTTAGATGTGACATGACCGGGTAACAGCTGGGACAACGACCGCGCGTATCGTGCGGAGGGCCTCCGCGGCAATGTGCATAACGGCGCGGTTTTTAATATTTTGAACGGAAGTTTATTAACGTCATTCTTAAAGCCCTTTCTGACGTTGTGTAAAAAAATAAAAATATTCCGGCCCATACTTTCGAGATTTTAATTTTTTTTTAATATACCCATTTTTCGATCGGTCAAGGAGGCCAGACCGCCTTAATGGTTTCAGTTTTTTTCGGAGGAACTTTACGCAACCTAGATATTAGTGGATCTGACGTATTAGCGGATCTGACGAAAAATCTCGCCGGAATTTTTAAATATATTTGTTACACGATTCGTAAGCTTCTTCGGACATTACCCCGATAGGTAATATCAAAGAATTAATAATTTCAGGACCGTGTATTAGAATTGTGGGCACTGTTGTTTTCATGTAATACCACCCATACAGGTCAATAAATTTTCTTGCAGTAATTTTTCTGTAGACGCGAAATTTTGTTATATCGATCTCGAACCCACGAGAAATCACCTGCAATATCACATGAAATCGCTTTATCAATTCCTCGTTAAATCCCGTTATAGAAGCACAGATTTCAGAATTTTCGAAAAACCGTCGAGCTGTATTTCCGTCATTTGAAGTTCCGGAGCCTTGTTTTGGTTTATCAACAATAAGCCCCAATTTGTCACGAAAACCTTGTTGTACATTTTTTTTCTTCTCTCAAGTCCTTCTTTATCCTCTCTGCGCGCTTGCCACTTTTTTATGTCTAATTTGTAAGATACATGCAAGCAACTTTTGAAAAACCGTATCCAAGTATGCAGCGACGATGTTCCGAATTTGAAGTAATCTTCATTGATCGGTATTTGCAACATCTTATCGATATCATTGAAATCTTTAGACGTAGCGCCACAAAGGTCGCAACGCATACTTGATGATGAATTCGTAATCGAATTACAAACTTTACCATCTGTCATTGTCAACACAAGTTTGAAATGGATGTTCATTTTTCTTCCGTAAAGTATGGTTTTAAAGGGCACACAGTGTTTTTCTTGCGTTTCGAAACTATCAACCCTTGTCCTAGTTGCTTCGGCAGTTTCGTGCAAAAAACCTATTTTTATCGGGCAACAAAATCTTGGCGATGAAAGACGAGGATTTTTCCAAATAATAACCTGTGGATTGACATTACAATAGATTTGCAAGGGGACAAGTGAAATAAAAAAAAATGTTGGCATCCGATTTATTGCCATCTTCATCGCTGAATTTTTGTTTGTGAGTGCTTTGACCAGAAGTGCCCTCGCATCCCCACTTGCATATCAATTCTTACCCAGCAAGTTTGATTTCAGGAAGACTTCTAATAACGTCCAGTTGTGCCAATAACAATCGTTCAGCTGTATGATTTAACAATGCTTGGAGTCCAACTGTGGCTACACGTTCAGTTATAGAAATTTCGGACTTATCAGGGTAACACTTTTTCTTAGCTTCTAATACAGTACTATAAGGCGGCCATCCTCTACAATTTATCATAGCGGATGTGGAACGTATTAATTGATATACACTCTTCGTCACTCCACCTTCTCTACAACAAATGATAATACTTTGTTGCCTGTCAATGATCTTTCTGGAACGTGTTCCATAGATTCCCGGTACTTTGATGCGGTTGGTGGACTGCCTTCTGTGACATCCCCAATTACCTTCGAAGCCCTAAATTTCCAGAAGCCCGGATACCCATTTCTGCAGTGTAGGCTTCTTCTTGGACGCTGTATTGTTCACGAATCTTTTCTGTTTTCCTCCGTTTTGACCTGTCACTAAAATCGTCCTAACTTGTCGAAGGACGCCTGGGCTCCGCTGGTTTTTCCGTGGAAGTCATCGAACCTTCATTAGTAGAGTAACTGTAGCGGTTCTAACTCAAGTGGTGGCATCTCAGGGGGAGCGGGGCAGCGGGGGGGTGTCCAGCGCGGGGAAGCCGACTGCGGGGGTATGGTGGAGGGGGGTCCAGTGCGGGGAAGCCAAGACCGGCGAGAGGGGAGGGGGCGCCGGACGCGTGTGACGTCACAGGATGTCCCTATGGAGGGGGTAGCCATGTGGTCCGAAGAGCGACTGACGGGGGAGCGGCTGTCGATGAGTGTTGTGTGTGTGTGTGTGTGCGTGCGTGTGTGTGTGTGTGCTTGCACGCGTGCGTGCGTGCGTGTGACAACCATATATGGGTCGGAAAATTTTCGGTAATATGAAAACGTTAGGCGCCACATGAATGGCGGCCTTTCAAAACGTATTATTAAAGACATGCAGCTGGTTCCATTCCGAAAGACAATGTTTACTGTCTGCGCCCCGTCTCTAAGCTCGCCAACACTCGCGACAGATCGTGACAGGTTCCTTGGAAAAACGACAATCTTTAGGGATCAAAGTCTGTGACCGCGGATGGACCACTTGAGCGCAGCTGCACCCTTGAAAAGTCTCATCGAGGTCTCCATTCCGAAAGATAATGTCAAAATATTTGCATGCGCGTCCACCCGTCCCGAATCTCGCCAACACTTTAGACAGGTCTCGACAAGTCAGGATTTCTTGGAAAAACTATAAACTTTAGGGATCTATCGGGAAGGGCCGTTGGCGCCGATGGACCACTTGAGCTGCAAGACCCATAAAATATTTTGACCCGATGCATCCCGACTTCCTGTTTTTTGTCTCATGTTCCTCGAGCGATCTACGCGTTATCGGGAAACTCCGTTTTCCCGAGAGAGAGGGCTGATTTTTTCCCGAAGGAAGAGCCTTTTTAATAATCCGCTCCGCCCAAATCTGGCCGCACTTTGCATGAAGCAGTCAGTCTGTTAACATCGTGAAAGTTTTTCCAACTCGTCAACATGGAGCAAATCTTGCATGACCAAGCCGTACTTTTACGCTCAATCGAAGATTTTGCCGCGTAGGAGCAACGATGCGTTGAGTTCATCGAAGGGCTGGAAACGCAAAGCCGGATTAAGCCACCGCGATTATTAATTGGACATAAACAGTCGCTAATAGCCCAAATAGCGCGTCTGGAAGGATTGAGGATTTGTGTGCGGAGTCGTTTCATACACGCGGGCGTAGGACATGGTGATCATGAGTTAATCTAGCGGAAGATTGAAACATCCTTCGAGAGTCGGATATTGACCGGTTCCATCATCAATCGCAGCCACATCGAGCCGAGACACATCCTAAATGATGCTCGCGTCCCAGTGCTTCATCATGTGCAAAATATTATCAGCAAGCACAAAATCATTAAGATCAATACAGTGATTAATGGTGAATTCGCGAGTGGTGACAAACATGCGAATAAAAGTGTCAACACGCGAAACTGCGAACTATTTATCACAAGCGATTTGAACGAGTGGGATGAACAGCGTGTTATGGAGCCTAGTTTAACCTTACTCGATGAATTTCAAGAACGTAATAGTGGCTGGACTCTGCAGAAAATACTTAACCTCACGATAAATGTGAATGAGTATAATCCGATGCGTGCCGGGTGCTCCATATCATTGCCGCGGGAAATAATGATGAAGAGGGCTGTGATTAATGTCAAATCGGGCGGTAATGCATGTTTTGCATGGGCAGTTGTCGCTGCTCTATACCAAGCTGAACGAAACAGTGACCGTCCATCTTCTTAGCCTCATTATTCGACAGTACGGAATCTGAAGGATATGGAATTCCCGGTGACGATACATCAAATTAAAAAATTTGAACTTTATAACACTGTATCGATCAACGTGTATACCACCACCACCAAAAAGGACATTGTTCCAATACGCATCACTCAACACATGAAGGAAAAGCACATCAATTTGCTGTACATGCAAGATACTGAGGACAGCAATGTGGGGCACTTCGTATGGATCAAGAACCTGTCGAGACTCGTGAGGGCACAACTGACCAAAATGGAGCATAAAAAATATATCTGTGATCGGTATGTAGTTAACATTATATATATATATATATATATATATATATATATATATATATATATATATTGTGACGTGATTTCTTTGAAACCGCGTCACAAGAGCGGCTACCGATCACGTGGTTTACGTGCATATGCCCGAGTCGCTACCGTGACGCTTGTTAAGGGTCTTTCTCCCCTTGTGCTCCGTTTTTTTTTATTTGTTTGTTATCGTTGTCGATCCCGTTTCCGTTTAGTTGGCGGGCAGAACTCGGTCGAGTGGCGTGGCGCTCAACGTATCGAGCAATCCCGACCGAGGGAAGCCGCCAACGAGACCGCTCTGGGGAATCGGTGCACGCCCGGCTGAGATGCCGGCGCCCCACGATGTGGTGCATCGTGTTGGAGAGCGGGCTGTTTGCGTTACGGGCGGAAGCTGGAGCTTTTCGCGCCGCGCTTCTGAAAAGAAGCATTGCCTGCTCTCACACGATGGCCCGGGGATGCGATCCCAGAGAGTCTCACCGCTACCGTTGGAGAGAGTCACCCGGTATGTTCCCGATCCGATCTCGAGGTAACTCGGGCAGAGATGACGGCTACCGAATTAAAATATTATTTCGATAATATTTCAGCTCCCGATTCTGGCGTAAGAGCTAAGTTTCGCTTAAACCGGCGATTTCGCACGGTTGGATCCCGCGAGCGTGTTGACAGTTTTTCTGTTAACGCGCTCTGTCTCGCTCTCGAATAATCCCTCGCGCGCCGGTCTTGGTCGCGCGAGGTAGAGAAAATTACGAATTTTCAGGTGAGACAGTAGAGTCTCCCGAAGTGCGCCTGATTCCGAATTTGACGTTCTCGTGACAGTTGTCGATGGGACGGCGAGCCACGAGCTTCGCGATCGAGAGACCGGTCGTGTCTCTCTCGCGCCCGTGACGTCGCGCCGTAGTTCCCGTTCTAGAGACACGTCGTCGTGCCTTCTCGCTCCCGCGCGTACGACGTCTTCCTCCGCTTTCGTGTTCGCGTTGAGTGCGTTGACGTAACCAGATCCCGGGTGGTTAACCCACCGGCTCCCGCACAATAAAATAAAACCTTATTTTATTTTATTGGTGACGTTTTCGGTGTCGCGAAAGTGACAGATCCCGTGATCGTTCACGCTACTCGCAGTGAATCCCGACCCCTCTACCACAACCCACAGCCTGAGCGGCCGTACTGTACCGCAACCGTCCTCCCGTGCAGTGCATCCAGTTTAGTCCGGTTATACGATTCCGGCGATTAAAAATCGAGGAGGTCTCCAGACTCCGAACCCGGTTAGGATTCCGGGATACCAAAAATCAAGGAGAGCTCCAGTCTCCGCCTGGCGGGTCGGGTTTGATCACCCCGACCCCAGTTTAGTCCGGTTGAGAAATCCGGCGATACAAAATTCTCTGGCGCCCCGGGTATTGCGGATGCACGCGCACGGGGTGGACGGCCGAAGGTGACGGTTTCTCGCACCAGATCCCGATTTGAGTTCTCGCTCAGTTCTCGTTCAGTTCTCGTGGTTAGAGAAATATCGTCCGTCACAAATGGCGCCCAACGTGGGGCCACGCCGGCGAGTAGCAGTTCTCGGTAAAGTTTAAGGGGAAAAACGGAAAAGAATAATTTAATTATTCTTTTTTTTCGTTCTTTCCGCCTTTCTTGCTCTCGTCGAGAAAAAGACATATTCTCTTTTTCTCATGGTTCTCGTTACGCGTTTTCGTGTGTTCGCGAATGCTCTCGAAATAAATAAAAATGTGCTCTCGAGAAAAAAAAAACAGTGCTCCCGATGGAAAAAAAGTGCTCTCGTGAAAAAAAAAACAGTGCTCCCGATGGAAAAAAAGTGCTCTCGTGAAAAAAAAAAAAACAAGTGTTCTCGATGCCAGGGATTATCGTCCATTTGGATTATTGATCATCCTCCGGTGAGTTCCCGACGCAGTCGGAAAATTTTATTTTCGAAAAAAAAAAAAAAATTACAATTTTTTTTTCCTGCGTGGTTTCCGCGACGCGAGGCTCCGCTGAGTTGCGTCGTTCTCGTTACCGGGGGAGTTATTCTTCGACCTCCCCGGTGCTCTCGCGACTTCGAAAAATTATTTCGAAGGGAAAGAAAAAAAAAACCTCTTTTTATTTCTTTCCGTGATCCCGAGCACTTCGAAAATTTATTTTTGAAGACCAAAAAAAAAAAAACGCTAGCTCCCGTGGTTGGGAATTTGACAAAAAAAAAAATGTCAAATTCCAAGCTTGCTCTCGCTGATTTCGGAAACGAAATCGAGTTCTCGATATGGAATTTTTTTTTTATGTTATGTGCTACGTCCTTCCAATGTGCTCGTGTCTTGTTTGTCGTGTAATTCGTTTTGTTGAAATTGTTCTTGTTTTCTTTTTTTTTCGCTCCCGAGATCTCGAAAATTTATTTCGAGATCTTTTTGCTCTCGTTACCCGAGAATTTCGTAGATTTTCTCGGGGGATCTCGATATCGAAATGTTGTATTTTTTTTTGTTATTCTCTTTGCGTGTTTTTTTTCCGATCTGCTACCGGGGTTTCGAAAAGGACTTTCCGAGACCCGAATAATTGCTCCCGTTAGTCGAAAAGATTCTTTTTTTTCTTTTTGGCCGGTTCTCGAATTTTCGAGAACGACGAAAATCGTTCTCGGGCTCCGTTCTCGTACCTCGCGGCGAGACCCGCGCGATACCACACATCGGGTGTCCCCGAGGTGGCACGCGCAATATCATATATCGGGTGTCCCCGAGGTAACCCGCGTAATCAAGTAAAACTTGATTATGCGTTGTGTGTTCTCGTTGTAAGGGGGTTTAACAATTTTTTTTTGTTTTTTTTTTCTTTCCCCTTACAGATCTCGAGCAGAGCCAATAGGATTTTTATTTTTGTTTTTTTTATTTTTTTTTATTTGATTTTATTTTTTTTAATTTTATTTGTTCTCCTGGTTGGCTCCAGCCTCATCGGAATTTTATTTCGATTTGAGGTTTTTGTACCGTTCCCGGATAGAGAGAAGAAATTCTTTTTTATCTTTATTTTTCTTTCTTCCTCTATCGCTCTCGACCTCGTCGAATTCACTCGACAGGAGGGAATATAACTTCCCTGTTCCCGTAAATCCGAACAAATAGTTCGGATCGAGAGAAAATATTTATATTTTTTTTTATTGTTATTTTTTAAATTAATTTTCTCTCTCGCTCACGTCCCGTCGAATCCACTCGACGGGAGGGAATCAAATTTCCATGTTCCCGTAGATCCGAATGAATAGTTCGGATCGAGAGAAAATATCAATATGTTTTTTTTATTTTTTTTCTGGAATGAATTTTCTCTCTTGCTCACGTCCCGTCGAATTCACTCGACGGGAGGGAATAACATTTCCCAGTTCCCGAAATCCGAAAATTTCTTTCGGATCGAGAGAATTTTTTTTTAATTCTATTTTTTTTCTTCTTTTCTCTCGCGTTCGCGTTTCCGTCGGATTCTTTCGACGGAAGGGAATTCAAATTCCCCCGGTTCCCGAAATCCGAATATTTCTTTCGGATCGAGAGAATTTTTTGCTTTATTTTTTTTCTTTCTCTCGCGGTCTCGTTTCTGTCGGACTCTTTCGACGGAAGGGAATACATATTCCCTCAGCTCACGAAATCCGAAAATATATTTCGGATAGAGAGGAATTTTTTTTCTATTTTTTTTTCTCTCTCTCTCGCTCTCGCAGATGATCCTGTTTCAGGGTTCCGGACGGGGGAAGGAAAGTTCCCCCCGATCTCGCCTTTTTGGAAAATTTTATTTTTCCAAACAGACAGGATTATTGTTTTTTTTATTATTTTTTTTCTGTTCTGTCTGCCGCTCTCGATATCGTCGAATCAAATTCGACGAAAAGGGATACAATCCCTTAGTTCTCGATTCAACCAGGCACACTCTTGTGCTCCGAGTGTCCCGGGGGGAATACCCCATGGCGACCGGAGGCAGGGTACCTGAGCTCCCGCTACAGCTCTCGGAATGCTCGTCCGAAGAAACGGACGAGGTTTTTTTTTTTTACCGATCGCGGACCTGGCACTGGGCCCGCGGAGCTGGACCTTGGGACAGCCGACCCGACCGGGTCGCGCCCAGGCGGCCGACGCGTGACGCCTAGCGCAGCCACGAAGCTCTCGAGATATTGGACGCCTTGTTGCTACCATGCAACAAGCGGACGTCAGCTCCCGAAAAGGCGATACGTGAGCGCAGCCTCCCGCGGTCTGCGCCGCCACGCCAGTAATTCCCGAGGCCTCTTTATGGGCCAGTTCCGGAGGGACAAGGCGGGCAAAGCCGCGCTCCCGCTACGGAGTGGTCCTCTGAAGACCACGGAAGCTACCGAAAAGCCGAGTGAACCCAGCTGCTGCAATTACGGCAAAACGGGTCACCGGCATAGAGCATGTCCGGACTACCGGCGTCTCTTGTGCTACCGATAAGACCGTCAGGCGTGTCCACGACCCGTTACCCCTTTGCAATCGGGGAAACGGACAAGGAGGCGAGTGAGGAACTCTCCTTTGCCTCCCGTGTTAAGCCTTGACGACAAAATTTCTCGAAAGGTTCCCGTGTAGCGACGCCACGCCAACAGGCTACCGGACGCAAGAAAAGGCGTAGGCGACAGCTACGAAGTCGAACAGCTACCGTTACGACCCTCCCAGGAGAGGACCCCTCTCTCGAGGAGGTTGTCGTAAATTCGGCTTCCGACCAGAGCGCTATTGCGTTCCGGGTGGAACCGCTTTTAGGCGGGAAACCCGTCCCAGCTCTCGTGGACTCTGGCGCGACCAAGACCTTTATCGGCCCCATTCTCAGCGAATGGGTAGCAGCTCTCGGCACAGAGGCGATCAAGATCCCACCGCGGTCCGTCGTGGTTGCGAATGGTCAGGTCGAGACTGTGCACCTGGCTTCCCGAGTGCCTTTGATCTTAAATGGCCGTCCGGTCATGGTTCTCGCGCACCATCTGCACTCGCTCTCGGAGGATCTAATCCTAGGGTTAGATAGCTTGCGGGCAGCCCGGATGGTGGTGGATTTCTACAGTGAGTCCTGGTGGTTTCGCGACGCACCAGAGACCCTGTACACCTTCACCCCGGAGGTCGGCACCCCCCGCATCACTACGTGCTGTGGGTTGTGCTCACCGGATCCCGATGAGGCGACTCGTCTCGACGAGCTCCTCAATGTTCACGTACCGCAAACCCCGGCTGAGTCGGCAGTCACCTCGCTCGTTGCTCACAGCATCGACGTGGGGGACAGCCCCCCGGTGAAGCAGCGGCCATATCCCGTTACTCCGGTCATCCGCGACATAATATGGGCGGAGGTGGATCGGATGCTCTCGACTGACGTAATCGAACCGTCAAGTAGCGACTGGGCTAGCCCGGTCGTTATGGTTAAAAAACCGAACGGTAAATACCGTTTTTGCATCGATTACCGAAGGGTTAACGCAGTCACGAAGAAGGATGCCTACCCCATCCCGAACATGACTGGTATTCTCGACGAATTGAGACAGGCCAATTACATCTCGACTCTGGATCTGAGTCAGGCGTATTGGCAAGTCCCAATGGATCCCGCTTCCCGTGAGGTTACCGCTTTCGTTGTGCCAGGCAGAGGCTTGTTCCAGTTCAAGCGAATGCCTTATGGCTTAACGAATGCTCCCGCAACGTTCCAGCGAATGCTGGACCGGCTTATCGGTGTGGAAATGTACCCACACGTTTTCGTTTACCTGGATGACATTATCATTGTCACCAGGACCTTCGAAGAACACCTAGTGTGGTTTCGGAGGGTTCTCGACAAGATCTCGGAGGCGGGGCTGGCAATCAATCGCGAAAAAAGCGAGTTTTGCCGCTCCCAAGTTCGCTATCTCGGCTTCCTGGTAAACAACCAAGGCCTTGAGATCGATCCCGAGAAACTGGCTCCCGTGCTCGATTATCCCGCCCCGCGAAATCTCCGGCAATTGCGTCGGTTCCTTGGCATGGCGTCATGGTACCGTCGCTTCATACCGGAATTCGCTACCATCGCCGAACCCCTGACTCGCCTTACTAAAAAGAACGTCGGGTGGCGATGGGATCCCGAACAGCAAGGTGCTCTCGACCAGCTGAAGCGGTGCTTGACGAGCGCACCGACGCTCGCATGCCCCGACTTCTCGCTCCCGTTCACGCTACAGACCGATGCTAGCGGAGTGGGTCTCGGTGCCGTTCTCACGCAAGTGATCGAGGGGCACGAGAGGGTTATCGCTTACGCGAGCCGCGCTCTCACCGCCCCGGAACGGAAATATTCCGTAACGGAGCAGGAGTGCCTCGCCGTGCTCTGGTCGATACGGAAATTCCGTTGCTACCTAGAGGGTTACAGCTTCACTGTGATCACTGATCACAGCAGCCTCAGGTGGTTACACAACCTGAAGAACCCCACTGGTCGGCTAGCCCGATGGGCATTGGAGTTGCTGGAATACAGCTTCAACATTATCCATCGAAAAGGCGCGCTGCACCATGTTCCCGACGCGCTCTCGAGGATCCCTGAAGGTCGGGATGACACCCTAGCGTGTATCCAAGACACTCGGGACCAATGGTACCGTCGCCGGGTTCGCGACGTCGAACGAATCCCGGATAAGTTCCCGGATTGGAAGTTGGTCGAGGGCCGGCTGTATTACCATCGACCCTCCCACTTAGCGGATCTCGAGTTTGAGGATCTCGACGCGTGGAAGCTCGTACTTCCTCGCGAGCTCCGGCAGCGCGCTCTCAGTGAGTGCCATTCGCTACCGCAAGCAGGCCACTTGGGGGTCGACAAAACGTACCGACGTTTGGCGATCACCTATTTCTGGCCTGGTCTTTTTAAAGACGTCGTAGCTCACGTGCGGAAGTGTGACACCTGCCAGCGCTGCAAAGTCGAGCAGCAAGCTCCCGCCGGTCTCATGGGTCATCGCATTGTCGAGGAGCCCTGGACGACCGTAGCTACCGACATCATGGGACCGATCACCCCTGGGCGATCCGGCCATGCCTACGTTCTCGTGATCCAAGATCTCTATACTAAATGGATAGAGGTCCAGCCCCTTCGCAGGGCGAATGGAAAAGCGATCGCGAAAGCTCTCGATGACCTGGTCGTCGCCCGCTGGGGGGCGCCCAAGGTCTTGATCACGGATAATGGCACCGAGTTGGTCAACCGCGACATACGCGAGTTGACTGAGCGCGTGGGGATGCGGCATAGCACTACGCCGCCATACCATCCCCAAGCCAATCCTACCGAGCGGGTGAATCGCGTGGTGAAAACCATGATTCGCGCCTTCCTGGATGGTAATCATCGGGAATGGGACGCGCACCTGCATGAGTTCCGGTTTGCGTATAACACGGCGCATCATAGCTCTCTACAGGCTACGCCTGCGTTCGCGAACTTCGGCCGCGAACCTGCGCCAGCGATATCGCTGCGCCGGGGGGCCGAGGGGGATCCCGAAATCACCCCACGTCCTCCCGAGGAGTGGGTGAGGCGTATGGCTCGTCTCGATACGCTAAGGACAGCCTTCACGCACGCTCTCGATGAAGCATTCCGTAGACAATCGGAACAGTACAATCTCCACCGTCGGGATCGTACGTTCCAGGTTGGCGATCTCGTACTGCGCCGGGCGCATCGGCTCTCGTCCGCAGCCAAGCGAGTGACGGCGGCTCTCGAGCCCCCTTTTGAGGGGCCCTTTCTGATCTCGAAGCAGCTCTCGCGGGTAGTTTACGAGCTATCCGATCTCGATGGGCGATCGAAGGGGAAGGTTTCCGTGCAGGACCTCAAACCTTATCGGACCCCGTGATTCCGGGCTAATATATTTTTTTGTATTCGCAGGTTACCGAGATGGCATCTGACACGACCACCCCGGACCGGGAGATTGTGGTGGTGGAGGATGAAGATGGCGGTGGTGCCATGGAGGAGGCGTCCGGACCTTGGTCCGAGGATTTGGCCCGCTTAGACGCCCCGTTCCCGAAGCCGACGATCACGTCGCCACCGCCCGCGCCATGGGTCCCGAGCACGTACGGGCCTGTGGAGCTCTTGCGGGCCTGTGCGGCGACGCTCCGGGACACTGAGTGTCTGGAGGGCGACTCCGCGGAGGACCTTATAAAGGTCATCCGCGAGTTAGCCCAGGATGCCCTGAGTCCCGGGCGGGCCGCGCACCCGGCGAGCTCCCCGGCTCCGGTGGCTCCCGGGGGCCCCCGTCCCAAAGGGGTCCGTAAGCTCCCGACCCCCGCTAACGCTGGTCCGGTGGCTTCGGGGAAGGCTCGAGGGCCAACCCCGGCCGCCGATCGCCGACCTCCGGGTGGCGGACCCCACCGTCAGCGGGGTATTGCTCTCGACCGGGCATGTTATAGCTGCGGTAAAGTAGGTCATCGCTACAGCAACTGCCCGCTCGGACCCCCCACCAAGACCTTCTGCCGCAGGTGCGGACGCAAGGGGAAAACCTTGCGAACGTGCCCGCACTGCAGCGGGGACTGGCGGCAGCAGGGGCCGTATGTCCCGCAGGCAGGCCGCAACGTCCCGCGGGAGGAGTTAAAGGGGATGCGAGTCGCGCAAGCGGAGGCCCGCAAGGCGCGACCCCCGCCGCCAACTCCCGTGCCGGACATGGCCGCTGACCCGGTTCCCGGACCTTCGGGTCAAAAAGCCCGGAGGCGACGCAGGGGTAGCCGAGGCGCGCGAAACACCCCGCGCACCTAAGCGGGCCCCGGCGAGTTCCCGCAAAATGGGCCTCTGGCCCATAGTTCTCGCGTGAGGTGGCAACACCTTCACAGCTCCCGCAAAATGGGCCTCTGGCCCATAGTTCTCGCGTGAGGTGGCAACACCTTCACAGCTCCCGCGATATGGGCCTCAGGCCCATAGTTCTCGCGTGAGGTGGCAACACCTTCACGGCTCCCGCAAAATGGGCCTCTGGCCCATAGTTCTCGCGTGCGGTGGCAACACCTTCACAGCTCCCGCAATATGGGCCTCAGGCCCATAGTTCTCGCGTGAGGTGGCAACACCTTCACGGCTCCCGCAAAATGGGCCTCTGGCCCATAGTTCTCGCGTGAGGTGGCAACACCTTCACAGCTCCCGCAATATGGGCCTCAGGCCCATAGTTCTCGCGTGAGGTGGCAACACCTTCACAGCTCCCGCAATATGGGCCTCAGGCCCATAGTTCTCGCGTGAGGTGGCAACACCTTCACGGCTCCCGCAAAATGGGCCTCTGGCCCATAGTTCTCGCGTGAGGTGGCAACACCTTCACAGCTCCCGCAATATGGGCCTCAGGCCCATAGTTCTCGCGTGAGGTGGCAACACCTTCACAGCTCCCGCAAAATGGGCCTCTGGCCCATAGTTCTCGCGTGGGGTGGCAACACCTTCACAGCTCCCGCAAAATGGGCCTCTGGCCCATAGTTCTCGCGTGAGGTGGCAACACCTTCACGGCTCCCGCTAAATGGGCCTCTGGCCCATAGTTCCCGCGTGAGGTGGCAACACCTTCACGGCTCCCGCAATATGGACCTCAGGCCCATAGTTCTCGCGTGAGGTGGCAACACCTTCACAGCTCCCGCAATATGGGCCTCTGGCCCATAACTCTTGCATGAGGCAACCGCGCCGTACAACTCCCGCAATCTGGGCCTCCGGCCCAGAGCCCTGCGTGAAGCGATAAAGCCTCACAGTTCCCGTGAGGGGGGGCCTCTGGCCCATAGTTCGCGGGGGAAAAGGGCAGCTTAACGATGGATCCCCGTCGTGCTAGCCCGACCCCCCCCAGTCGTGGCGTTCGCAGTGGCTGCGACGCCTCACCGTTCCCGCGAGTCGCCACGGATTGACTCGGGTTCCCGGCACCATCTTCACCGGAAGAGGTGTGGTCAGGTTGGAGCGGTTCTCGCAAGATCCCGGAGCCACCACCCAGACGAGGACGCTACGGCCGAATGGTAAGCCCGTTCCGATTGGTAAGCCCGTTCCGATTGGTTTTGTCCGTCCCTGGTGGTGGTAAGTGTGATCTCGATTTGCTCACTGCAAAATTTCTCGCGTCGCGGGGCGGCTATTCGTCCGCGGCAGATCTCGGTCTCTTCCCCATATTATAGCTACCGAATTGTAACGGGAAGAGACGACTATGCTATCGTTTACGCAAAAACTTTTTTGTTGTGCGATTTTTTTTTTGTTTCTCGTGCTGTGAGGCGATTGGTCGCCCGCGGTAGATCTCGATCTCTCCCACCTTAAGGCTACCGACTGTAACGGGAGAGATAAAGTTTTGCTATCGAATACGATCAATTGGTTGGTGTTCTGGTTATATTTCTCGCGCTGCGGGTGCTCGGTTCCCGCAGTAGGTCTCGGTCCTTCCCACCGTTCAAGCTACCGACTGCAACAGGGAAGGACAGGTATTGCTACCGTGTGTATTTCAGCTACGGCTCCTGCTTGGCAGAGATCACGTTGTTCCCTGATCGTAACCACCCTTAAGGGGTGGGGAGTTGTGACGTGATTTCTTTGAAACCGCGTCACAAGAGCGGCTACCGATCACGTGGTTTACGTGCATATGCCCGAGTCGCTACCGTGACGCGTGTTAAGGGTCTTTCTCCCCTTGTGCTCCGTTTTTTTTTATTTGTTTGTTATCGTTGTCGATCCCGTTTCCGTTTAGTTGGCGGGCAGAACTCGGTCGAGTGGCGTGGCGCTCAACGTATCGAGCAATCCCGACCGAGGGA
The DNA here is from genome assembly GCA_944452715.1 of Ophion slaviceki. Taxonomy (NCBI): domain Eukaryota; kingdom Metazoa; phylum Arthropoda; class Insecta; order Hymenoptera; family Ichneumonidae; genus Ophion; species Ophion slaviceki. The sequence goes on along the minus strand of OX101785.1, from coordinate 36,983,315 downwards.
AGCCGCCAACGAGACCGCTCTGGGGAATCGGCGCACGCCCGGCTGAGATGCCGGCGCCCCACGATGTGGTGCATCGTGTTGGAGAGCGGGCTGTTTGCGTTACGGGCGGAAGCTGGAGCTTTTCGCGCCGCGCTTCTGAAAAGAAGCATTGCCTGCTCTCACACGATGGCCCGGGGATGCGATCCCAGAGAGTCTCACCGCTACCGTTGGAGAGAGTCACCCGGTATGTTCCCGATCCGATCTCGAGGTAACTCGGGCAGAGATGACGGCTACCGAATTAAAATATTATTTCGATAATATTTCAGCTCCCGATTCTGGCGTAAGAGCTAAGTTTCGCTTAAACCGGCGATTTCGCACGGTTGGATCCCGCGAGCGTGTTGACAGTTTTTCTGTTAACGCGCTCTGTCTCGCTCTCGAATAATCCCTCGCGCGCCGGTCTTGGTCGCGCGAGGTAGAGAAAATTACGAATTTTCAGGTGAGACAGTAGAGTCTCCCGAAGTGCGCCTGATTCCGAATTTGACGTTCTCGTGACAGTTGTCGATGGGACGGCGAGCCACGAGCTTCGCGATCGAGAGACCGGTCGTGTCTCTCTCGCGCCCGTGACGTCGCGCCGTAGTTCCCGTTCTAGAGACACGTCGTCGTGCCTTCTCGCTCCCGCGCGTACGACGTCTTCCTCCGCTTTCGTGTTCGCGTTGAGTGCGTTGACGTAACCAGATCCCGGGTGGTTAACCCACCGGCTCCCGCACAATAAAATAAAACCTTATTTTATTTTATTGGTGACGTTTTCGGTGTCGCGAAAGTGACAGATCCCGTGATCGTTCACGCTACTCGCAGTGAATCCCGACCCCTCTACCACAACCCACAGCCTGAGCGGCCGTACTGTACCGCAACCGTCCTCCCGTGCAGTGCATCCAGTTTAGTCCGGTTATACGATTCCGGCGATTAAAAATCGAGGAGGTCTCCAGACTCCGAACCCGGTTAGGATTCCGGGATACCAAAAATCAAGGAGAGCTCCAGTCTCCGCCTGGCGGGTCGGGTTTGATCACCCCGACCCCAGTTTAGTCCGGTTGAGAAATCCGGCGATACAAAATTCTCTGGCGCCCCGGGTATTGGGGATGCACGCGCACGGGGTGGACGGCCGAAGGTGACGGTTTCTCGCACCAGATCCCGATTTGAGTTCTCGCTCAGTTCTCGTTCAGTTCTCGTGGTTAGAGAAATATCGTCCGTCACAATATATATATATATATATATATTGTAACGGGTAACCCCTTATTACATTAAATTTATTTGGGTTCGGGACTCGAATAGGGAGTAAATTAATTGAGACCTTTTTATCTCACAAAAAGAATCGATTTTTTATTGGTAATTCCTTTGACATTTTTCAATCTTCGGGTTCGGGCTCGCTCGGCCGCTAACCCTTTTGTTTTCCTTCCTTCTCTCTTTCTCTCGTGGGGAATGCTCCTTGTTCTCCTTGCCTTCCGTTGGGCTTTAAAGACCGATAATTTATTTCGAGGCGCTTGGTCAGCTGGGAATCCTCGGCTTTAATTTCCCACTTTATAAATTTCTCTAATTTTGCTTGTTAATCGTCCTTTCGCCACCGATCCTCGTTCCTTATTCTTTATTGCCTTTTCTTTTCAGTCCCGATCCCATCCTTTCACGAATATTTTCCTTACTTTCTTCAGCTTGGATATATAATCGCTACTCCAGACACTCGGGTACTTAATCAGAGGTCCAAAGACTTGATTTCTTTTTGTCCACCCTCAGCTTATGCTTTTGCCAAACATTATCCTTACTTCTTTCAGCTTGGACCTCTGTTCGTTTCCGAACTTGCGTCTGAGTTGGACTTAGACCCAGAAGTGTCTTCCTATCCTCAGGAAGGCCCTTTTATACCCCTGGTTTCCCGGTAATTCTTTCCCCTTCCCAAGCGCCTTTTTACAATAATTGTTGCTTTAATGTTCTCTTCTTTCTTTTTCTTTTTCTGTTGACTTTTATTCTATATTTTGGGGTTTCCCCGAGGAATGGCACCACTTGTGTCATTTCGAACTAATTTCTCCACGAAAGATAGAGACGGCCGTGGCCGCGCTTGACACATTATTGCCCTCCGCTCGGTTTGCTTAGTACGCGCGCGTGAGACGGATCTCTCCGTCTCAACATATATATATTGTGATCTCCCAAAAAAACTCAGGAGAACTATCCGAAAAAATGCGGTGCGCTTCTGGGCCGGGATTCGAACCCGGGACCTTTCGATTGCCGGTCGACAGTTCTGACCAACTGAGCTACGCCAGCCCGCTTATCTCACCTTTCTCGGATAGTCTCTATATGGTAACGCAACGTTACAATATATATATATATATATATATATATATATATATATATATAGGTAATTATATATGCTAGACGAATTAAACAAAACAATCTTGTTTTTTTTACAGGTGTTTGAACTACTTCGGATCAGAGGAAAAATTGCAATCACACGAGGTCCATTGTGGAGCAATAAATGACTGTGCAATTCGACTACCAGATGACACCAATAAGTGGCTCCAGTTCAGCAACTTTAGCCGGAAAGAGCGACATCCTTTCATTGTGTATGCCGATTTGGAGTGTGTGTTGGCAAAGACCGATGGGGTGAACCTAGCGAAAGATATGTATCGACACCATGAAGTGTTTAGTATCGGATATTACGTGTGTTGTTCGTATGACGATTCATTATCATCATATGACTTGCGTGGCAGTGACGATTGTGTGTTGTGGTTTGTTGTACACCTAAAAAATCTAGCACTGCGGATAAAAGAAATTTTCTGTGATAATGTACCAATGGTGTATTTAACACCGAGCGAGTGGGCTGGTTTTCGGGCAGCGACTCAATATCACATATGTGAGAAACCATTTGCGCAAGAAGATGTACGCGTTCGAGATCATTGCCATCTGACTGGGCGCTATAGAGGCCCTGCCCATTCCAACTGCAACGTAAATTACAAACAGTCATTTTTCATTCCAGTAGTTTTCCACAATGTATCCGGTTATGATGCACATTTTATAATCACGGAAGTGGCCACAGCGTTCGAAGGAAGAACCGATGTGCTTCCAATCACAAAGGCGAAATACATCTCCTTCACGAAGCATGTTAAAATTACAGACGATTCAAACCACAAGATCCAATTGCACTTTATCGACTCATACAAATTCCTCAACACCAGTCTCGACAAATTAGCCTCAATTTGACCGAGGACAAACTCAAAATGTTACGCACGCAATTCCGAACTCTCTTAACAGACGATTTCAATTTGCTGACGCGAAAAGGGGTCTTCCCTTATGAATATATTGATGACGTGAGCAAGCTAAACGACACTTGTCTACCACCACGTGACGCATTTTACAGTTCCCTGACAGATGCTACAGTATGTGAGAGCGAGTACGCACATACTGAGAAAGTTTGGGAGCGGTTGTCCATTCGAACGCTAGGTGACTATAGCGATTTGGATCTGAAGACAGATGTCTTGTTATTAGCCGATATTTTCGAAAACTTTCGAAAAACATGTGTTGAGAGCTATGGCCTAGATCCCGCGTATTACTACACATTGCCCGGATATACCTGGGATACAATGTTAAAACACTCGAATGTCAAGTTTGCCAGTAACAAGTTTGCCAATAACAAGTACATGGAGTCGTTCAATCCATCGAAAGCATCATCATACTTGATGTATTTTAATGTCAACAATTTGTATGGATGGGCAATGTGTCAACGCTTACCATATGCAGATTTTCGATGGGTCAACGACGTGTCCAATTTTGATTCATCATGCATCGCGCTAGACTCACCTATAGGCTATATCCTTGAAGTCGACTTGGAATATCCCCAATCTCTACATGATGCGCACAAGGGCCTGCCGTTTTGTCCAATACATGAAAAACCGTCGGGTAAGGAGGGGGAAAAGCTGTTGGCAACCGTCTGCGATGAAAAGCGCTACATCATATACTATCGGACTTTGCAACAGAGCTTACGCCATGGTCTTTGCCTCATGAAAATCCATAGAGTCCTACAGTTTACACAATCCCCATAGCTGCGTTCATATATTGAGTTAAATACCCAGTTTCGAACGCTTGCCAAAAACGATTTCGAAAAGAATTTATTCAAATTAATGAATAATGCGGTCTTTGGCAAAACGATGGAGAATGTGCGCAATCATGTAGATGTAAAGCTTTTAACAAAATGGGAGGGCAGGTATGGTGCAGAGGCAATGATTGCGAAGCCAAACTTCCACAGCCGAAGTGTTTTTTTCGGAAAACCTCGTTGCCGTGGAATTGCGCAATCTCGAGGTGAAATTCAACAAGCCGATATATGTGGGTATGTGTATACTCGACATATCCAAAACGTGCTTGTATGGATTTCATCACGAGTATATTGTACCTCTGTATCGAGATAAATGTAAAGTCATGTATACCGATATGGGTAGTCTCATATATGACATTGAGAGCGATTATATATATGCCGACATGAAGCGCGACATTTCAAAATTCGATACAAGCGATTATTCGGCGGACAATAAGTATGGTATACCGCTCGTCAACAAGAAGGTACCCGGTCTCATGAAGGACGAACTTAATGGAGCAATTATGACCGAATTTATTGGACTTCGATCGAAACGCGACACGTGTTGAGGGTAAGCAGGACACTAAAAAAGTTAAAGGTGTCGAGAATAGTGTCGTGACTAGGGCAATAACATTTGACGATTTTGCTCAATGCTTGAAGGAAAATATTTGAATGGAGCGTAGTCAAACATGCATTCGATCAAAATTACACAAAGTCTACACCATCCGTGAGACAAAAATCGCTCTGAGCCCACATGACGATAAGCGGTATATCATACCTGGGACCTCTGATACCCTACCATGGGGGCATTATAGAATACCGTCGTAAAAAATTATCTATTTTTTTTTCTACAACCGTCATGTAAAATTATGTACATTTTTGTGAATATTAATGTACAAAACTCGTGAAAATTATGTATATATTTTGTTCACTCGATGTAAAACTTGTTAAAATTATGTTTATTGTTGTAAATATTTAATCGTGCAAGAATGAATTTATTATTTTCTGTAAATAAAGAAACGGACTTTTTATAATCCCATGTGTTTATTCACTCAATCCATCTCCTCGTACCCACGTTCCACGAAAAAAAAACATGCATGAGCGGTTCAAAAAGTTTCAAGCGACATTTGACGACGTTCATGAGAAGTTTGAAGATGTTCGTGAGACGTTCGAGAGACTTTCGAAAACGTTCATAAGACGTTTCAAGACATTCATGAGAGGTTCCAAGACGTTCAAGAGATCTGTGCCGATATTCCTAATACGTTTGAAGACATCGACGAGGGGTTCGAAGACGTTTAAGAGAATTTCAAAGACATTCACGATGGGGTTTGAAGACGTTCAAGATACTTTCGAATACGTTCAAGAGACTTTCGACGACATTCATAATACGTTTGCAGATATTCATGAGGGGTTCGAAGACGCTTGAGAGACTTTTAAAGACATTCACGAGGGTTTCGAAGACGTTCAAGAGACTTTCGAATACGTTCAAGAGATTTTCGACGACATTCATAATACGTTTGAAGACATTCATAAGGGGTTCGAAGACGCGTAAGAGATACTTTCAAAGACATTCACGAGGGGTTTGTCCGAAGACGTTCATAAGACCTTTGAAGACATTCAAGAGATGTTCGAAATATTCATAAGACGTTTGAAGACATGCATGAGGGGGTTCAAAGAATTTCAAGAGACTTCCTACGACGTTCATGGGGCGTTTGAAGATGTTCGTGAGACGTTCAGGAGACTTTCGAAAATGTTCATAAGACGTTTGAAGACATTCATGGGAGGTTCGAAGACGTTTAGAGACTTTCGAAGACATTCAAGAGATCTTCGACGATAATCATAATACGTTTGAAGACATTCATGAGGCGTTCGAAGACACTTGAGAGACTTTCAAAGACATGTAGAAGCTGTTCAAGAGACTTTTGACGACATTCATAAGGGGTTCGAAGACGCTTAAGAGAGACTCTCAAAGACATTCACGAGGGGTTCGTCCGAAGACATTCATAAGACCTTTGAAGACATTGAAGAGACGTTCGAAAATATTCATAATACGTTTGAAGACATCGATGAGGGGTTCGATGACGTTTTAGAGACTTTCACAGACATTCACAAAGCGTTTGAAGACGTTCAAGATACTTCCGAATACGTTCAAGAGACTTTCGACGACATTCATAATACGTTTGAAGACACTCATGAGAGGTTCGAAGACGTTCAAGAAACTTTCGGCGACATTCATAATACGTTTGAAGACGCTTAAGATACTTTCAAAGACATTCACGAGAGGTGCCAAGACGTTCAGAAGCTTTCGAAGACATTCAAGAGATCTTTGACAATATTCATAATACGTTTGAAGACATCGATGAGGGGTTCAACGACGTTTTCGAGACTTTCAAAGACATTCACAAAGCGTTTGAAGACGTTCAAGAGACTTTCGACGACATTCATAATACGTTTGAAGACATTCATGAGGGGTTCGAAGACGCTTGAGAGACTTTCATACACATTCACAAGGGGTTCGAAGACGTTCAAGAGACGTTCGACGACATTCATAATACGTTTAAAGACATCGGTGAGGGGTTCAATGACGCTTAAGAGAATTTCAAAGACATTCGCGAGAGGTTTGAAGACGTTCAAGACGCTTTCGAAGACGTTCAGAGATCTTCGACGACATTGATATCACGATGTTCGACGACATCCATGAACCGAAGACTTTCATGACGTTTGAGTTTTGCTGGAATTGTTTGAGTTTGTTTGGGATTTTCACCCAAGCCAACTCAAACAATTCCGGCAAAACTCAAAATTGGGTGAAAATCCCAAACAACCTTGTGTGAAAATCCCAAAGAAACTCAAACAATTCCGGCAAAACTCAAAATTGGGTGAAAATCCCAAACAACCTTGTGTGAAAATCCCAAAGAAACTCAAACAATTCCAGCAAAACTCAAACGTCATGAAAGTCTTCGGTTTATGGATGTCGTCGAAGATCGTGATTCAATGTCGTCGAAGATCTCTGAACGTCTTCGAAAGCCTCTCGAATATCTTCAAACCTCTCGCGAATGTGTTTCAAAGTCTCTTAAGCGTCATCGAACCCCTCATGGATGTCTTTAAACGTGTTATGAATGTTGTCGAAAGTCTCTCGAACGTCTTCGAACCCCTTGTGAATGTCTATGAAAGTCTCTCAAGCGTCTTCGAACCCCTCATGAATGTCTTCAAACGTATTATGAATGTCGTCGAAAGTCTCTTGAACGTATTCGAAAGTTTCTTCAACGTCTTCAAACGCTTTGTGAATGTCGTTGAAAGTCTCGAAAACGTCGTCGAACCCCTCATCGATGTCTTCAAACGTATTATGAATATTGTCAAAGATCTCTTGAATGTCATCGAAAGTTTCTGAACGTCTTCGCACCTCTCGTGAATGTCTTTGAAAGTCTCTTAAGCGTCTTCAAACGTTTTATGAATGTCGCCGAAACGCTTTGTGAATGTCTGTGAAAGTCTCTAAAACGTCATCAAACCCCTCATCGATGACTTCAAACGTATTATGAATATTTTCGAACGTCTCTTGAATGTCTTCAAAGGTCTTATGAATGTTTTCGGACGAACCCCTCATGAATGTCGTTGAGAGTCTTTCTTAAGCGTCTTCGAACCCCTTATGAATGTCGTCAAAAGTCTCTTGAACGTCTTCGAGCCCCTTGTGAATGTCTTTGAAAGTCTCTCAAGTATCTTCGAACCCCTCATGAATGCTTTCAAACCCTTCGTGAATGTCTGTAAAAGTTTCTAAAACGTCGTCGAACCCCTCATCGATGTCTTCAAACGTATTATGAATATCGTCAAAGATCTCTTGAATGTCTTCAAAAGTCTCTAAATGTCTTCGAACCTCTCATGAATGTCTTCAAACGTCTTATGAACATTTTCAAAAGTCTCTTGAACGTCTCTTGAAACTCTTTGAACCCCCGCATGCATGTTTTCAATCGTCTTATGAATATTTTCGAACATCTCTTGAATGTCGTCAAAGGTCTTATGAATGTCTTCGGACAAACCCCTCGTGAATGTCTTTGAGAGTCTCTTAAGCGTCTTCGAACCCCTTATAAACGTCTTCAAACGTATTATGAATGTCGTCGAAAATCTCTTGAACGTATTCGAAAGTCTCTTGAACGTCTTCGAAACCCTCGTGAATGTCTTTGAAAGTCTCTCAAGCATCTTCGAACCTCTTATGAATCTTAAACGTCTTCAAACCCCATCGTGAATGTCTTCGAAAATCTCTTAAACGTCTTCGAACCCCTCGTCGATGTCTTCAAACGTATTAGGAATATCGTCACAGATCTCTTGAACGTCTTCGAACCTCTCATGAATGTCCTCAAACGTCTTATGAACATTTTCGAATGTCTCTTAAACGTCTCACGAACATCTTCAAACGTCTCATGAACGTCGTAAAAACTTGCTTGAAACTCTATGAACCCCTCATGCACGTTTTTTTTTCGTGGAACGTGGGTACGAGGAGATGGATAGAGTGAATAAACACATGGTATTATAAAAAGTCCGTTTCTTTATTTACAGAAAATAATAAATTCATTCTTGTACGATTATTTATTTACAATAATAAACATCATTTTAACAAGTTTTACATCGAGTGAACAAAATATATACAGTATTTTCACGAGTTTTATACATCAATATTCACAAAAATGTACACAATTTTACATCACGGTTGTAGAAAAAAAAATAGATAATTTTTTATGATGGTATTTTATAATGCCCCCATGGTAGGGTATCAGAGGTCCCAGGTATGATATACCGCTTATCGTCATGTGGGCTCAGAGCGATTTTTGTCTCACGGATGGTGTAGACTTTGCGTAATTTAGATCGAATGCATGTTTGACTACGCTCCCTTTTAATATTTTCCTTCAAGCATTGAGCAAAATCGTCAAATGTCAAATGAGCCCTAGTCACGACACTGCTCTTGACACCTTTAACTTTTTTAGTGTCCTGCTTACCCTCAACACGTGTCGCGTACATTTTCGATCGAAGTCCAATAAATTCGGTCATAATCGCCGAATAATCGCTTGTGTCGAATTTTGAAATGTCGCGCTTCATGTCGGCATATTCATCATCGCTCTCAATGTCATATATGAGACTATCCGTATCGGTATACATGACTTTACATGTATCTCGATACAGAGGTACCATATACTCGTAATGAAATCCATACAAGCACGTTTTAGATATATCGAGTATACACATACCCACATATATCGGCTTGTTGAATTTCACCTCGAGATTGCGCAATTCCACGGCAACGAGGTTTTCCGAAAAAACACTTCGGCTGTGGAAGTTTGGCTTCGCAATCATTGCCTCTGCACCATACCTGCCCTCCCGATTTGTTAAAAGCTATTCATCTACATGATTGCGCACATTCCCCATCATTTTACCAAAGACCGAATTATTCATTAATTTGAATAAATTGTTTTCGAAATCGTTTTTGGCAAGCGTTCGAAACTGGGTATTTAACTCAATATATGAACGCAGCCATGGGGATTTTGTAAACTGTAGGACTCTATGGATTTTCATGAGCAAATTCCGATAGTGTATGATGTAGCGCTTTTTATTGCAGACGGTTGCAGATCACAGATTTTCCCCCTGCTTACCCGGCGGTTTTTCATGTATTGGACAAAACGGCAGGTCTTTGTGCGCATCATGTAGAGATTGGGGATATTCCAAGTCGACTTCAAGGATGTAGCCTATAGGTGAGTCTAGCGCGATACATGATGAATCAAAATTGGACACGTCGCACATAGATTGTTTTTCACGATTTAGGCGGCCAAAATTATTTTATGTGATATTTATATTACAAAATAGTTACATAAAAAGAATTCAGTGTTTGGAATAATTTACCGAAATTATTTGTCGGTGCACGGTGGTGCGCCTAACCTACTTGTGATTTTTTATCAAAAAATATTTTAGTCGAGATCGTAGTTGATTTCAAAGTGTTTTTTTAATATTATATTGAACATACATATAACATACACTCCCGGCTTTCCCCAAGGAGGGACAGCTGTCTACGTTTTAGTAATACTTTCGGGTATTATTAAATAAAACAAAGTTTATTTTGTCCTACTAAGTAGGTAAATATATATTATTCAAATAATCTTTACATTCGTTATACAATAGGAAAGTTACTTATTCAGTCTTATTCATCTACATTTAAGTTTTCGCAGCTTTCATCAATTTCCATTGGTCGGTTTGGCTCAGCAGGAATTAATAGCTGCATTGTCTCAGGCAAAAATAATTTTACAGCGGTTTTTTTTATCTTTCTCATGGAACTAATAAATGGGTCGGATGTTAATAGTAACCTATGATAAATATCTAAGTTACATTCTTCCCTCGAAAACTTGCGAGCAAAGTTTAGGCGATAAGACCTAAAATGCTTATTGCGGGCCTCAGCAGCTTCTTCAGAAAGTTGCCCTATCGGCAACAACGAATTTTCTATTATTGAAGCTCCATGAATTAAGACCTTATGCATCGTTGGAGTCATAGGATGCCAGCCATATAACTCAACATATAGTTTCGCAGTTTCCATGGCGTATTTATCATATTTTGCTACGTCAATCTTATGGCCGCTTGATATGGCTTCTAATATCACTTTTAATCTAAAAATCAAGTGATAACTTATCCCAGTGATTTCTGCAGCCAATTCTGGGTTCTCGAAGAATCTTCTGCTGGTGTTTCCGTCGTTTGTGTTTCCGAAGTTACTTTTTGGCATATCGACTAAGAGTCCTGTCTCCTCTCTAAATCTTTGCTGAATTTCAATTTTCTTCTGCTTCTCTAGCTTTTTTTCTTCTTCGGTTCGTCTCTCGCGATATTTTTTCACGGGCAATTTATATGCTAAATGCAGCACACTTTCGAATATCCGGATTCTTGCACGTAATACGGAAAGGCCAAATTCAAGAGCTTCAGGGCATACATCATTCTTTTTTGTTAAATCCTTAAAGTCTTTTGATGTAGCTCCACATATATAACACCTGCTGGTCGATTTGGTGTCTGTAGCTGCGTTGCAGACCTTTCCGTCAACCATAGTCATTTTAAAACTATGTTGAAAAAAAAAATTCTCTCCATTGAGGTCTACTTTCGTCAAGTTTAATGAATTTTCACTATTCTTTACATAATTGATTTCTTCTTTTGTGATGTCCGTAGATTCTTTTACGAATCTAAATCTTATTGGACGGCAATATCTAGGTGAAGATGGAGTTGGGTTTTGCCACACGATTTTACTTTTATCTTCACCACAAACAATTCGTAGAGGCACAAATGAGCTTATAAAAATATTAGCATCAGAGTCATCTTTATTTGAGAGTCTTTGTTTAAACTGGGCTTGTTGAGAGCCGTCACAACCCCATTTGCAGATTAACAGTAACGAGTTCCTTTCAACGGCATCAAGTGTGAGTAAGACTTCTTTTAAGAAGAGTGATAATCTGGTTATAGTGTGATCCAACAAAGATTGTAGGTTTCCTTCCGCGCAGGTAGATGTCACTCGTAATGACTCCTTGGGTGGGTAGCAATCTTCTTTGGCCTTCAATAATAATTCATAATGTGGATAGAATCTTTTGTTCGTTGCTCGAATAATTTCGTATTGTCTTCTGGTCAAATCGGCTTCAACAAACATTGTCAGTGCTTGCAGAGGAGTAAGGGGCTCTATTTCTTTAGACTTTGAATGTCTGTTTTTACAATCGCTGGCAGACGCAGCAGAATTTGTAATGTCCTTTAAAACAGTAGACGCGTTTCTTTTTCCCTCTGTTTGTAAAATTACTTGTGCCGCGTGAACAATTACTTCTTCGTCGTAAGATGCGCGGACTGCTTCAGTTTTTCTTCTCTTTGTCCTTTCGTTGGATTCGCTAAAGGGTTTGGTAGGTCGTCCTGGCCTTTGATGCGTGTCTACGGGGATCTCAAATGTTCCTTCCAACCAAGAATTATTGGCCGCCAAAAAGTTTTGAAGTATTCTGTGCGCCTGAGACCACCTCTTTATTAAATTACTTTTAAAATACGAAAACTTCTTTTTTATCACATTTTTATGTTCTTCTGTGTCCCCGTAACACACGAGTAAATAATTTTCTAAATATTTAATTTTTTCATTTATCGATAATGAATGTTGCTCATTCATTTTATCGAAGAGGTATTTACGGGTCAACATTTTCACCCCTGAGCAGCCAGATGAACCTATGACAATAAAAAAATAATATTAACACAAAAACATAAAATCCGATTTTTTCCTATTTTTGTCTCAAAAATTTCAAACTCGTTTATTTTGAAAACTAGCAAAAACTAGCAGCTGATTTTAAGCAGTTTTCTTTATTAGACTTTATATTATATAATGAAATCAAAAATTTAACTCGGAAAGGTGCGGAAGTAAAGTTTTTTTTCGATTGAAATTGAAAAATAAAGAAAAATCATTTCTAAAAAAGGGTATCATTGTCGGCTCATTAAGTTATTTATTGACAATATATTTAATACTATTTCATATTAATTTAATAAAGGCTTACCTGGATTATTGGTATCCATCACTTAAACAAGCAAATATGCCACGACACATAAAGTGCGACAATCAAGTTTCGACTAGTAATGCAGCGCGCTCGCGCTGTCTAGGGGTGTGGGTGGGGTTGGCTATTGTTCGTCAGGTAGTCTACAATTGCAGGAAAAAAATTGTTTGTCATTAGTCAATTTTAGGAATTTTGACTTATGGCCGCCTAAATCGTGAAAAACGATCTATGTGCTTCGTTGACCTATCAAAAATCTGCATATGGCAAGGGTTGACACATTGCCCATCCATACAAATTGTTGACATCAAAATACATCAAGTATGATGATGCTTTCGATGGATCAAACGACTCCATGTACTTGTTATTGGCACATGCATATCGGTTCGAGCATTGACTCAGACCACCGCGTATACCCCGCTCAACGAATGAAACCATGTCAATGTCAGTTAGTAATTCAAACTTGACATTCGAGTGTTTTAACATTGCATCCCAGATATATCCGGGCAATGTGTAGTAATACGCGGGATCTAGGCCATAGCTCTCAACACATGTATTTTGAAAGTTTTCGAAAATATCGGCTAACAACAAGACATCTGTCTTCAGATACAAATCACTATAGTCACCCAGCGTTCGAATGGAGAACCGCTCCCAAACTTTCTCAGCATGTGCGTACTCGCTCTCACATACTGTAGCATCTGTCAGGGAACTGTAAAATGCGTCACGTGGTGGTAGGCAAGTGTCGTCTAGCTTGGTCACGTTATCAATATATTCATAAGGGAAGACCCCTTTTCGCGTCAGCAAATTGAAATCGTCTGTCGAGAGAGTTGGGAATTGCGTGCGTAAAATTTTGAGTTTGTCCCCGGTAAAAAATGAGGCTAATTTGTCCAGACTGGTGGTGAGGAATTTGTATGAGTCGATAAAGCGCAATTGGATCTTGTGTTTTGAATCGTCTGTAATTTTAACATGCTTCGTGAAGGAGATGTATTTCTCCTTTGTGATTGGAAGCACATCGGTTCTTCCTTCGAACGCTGTGGCCACTTCCTTGATTATAAAATGTGCATCCTAACCGGATAAATTGTGGAAAACTACTGGAATGAAAAATGAGTGTTTGTAATTTAAGTTGCAGTTGGAATGGGCAGGGCCTCTATACCGCGCAGTCAGATGGCAATGATCTCGAGCGCGTACATCTTCTTGCGCAAATGGTTTCTCACATATGTCACATTGAGTCGCTGCTCGAAAAGCTGCCCACTCACTCAGTGTTAAATACACCATTGGTACATTATCACAGAAAATTTCTTTTATTCGCAGTGCTAGATTTTTTAGGTCTTCAACAAACCACGATACACAATCGTCACTGCGACGCGAGTGATAAGATGATAATGAATCGTCATACGAACAACACACGTAATATCCGATACTAAACACTTCATGGTGTTGATACATATCTTTCGCTAGGTTCACCCCATCGGTCTTTGCCAACACACACACTCCAAATCAGCATACACAATGAAAGGATGTCGCTCTTTCCGGTTAAAGTTGCTGAACTGGAGCCACTTATTGGTGTCATCTGGTAGTCGAATTGCACAGTCATTTATTGCTCCACAATCGACCTCGTGTGATTGCAATTTTTCCTCTGATCCGAAGTAGTGCAAACACGTGCAAAAAAACAAGATTGTTTTGTTTAATTCGTCTAGCACAGATAATTACCTATATATATATATTATATATTATATATTATGTTAACTACATACCGATCACAGATATATTTTTTATGCTCCATTTTGGTCAGTTGTGCCCTCACGAGTCTTGACAGGTTCTTGATCCATACGAAGTGCCCCACATTGCTGTCCTCGGTATCTTGCATGTACAGCAAATTGATGTGCTTTTCCTTCTTGTGTTGAGTTATGCGTATTGGAACAATGTCCTTTTTGGTGGTGGTGGTATACACGTTGATCGATACATTGTTATGAAGTTCAAATTTTTTAATTTGATGTATCGTCACCGGGAATTCGATATCCTTCAGATTCAGTACTGCCGAATAATGAGGGTAAGAAGATAGACGGTCACTGTTTCGTTTAGCTGGGTATAGAGCAGCGACAACTGCCCATGCGAAACATGCATTACCGCCTGATTTCACGTTAACCACAGCCCTCTTCATCATTATTTCCCGCGGCAATGATATGGAGCACCCGGCACGCATCGAACTATACTTATTCACATTTATCGAGAGGTTAAGTATTTTCTGCCGAGTCTAGCCACTATCACGTTCTTGAAATTCATCGAGTAAGGTTAAAGTTGGCGCCATAACACGCTGTTCATACCACTGGTTCAAATCGTTTGTGATAAATAGTTAGCAGTTTCGCGTGTTGACTCTTTTATTCGCATGTTTGTCACCACTCGCGAATTCACCATTAAACACTGTATTGATTTTAATGATTTTGTGCTTGCTGATAATATTTTGCACATGATGAAGCACCAGATTCGAGCGGAGCGAATTATTAAAAAGGCTCTTCCTTCGGGAAAAAATCAGTCCTCTCTCTCGGGAAAACGGAGTTTCCCGACAACGCGTTGATCGCTCGGGGAAACTGAGACAAAAGACAGGAAGTCGGGATGCATCGGGTCAAACTATTTTATGGGTCTTGCAGCTCAAGTGGTCCATCGGCGCCAACGGCCCTTCCCGATAGATCCCTAAAGTTTATAGTTTTTCCAAGAAATCGTGACTTGTCGAGGCTTGTCTAAAGTTTTGGTGAGATTCGTGACAGGTGGACGCGCTGTTACGTCCCAGCCTTCACGTTTTTTTTTCTCTCTTTTTGAAACCACGATGGTAAATACGCACGATAGCAGCACCCTCACTCATCGACCAAAAACCTATATTTCTTTAACGCTAAGCGAGCGATAGCCGAAACGTACCACAAGACCAAAAGCGAAACCGTCGCACGTAGGTCCCGACGCATAAACATAGCCAACGCCAGAAGAATTTACGAGAGGAGCGCACTCGCAGCCTCGGAAGAGAAACCCTACGCCTAGAGCACTCGAACAAAATACAGGGACCGAACTACGCCACAATCCTACCTTGTCCTAAAACCCAAACAATCCCACGAAGAAAACTCGCTTGCGTCAGAACACGTCACCCGGTCATATCGCAAGACCCACGAAACCTCGGTCGCTGAACCCGATCCTCGGACATAGAACAATGGCCGCATTCACCATAGCGATGACCTAATAAGTAGATGAACAAAACTATTCCCACGCATGACGCCGACCTATCACGTAAGTCAGCGTACATTCTCACGATTGATTAACCAATCACTAAGAAGCTCTGATCCGAAAATGCATTCCCCCAAAAAAGCTCCTTCCCCTACAACCAGACTTTCCTGATTTTCATATCACGAAGGAGCAGACACTCTGTATTCGAACTCCGAACTGAACAGTCGACTTACAAGGCTAAACCCTTTCGCTCTGCGTTTCCGTGTAATAATTGTACGAGTAACCATCTTTGTATCAAAATTATAAGTTTGTAAGAGTTAAACGTAATAAACGTGAACTACGTGAATTAAGACAAAATCTACGCGTCTGAACATTTATTTGATCAACGATCAATCCATCGGGCGGATCCAACTCTCTTACCAGAATCACGCACCTCAAATTCGTCTCAATCCAAATTGTTATTAAACTGTGTTCGGAACTCACGCGGACGCCAAACAAAGACTCACTGCGCAATCAAATTCAATTCGAACTTTCGCGTTCTAAATCGGCAACCTCGCGAGTCCCACCTAAATCTCCCTCCGGGACGTAACAGTTTAGTATACAATAAAACTGGTGGCAGCGGAAAAAATAAAAAAAACCTTCAAATAAATTGCCCATCAGCAATAAAACTGGTGGCAGCGGAAAAAAGAAGAAAAACTTTTAATAAATAACCCATCGGTTAATAAAACTGGTGGCAGCGGAAAAAAAAGAAAAAAACTTCAAATAAATGACCCATCAGTATTAAAACTGGTGGCATCGGAAAAATTAAGAGACAATTTATCGGTTATAATACTGGTGACAATCAATCCGGTGTCGGTGAAAAACGGATCACGAACGCGGAATAAACTATCGTGTAAAAATAAAATAAAAAGACTCTCTTCCGTGTGAAACGAACAAGTGCTCCACACCAACGTCGCACCGAGATCAACACAAGGGACGCAGAGCCATAAATTAACGAAGGACGCAAGGCCGAAGAGCAGACCCGAGCCAGCGACGCACACCCGGACTGCAGGTCAAAACACCAGCCGCACCTCACGATAAGTCAAGTAGCCTAACGCCACTTGGCTGCAACCGAACATCATTGGCACGAGCGAGCTACAAGATCATCACTGAGTAAGTCATAAACTCATAATGTCTACACCAATCCAAATGGAGACTTCGGAAGCCCATCACCCAGCTCAACAGAGTCAAATCTACACATCACAGACAACGATTCCACCACCAAATGCGCATAACTATTATCAAGCGTCTTTCGAAAATAATATATATCCACTACACGCTAATTATCGAGATTTCACAAGATATTTACCCGAGTTCGATGGGACGCCTAAAACATGTTCGTTAAACAATTTTTTGAGCTATTGCGATAACGCGAAAGAATTCATCCCAGCTGTAGGCGAACGATTAATAGTCACACTCTTAAAGAGTAAATGCAAAGGAATCGCTTGCGATAGTCTCGAAAGCTTTACAATAACAACAATCGATGAGTTCACAGACATCCAAAAACGAAAATTCATCCCTTCCAAACCCCCTCTCACCTGGATCACGGAAATGAGCACATTTTCCCAAAAAGATAAAGAAACGGTACTCAGCTTCTACAGTAGACTAAACACTCACTTGAAAAAGACAAACCAAGCCATCGAGAATTCGAACTTACGTTCCATCGAAGGAGCGAAAATTTTCGCGGAAGACATAGCGACTGATCAATTTCGAAGAGGTCTTAACGCCGCCTATCGCCCCCATATAGCATGCAAACGGTACCCAAATCTCGAAAGCATTTTCAAACAAGCAACGGATATCGAAAAAATGTTAGGACCAATCGACCCAGAAAATACACAATCGACTTGCCTACCAATTCAACCTTTCAACAAATCAAATAGTCAAAACGAAAACAAACCCGGTAGCTCAACCTTTCGTGCAAACCCGAGCAAATTCTGCAATTATTGCAAAAAGACAAACCACACAACAAATGATTGCTACCTTCTGGCAAAAGACAACTCAACAAAAGACGTTACAAACAGAAGTAACATATCATGCAACTATTGTAAAAAACCGGGCCACTTCATAAATCAATGCCGTAAACGAGCATATAATAATGGGAGAAAAGACGAGGCTCAAGCCGGAAAACAGCCGGGAAACGAGTCAACGACCCCTCGACCAGGCGTCTCGACGGGCCCAAGCACCCAAGGACGCCAGACACAGTAAAATCGGAAACGAAACAAAAAATCCTCCGAGCCTCTTGTAACCTGAGCACACGAACGAATAACTACCACTCACCCACAATTAGCATTGAATCGGAAGATCTCAAGAAAACGCAAACATTATTTCTCGCAGACTCAGGCTCACAATTAAATTTGATCAAAATCGAAAATATTCGTCACCCAAATCTCATAAACAATCTCATAATTTACGAATTATACGGAATTTCGATCATCGATAGACCCAGGACACTCGGACAAATTAACATCGCAATTCATGACCAGTCCGTAACATTCAATGTTGTCCCGGACGACTTCCCTGTTGAATTCGACGCAATCCTCGGTCATGAAACAATCGGAGAAAGTAAAGGTAGAATCGACTGGGAAGGGCGATACGTACGAGTCAATAACGTGGACATCCCATTTACAAACACAGAATCATTTCTTCTGCGGGCCAGACAGAAAACGATCATGTTCATTCGAGTCGGAAACCCACTAGAGACAGGTTACGTACCCCGTATACCATTTCGAGATGGCATCTTTGCAGGCGAAGCATTGGTTAAAAATACCAATGGCAAAGCATACCTGTACGCTATCAATACCTTGAACGAGGACGTCAGAGTAGAGGTTCCCGTAATTTCACTCTATCCTTTCGATATGAGTACAGACGAGAACGATCAAGAGGATGACCACACCGCGAATACACAGACCCTAGAGCACAAAAACCCTCGGACGCGAGAAAACCGTGCCAACGGAGTAATGAGTCTTTTGCGGCTTAATCACCTCAATGACGAAGAGCGTAATGCGGTATCTACACTTGTAGAAGAATACGTAGACCTCTTTCATCTACCTGGTGAACCCCTCCGATCAACAAACGAATGCAAACATCGAATTCCCACTGTAGACGATCGACCGGTCAACACAAGACAATACAGACATCCGCCATTCCAAAGACCGGAAATAGAAAAACAAATTAACGATCTGCTACAATTAAACATCATTGAACCCTCGAAGTCACCGTATAATTCACCAGTTTGGATAGTTCCGAAAAAAGCAGACTCAAAAGGCAATAAACGATGGAGACTCGTAATCGATTTCAGAAAATTAAATGATGTCACAATAGGAGATGCTTACCCCCTGCCGTTAATAACAGACATCCTTGACCAACTCGGCGGTGCGAAGTACTTCTCCATTTTTGACCTAGCATCTGGCTTTCATCAGATAGAAATGGATCCGAAAGACAAACACAAAACAGCCTTTACGACCCCTCACGGTCATTACGAATTCAATAGAATGCCATTCGGATTAAAAAATGCACCAGCCACATTCCAACGACTGATGGACCTTGTTCTAAAAGGGTTACAGGGTAACGATTTATTCGTATATCTAGACGACATAGTAATCTACGCACGATCAATCGAGGAACACGAAAGCAAATTTAGAAAA
Source organism: Ophion slaviceki (assembly GCA_944452715.1). Classification (NCBI taxonomy): domain Eukaryota; kingdom Metazoa; phylum Arthropoda; class Insecta; order Hymenoptera; family Ichneumonidae; genus Ophion; species Ophion slaviceki. The sequence goes on along the minus strand of OX101785.1, from coordinate 36,963,813 downwards.
CTTGCGGAAAGATTACGTAACGCAAATCTAACTCTCCAAACGGATAAATGCGAATTTTTAAGAACTGAAGTAAGATATCTGGGACATCAAATCTCTGCAGATGGATTAAAACCCGATCCAAAAAACATCGAAGCCGTGAGAGAATTCAAAGTACCGAAAACTCCAAAGAACGTAAAAGAATTCCTAGGTCTAGCTGGATACTATCGCCGCTTCATAAAAAATTTCGCAGCAATTGCAAAACCCCTATCGGATCTCACTAGGAAAAATGTTAAATTTCATTGGACATCTCAACATCAATTAGCATTCGAAACATTGCGAGACAAGCTATGCTCAACACCGATTCTCCAATACCCAAATTTCTCGGAACCTTTCATCGTAACAACCGACGCATCCAACTACGCCGTCGGCGCAATCCTTTCGCAAGGAAAAGTCGGAGAAGACCCCATGGTTGCAGCCGCTTCAAGGGTCCTTAATAAGGCCGAAAGAAATTATTCCACTTTGGAAAAAGAAATGGTCGCTGTGGTGTTTGCCTTAAAAACCTTCCGACCCTATCTTTATGGCAGGCCATTCACCCTACTGACCGACCACCGGCCACTCGTCTAGGTAAACTCTATGAACGACCCGACTTCACGCGTACTGAGATGGAGAGAAAGATTAAAAGAGTTCGATTTCAAAATCCAGTACCCGCCAGGAAGAGTTAATACAAACGCCGATGCACTTTCTCGAAATCCAATAACTCTCCCTATCAAATTTAAATGGCGTACTAACGACACCCCATACGGAGGAAAAACTTTACATCCAAACCCAGGCATCGCGAGAACATATTCGTCATCGGATCCAAGCGCCAATAATAAGAAACTCAAAAAATCGAAAACTACTTCGGAGGATGACATCACGAATGCTTCCCCACTAAATCATTCAATATCTATTCCTCGAACAACCGACTTCACAGATACGGCAATTCCGAGAGAAACGTACGTGAGTCCCGTTGCAGAGCGATCAAACGAAATTCAAAATCAAACAATCTCGATTCCCCAAGCAAGCAACCTTACAGATACGGCAATTCCGAGAGAAACGTATGTAAGCCCGCTTGCCAAAGGATCAAATCTAACTCAAGGTGACCGGCCTGATCAACCGATCATCAAAGACCTCAACAAAAAGAGGCCACGTAATAAATCAAATTCTTCAGAGCATCAAGAATCAAATTCCTCAGAGCATCAAAAATCAAATCCTCCAAAACACCAAAAAACAAACTCTTCAAAGCATCGAAGATCAAATTCTTCAAAGCAACAATCATCAAATTCTTCAGAGCATCAAAACTCGAATTCCTCGGAAAACCAGGAATCGTATTCACCAGAATATCGAAGGGAAAAACTCAAAGTACTAGTTAAACGAAGAAGCCACACACGTCGGCATCTCCCCTTCGGGAACCCTTCAAAACCCGAATCTACATCGTCTTCGGGAGACGAGGAAGACATTACCCACATGGCGCCGAGTAACTTCGCCACGCTCGGAACATCTTCATCTTCAGAGCAAGAATCGAGCGACAATAGCCTAAGCAATATTGCCATAAATTTCGAAAAGCGCGCTCATGAAACACTAGGACTCACTCCATCACCCACTGGACATACCAAAAGGAAATTCCACCAAATGCCTAACCGTCCAGATAGTCATGGAAACACGAGTGACGAAGGTCTTAGTGAGGATGAACTGTTCCTTCTTAGCGAAAAGAAAAATCTCACGGACAACCACACCATTGAACCTATGGACGTAGGCTTTTCAAACGAAGACAGAAAATCAACACATGAAAATCATAAAAGTCAAGCCACGGGACCCCCAACTACCAACGTAGAACAGCGCACGGACGATGTAACAGCCATCGCCAAAAAAGGGGAACCAGTCCTTTTAGCCACTCGTAAATCCTCCAGACCACGAAAACCCAAAAAATGTTTCTGCTGCTCCGATGCAAGCAATCACGCACACACTAGTGCCCCACGTGCACAAGTAGCGAAGGGTAAAAAAAGGCCACCCAGGAGTATTTCACAAGCAAAAATAATCAGGAACTCTCCGGGCCAAGAACAACCCCCACCCACTCTTCCAAACGTTGCAAACGCCAACAGCTCCGAAAACGAATCTTTTCAGCAACAAGAAAATGCTCCCTCCCCGACACCATTCAATAATTCCCCCCCTACGATAGAAAACGGAAACGACAATAGCAGAACAAATACCACTGAAGAGGAGCCAATAAACAACAACGAGCAACAAACGGAATTCATTAACGTCATCGAAACAAGAGACAACATCGAAATGACAAAAAACAATTACATTTGTTTCATTTCTGCCGATGGTACAGTCTCGAACGATATTGGCAAACGATTAATCGAGATGGGCTTGCGAAAAAATCTATCCCCAACTAACACCTTCGAAATCGGACAAGTCCTCATATCGGGAACACCAAAGAAACGAGTGTTTGCCCTAGTAACACAGGAAAACTCCACATCATCCTTAACGAAAGAAAATCTTACCAAATCCCTCCGAAATCTGAAAACAACGATGGTAGAATTGAACGTCAAATCAGCAGCATTTTCTCAGAAGCGCAGTAACCTTAACGACTCAGCATGGGCAAAAATAAAAAACATCATTCGAGAAATTTTCGCGGATACCGAAATCCAAATAAACTCTGCCGCGACGAAATTACTGTCCCACCAGAGCAAGACAGGCTCGACATCATAAAAGAATGCCACGAATCTCCAATAGCAGGTCATAAGGGCGTAACCAAAACATACAACAGAATCCGACAACAATATTTTTGGGACAATCTCAAAAAACAAGTAGAAGATTACATTCGTCAATGCGCCAGTTGCCAGAGGAAAAAGTTGGTGAGAATTAAAACCAAACAACCTATGGTAATTCCAGATACTCCGATCAGCGTATTCGACAAAATTGCAATGGATATAGTCGGACCGATAACCCCAGAATCTGAACTTGGTCACCGCTTCATACTAACGATTCAGGACAACCTCTCAAAATTTTCATTTGCAATTCCGCTAAAAAGCGCGACCGCGCACGAAATCGCTTACGCACTAGTCACGGAATTCATATGCTTATTCGGATGTCCTAAAGTAATATTGACAGACCAAGGTGCAGCTTTCATCGGCCGTGTAATGAAACAATTAACGAGGATCCTAAAAATCAAGCAAATTAAAACGACAGCATTCCATCCACAATCGAACGGATCGCTCGAACGAAGTCATCAAGTGCTCACGGATTACCTGAAACATTACACCAATAAAAAAGATTGGCATAAGTGGCTACGGCTGGCAACTTTCGCATACAACACAAGCGTACACGAAGGCACGAAATACACACCATTCCAGGTAGTCCTAGGCAAGGTAGCACGACTACCCTCACAATTTTCATATCTCGACGAAATCTTAACGTACGACGAGCACGTGAGAAATCTTGCGCATCATTTACAAGAAGTTCGACAATTAGCTCGCAACAACCTCGAAAATGCCAAACAAAAATCCAAAACTCACTACGATAAGAAAATCAACCCCGTAAAATTCCAAATCGGAGATCAAATCTACCTGATTAAAAATCAGCGAATAGGAAAATTTGACGACAACTACTTAGGTCCTTACGAGATAACACAAACTTTCCCAGACCAAAACGATATCGAAATCGCGTTAACAAACAATAAACGAAAAATTATCCATTGTGATCGGGCTAAACTAGCACACTAATGAAACCCGAAGCCCGATGTACTCAGACCTGCACGATTCCTTCCACATCATCTAAGCTCATCTATCGCGCCCCACCGAACTCGACTTCCACAAACTAGGATAAAACATGCGACTATTACTTAAAACATATTTTAGCAAATAAGATAAAAATCATACGACTATCACTTGAAGACATATGTTAACAATGCGTAGGATAAAATCAAAATATATACATACCTTTTCTTCTTCCTTTACCCTGGTGGATAAACACCAGATAGAATCTAAGAATAAAATTAATCAAAGCGAAATGTAACTTCTCGCAAACATTATGGTACTGCATTATGTTACTGTATCAAATAACAAACAATACCTATCTCCCAATATACTTAAGCTACATTGTAAATCGATCAATGATGATGCCAGTTCACAAATCGTGCGACCATACCTTTCGATTACAATTATAATTGAATCTAATTGAGCGAGACGCTCAATCTTGAAGGAGGGAGGTGTTACGTCCCAGCCTTCACGTTTTTTTTTCTCTCTTTTTGAAACCACGATGGTAAATACGCACGATAGCAGCACCCTCACTCATCGACCAAAAACCTATATTTCTTTAACGCTAAGCGAGCGATAGCCGAAACGTACCACAAGACCAAAAGCGAAACCGTCGCACGTAGGTCCCGACGCATAAACATAGCCAACGCCAGAAGAATTTACGAGAGGAGCGCACTCGCAGCCTCGGAAGAGAAACCCTACGCCTAGAGCACTCGAACAAAATACAGGGACCGAACTACGCCACAATCCTACCTTGTCCTAAAACCCAAACAATCCCACGAAGAAAACTCGCTTGCGTCAGAACACGTCACCCGGTCATATCGCAAGACCCACGAAACCTCGGTCGCTGAACCCGATCCTCGGACATAGAACAATGGCCGCATTCACCATAGCGATGACCTAATAAGTAGATGAACAAAACTATTCCCACGCATGACGCCGACCTATCACGTAAGTCAGCGTACATTCTCACGATTGATTAACCAATCACTAAGAAGCTCTGATCCGAAAATGCATTCCCCCAAAAAAGCTCCTTCCCCTACAACCAGACTTTCCTGATTTTCATATCACGAAGGAGCAGACACTCTGTATTCGAACTCCGAACTGAACAGTCGACTTACAAGGCTAAACCCTTTCGCTCTGCGTTTCCGTGTAATAATTGTACGAGTAACCATCTTTGTATCAAAATTATAAGTTTGTAAGAGTTAAACGTAATAAACGTGAACTACGTGAATTAAGACAAAATCTACGCGTCTGAACATTTATTTGATCAACGATCAATCCATCGGGCGGATCCAACTCTCTTACCAGAATCACGCACCTCAAATTCGTCTCAATCCAAATTGTTATTAAACTGTGTTCGGAACTCACGCGGACGCCAAACAAAGACTCACTGCGCAATCAAATTCAATTCGAACTTTCGCGTTCTAAATCGGCAACCTCGCGAGTCCCACCTAAATCTCCCTCCGGGACGTAACAGCGCATGCAAACATCTTGCCATTATCTTTCGGAATGGAGACCTCGATGAGACTTTTCAAGGGTGCAGCTGCGCTCAAGTGGTCCATCCGCGGTCACAGCCTTTGATCCCTAAAGATTTTAGTTTTTCCAAGGAACCTGTCAGGACCTGTCTCGAGTGTTGGCGAGCTTAGAGACAGGGCGCATGCAATAGACATTGTGTTTCGGAATGGAACCCGCTGCATGTCATAAATAATGGGTTTTGAAAGGCCGCCATTCATGTGGCGCCTAACGGTTTCATATTACCGAAAATTTTCCGACCCATATATGGTTGTCACGGTATGGAACCGCTACAGTTACTCTACTTTTATTTTCAGTTGTGAAAAGTATAGGAACGGTGAACCAGATGTCGAATTTTGCGTAGAATCTGTTTTCTATCCTGTTCGCTTGTTTCCACTTTTTCCTGAATTCGGATACTAATGTTTTCAGGGCATCTTTTTGATTTGGCGGCAAAATGTATGGATGCTCCTGTTTTTTTAACCTGTGCTTCAATAATTTCACTGAGCACGTTGATGTTCCCATTTAACACTGGTTTCACGAATTCGAAAATTGCCCTCCTCGTGAAAGAAATCTCTTTGGTATCATCCCGAGGATCTGTAAGAATTGGAAAATTAGATTATTTAATCGAATTATTTTTACCATTTTCCTATAAACCACATTTTTTACGCAAAAACTACGAAAAACTGCCGAAAGTGCACACATCTTCCCACAAAAATACTAACTAAACCTAGTTTTTTGATATATTTTAAAGAAATGTCTAAGTAACAATGTCCATTTTGATTCAGAGCCCAACCCAACCCCACTTTTGACTTATTGCTTTTTCTAACACGAATTTTTAGAACCTGACTAAGGAAAACACCATCACCGCTATCAATGATTCACTATTTTATATATTGTTAATAATATTTCTGCACAAGACATTTAAATTGTGCCTGCGGACCTTGTTTTACAGGTACAAAACTTTTTTCCCCTTATTCTAAATGGTTCAAAGCATCTCTAAAGTCAAGTAAAAAAATTCAATTTTTTAAAAATTCTACAGTGGTGTGACCCCTTAGATCGGAGTACAGGGTGACGATTGTTCGTCGTGTCTCTTTGAGCGATCCCCCCCCACCCCTTTTTTAACGCAAGGTTCGTCTGCTCACTGCTGCGAGCTTGAATCTCCTATTCGTCAATAAAATTCAAAAAGAGGACAAGACAATGATTGCCAAAGGATCGAGTGATTTTCATTCGAACTAAATAATCCTATTATTTTTTCTGATCCACCTGCGATCATTCGGATGAACTTCCGAAATTGAAACGCGTCATGTATTGCTACCTCATGTCGAAGATTATTTGAAAACGTAAAAAAACAACGCAAAGCAATAAAAAATTCTTCCGGAAATATCGCTTGTTTTACCATGTTACAAAGTCTGATTTATCTTAGAATATTTTTTATTTTTATTTAAACAATGGTTTAATTACATATTTTCAATTCAAATATACAAAAAAGTGAAGTCACTTTTTATAAAATAGCCAAGTAAGTTTACTAAAGAATTTGTAAACAAAATTATTAAACCTTAGGAATGATATTTCGCAAATTATTTTATTTTTAATTAAAAAAATCACCTTTCTGTTGTAACATGAAATTGGTGTCACCATTATACAGGGTGGATCAATGACTATTAGCACCTTGGATATCTTCGAAACTATAAGGATCACAGAAATATTTGCTGAAATGAAATTGCACAGTACGAAAGGGGGCCATCCGATAGCGATAATGGTTTTTTGCAGGTAGAGGTACTTCGGACATTTAAAGGTCAACTCCATTTTTTAAATGGATTAGTATGTTTTTTTTCTGCATCATGAAAGAGGAGCTTAGAACGAGTTCAACGACCTATAACATAAACTCATTGAAGGTCATAGAAAGTACAGAAAGTCGATAATACTTACAGTTTCGGTAGTAAATAAAATGACTACGTTTATAGTAAATGTTCGAAATAACGCGTTTCTGGCGTACACTAACTACGGACACTTAAACTACCGGTTTGCCGAAGTTTATCACACATATTTTTAAATGTTTGACGCGAAGGCTGAGACCGATGTGGATATCGTTCACCATACAAGGTTTTTGCCCTTACAGAATTTTTTTGGCATTCGCCAGAAATAAGAAGCATATCGACTTGCTCTTCAAACCGATACATTTTACTCGATTGACCGATTTATCGATACTAATCTTATCATGTTTATCTCATCGTGCAAACTTATTAAAGTGTCCTTGAAACAGTGTTTATTTTCAGTGACGTGAACCGTAAGTATTATCGCCTTTCTGTACTTTCTGTACGTATCTAAGAAATGTGTAATGGTACATAATAACGTACACATTGATATTGATGGTCGTCATTTCGAACACTTACTATAAACGTAGTAATTTTATTTACTACCGAAACTGTAGGTCTTATCGCCTTTCTGTACTTTCTATGGCATTCAATGACCTTATGTTATAGGTCGTTGAACTCGTTTTAAGCTGCTCTTTCATGATACAGAAGAAAAAAAATACCGACCCATTTAAAAAAATGGAGTTGACCTTCAAATGTCCGAAGTACCTCCACCTGCAAAAAAACTATTATCGCTATCGGATGGCCCTTTTCGTGCTGTTCAATTTCATTTCAGAAAATATTTCTGTGAACCTTATAGTTTTGAAGATATCCAAGGTGCTAATAGTTATTGATCCACCCTGTATATTGGGAGTACAAATAAGTCTCCGCCGTTTGACGAAAGATGGCCCCACCACAAGATGGAGGTTATGGTTGAAATTGTCAGATGTAAAACGTCATATCTTAAGCTTGGACATCTGGCAAGACCATAACCCCGAAATATTAGCGATTTTGTATTAGCATTACATCATTTTTTTCGTGCGAAAATGTCGAGTTTTGAGCCGATTAAGCGTAAATTAGGGGAACTCTTGTGTTTGGCACGAATCTCGTTCCAATAATGCTCCTAATTCCGCGTCTTCGTGCACTTTCGGCCTTCCGCTACATTCTTTGTCATCGACATCAACTTCACCGTTCTTAGAATTTTTAAAACACTCACGACAATTTCTCTCACTCAAGGTAGTACGAGCACGGAATCTTGATTTCTATAGATTTTGTTCAAATTTTAACCAGACATTGTTCATATCATTATGCATGTTTGAGTGAAATTTCAGAACAGTCTACTATTTAAATTGGGAAATAATGGGTTTTAAAATTGCAACTTTTAACACTGCTGGGTCTGCATTGAAATTTAGACAATAATCTTCTGTTATAAATATTTGTCCCCTATAATGAGAAGACAAATGGCAACACCGCATCGTTCCACGTATCCAATGACGTGAGTTTGCGCGGCATAGTTAAAATAATACTGCAACACAAATTTATATTTGGAACTAATTTTTAATCTAACGAAGTTTTTAATTAGTTATGAATGAACCAACACTTTTATTTGTTACTGAAGATAACATAAACAATAAAAAATATTCATATTTATAATGGAAATATTTTTTATGACAACATTTTTAACTTTAGGAATACGATAATTATTTTTTTCTCGAAATATTAAACAATACTATTCTGCGGTGTTGCCATATGTCTTCTTATTGTAGGGGACAAATATTTTTTACGAATAATTATTCTGTCTTTACTGAACGTTTTTAGCAAAACTAAATAGTAAAGGCAATCCAAACTTTTCTCACTCTTTCCCTAACTAGTTTGCTATCAAAACATAATTTTTGTTCAAATTTTATAAACACAATAGAATGGTACAACGAATTACGCGACCTGACTTTCGGTCAATGCAGACCCTGCAGTGTTAAAAGTTGCAATTTTGAAACCCATTAGCTCCTTATACCCATTATACCTTAAAGCAGCCTCACCATATAATTCTACATGCAATCGATGCGCCGTAACTGCAGATTTTTTAAAATTAAAGAAGTAAATCAACAGTTCCCGCAAATGACGCTTATTCGTCCCAAAACTCGACATTTTCGCACAAAAAAATTATGTGATGCTGATACAAAATCGCTAATACCTCCTTGTGCGGCCATCTTTTGTCAAACGGCGGAAACTTATTTGTACTCCCAATAAAAGTACAATGTAAGTACCACACAAGTATACTGGAAATGCTGCGCAACGACTTAGCGTGCATGGTTAAGAAGAGAAGCTCAGCGAAGTTTGAATATACACGGAACAAGACGATTGGCAGTGCCCGCCCGGCTCGTCATCGATTACGTTTGTTTATTAATCTACGTCGCAATACCACAATTCGGTAGATGAATAACGGCCATCGAAAAGCGATATTTCGAGTTCTGAAATGAATTCTCAAGGATTTTGGGATTGTTGTGAGTTTTATTAAATTTTATTATATTATTTTTTGCACCTATGGTCTTACGTTATTATTTATTGTGGTTGGTTGCTTTCTTTGTATTACAATGGCGACTTAATATTAATGTCGTTTGCATGTAGGTACTATTTAGTTGGTGAGTTCTTGAGAAAACGCCATCCTTCCCCGAGCTTTTTTTCTTAACCATGCATGCCAAGGCATTACACAGCATTTCCAGTGATACATACATACAGTACTTGTGTGATGCATAAGTTGTACTTATAATCGTGCATATAATCGTGTTTCGAACTTTTTATTATAATAGTAATATGGTTTCTTAAAATAAAATGTTGAGAAAAATGTACTTCTAGGGTTTGGGAATTTATTGTACGTTTCTAGTAAATTTGCATGGCTTCTGCATAAAAAGTTATTTCCCTTCTTTTGTACGTTTAAATTGAAAAAGTAATAATGTAAATAAAAGTATTGTTTGAATAAAATCACAAGTATTTCGAGGTTAATTGGAATTTTGTAGATAGTGAAACGACCGATAATTTTGTCGAGGGCATTTTTTATTACTTGCCGGTTTTTTACTTGTTCACATTTTTTAGGGGGTTTCAATACACTTTCGTTTTTTCAAAATGTTTTCGGTGTTTCGAATCTCTATTTTTTCAATTGTTGTTTAAGACTGTATGGACGAAACCGCTTGATAAACGGGTCGGACATTTTTCACAAGAAACGAGAAACCTTTATATACAAGAAATGATGAAGAATTGTTTATTTTTTATGATTTCTTCAAAACCAAAACAAACCTTCAACACACTGACAAATTTTTAAAGAAATTGAAATTTATTCCAACATAATGAACGAATTTATTTAACATGAATAAGAAATAACTTTTTTGAACATTCTCAAAATAAAAAGAAATAATTTGTTAATAGCTTTCTGATATTATAAGGAGTACAACTTTGCAGTGACCGTTTTTTTCAAAAGTTTAAGGCTTTATTATAAAAAAGTGGCTACATATTTTTTAATCAAAGTACTGCCCGTCGCTAGCTACGACCTCGGCCCATCTTTCAGGTAGCATTCGAATCCCACGTCGATAAAAGTCTTGGTCCTTGGAGGCAATCCAGGAATCGACCCAATTTTTGACTTCTTCGTAAGTACCGAAGTGCTGGTCAGCCAAATCGTGTGCCATTGACCGGAACAAGTGATAGTCGGAAGGGGCAATGTCTGGAGAGTACGGCGGGTGGGATGAAACCTCCCATTTCAGCGTTTCCAAGTACTTTTTCACGACATTTGCAACACGGGGTCGGGCATTGTCATGCTGCAGTATCACCTTGTCATGTCTTTCGTTGAATTGTGGCCGTTTCTCTTTGAGTGCCTTACTCAAGCGCATCAACTGACGTCGGTAGAGTTCCCCTGTGATGGTTTCGGATGGTTTGAGCAGCTCATAGTACACAACGCCCAGCTGATCCCACCAGATACACAGCATCACTTTGGATCCGTGAATATTCGGTTTGGGCGTCGATGACGGAATATGACCAGGTAATCCCCATGATTTTCGGCGTTTAGGATTATCGTAGTGAACCCACTTTTCATCTCCAGTCACAATCCGGTGCAAAAATCCCTTCCTTTGTTGTCTTTGGAGCAGTTGTTCACAGGTGAAAAATCGGCGCTCGATGTCTCTGGCTTCAACTCATGCGGGACCCAGTTTCCTTGCTTTTGGATCATACCCATATCCCGGAGACGTTTTGAAACTGCTTTCTGGGTTACTCCTAACGTCTCGGCGAGTTCCTCTTGAGTTTGGCACGAATCCTGGTCCAGCAAGGTCTCCAATTCTGCGTCTTCAAAAACTTTCTGCCTTCCGCCACCATGCTTGTTCTCGACCTCAAAATCTCCACTTTTGAAGCGTTGAAACCACCGCCGATACGTTTTCTCACTAATAGAATCCTCCCCGTAAGCATCTACAAGCAAACGGTGGGCCTCAGCCGCAGATTTCTTGATGTTGAAGAAGTAAATCATAACCTCCCGCAAATGCTGAGAATTCGGTTCGTAGGTTGCCATGTTTGAGTGCCTATAACTTTATAATGCATACACGTATCCGTTAGCTTTTTTAAATTGTTTACATTGGCAGAGCCTCTAGTTTAAAATGCCTCCTTTTTTATTGAGCTAGGGCCACTACTTCGGCCGCCGTGGCTCTCTAAGTAAAACGGTCACTGTAAAGTTGTACTCCTAATATTATTGATCAAAATTAGTGTGCTCAGTTTCTTTGATATGATTGATTTTTTTCATATTTTTATAGCATTGCTAAGTACTGGAAATTCTGATTATTTTCTATTGTTGCTGAAATAATGTCTACCATACATCCTTAACCCCTTGATTGGCGAGCCCGCCATATGGCGGGCAACACAAACTATGCCATAACTGGTGAGCCCGCCATATGGCGGGCTGTCAAAAAAAATGCGTTATATACGAAATTTCTTAGAAATTCAGTACTAAAACCCGTACTCGAGGGTTTTCGGAGTCGCTGATTACGAATCTGCATTCAAAATTTAGAAATTCAAGATGGCGGATCCATAATGGCGGACCGAAAATGCAAAAAATCACTTGACGAGAACGAACGTTGGTACTCGGGGGTTTTCGGGCTCGCTGATTACGAATGTGCACTCCAAATTTAGAAATTCAAGATGGCGGATCCAATATGGCGGACAGAAAATGCAAAAAATCACTTGGCGAGAGCGAACGTTGGCACTCGGGGGTTTTCGGGGTTGCTGATTACGAATCTGCACTGAAAGTTTAGAAATTCAAGATGGTGGATCCAATATGGCGGACCAAAAATGCAAAAAGTCATTTGACGAGAGCGAACGTTGGTACTCGGGGTTTTTGAGGTAGTTGATTACGAATCTGCACTCAAAACTTAGAATTTCAAAATGGCGGATCTAATATGGCCGCCCAAAAATGCAAAAAGTCGTTTGATGTGAGCAAAAATTAGTGCTCGGGGGTTTTCGAGGTCCCTGATTACGAATCTGCACTCCAAATTTAGAAATTGAATACATATTCATTTTTCACCTCCATCGTTAGTTCGTAATTTTTATACGATCCAAAGTGTGCCACGAGGAGGCTGCATGGTAGGATTAAACACGTCATTTTTGTTAAAATTTTTTAAAATATTTTTTCGAATTTTTTTGGTTTTCTTTTGTTTAAGTCGTAGTTTTTAGCTACGAGTCGCTACCGACGGACAGCGCAGCGATCGCGAATTCGGTCTCGATGCTTCGCACTGGGACGAAGAGACGGCGATCGCTGAGCGCGCGCGTGTGTGTGTGTATGTTTGCTACACCGACCGCGTTGCAGAAAGAACGAATGCATTCTCGCACGCCGTTTGGTCTTACGCAAGCACCTAACATCTATGTGTGTATCACACAATTCACACAACTATGCGTAGCGACCACGGTACGCTTGTATTGGAAGCATGCGGTCGCTCGGCAGGAGAGTGGTGAAACTTTGTTGCATTTTACATTGTATATGCAGCTATCAAATCGATTTTTTTTCGACGACTGCCACAACCAAAGGCACTTCCCCATACTTTTTTAATTCATTTAAGGGACAGCACCACTGTGACGGCATCAAAAAATCGATTTTTTGAACACCATCTAGAAAAATCTAAAATACATTTAAGATTAAGATGCCGTTGGACCCAGGTCGAAAAAATAATTATTTTCGGAGATATTGAACATTTTGTGGAGCGGTGCAGCGCTCCGTGACGCTCGGGGTCCCGCGCAGCTCCGCGCCTCAGGGCCGGCAGGTATACCGGGCCTTTCCCAGGTCCTGCGGGTCTTTCCCAGGTATTCTTTTGTCTTAGGCAGGTATAGGGGTAGCGTCATAGCGTCAGTTTGCGAATAGAAGCGACGCTACTCGTGTCTAAACGCTCCGAATCGTTTCGTTTATAAATATCGAACGCTCAGAATTATTCTTTGCACATCGAAATGGATAATCCGAAAGTGTACGCGGGGAAAAAGAGAACAAAACGGAGCTATGTGACGAGGAGTCGAACGAAAATTTCGAATCGAAAACCTCCGAACCGTTATAGCTCCAAAAATAGTTCTGCAGAGTATGTGAGCACGTCGGCGAAAAAGTTTAAATCGTCGGACGATTTAGAGGTCGGTGTTACTAACGATTTCGGTTATCGTATAGTACACCTCGTCAATGCATTGAACATTATATCGACGTTAGTGAAGTGCAAAGTGTGTGATCGCGATAAAAAGTTTACTGAAAAAAGTTTGCGCGGACTCGGATTCAAAATAGAGGTCGATTGCGGCCATTGTGAAAAAGTGCAAATCAATTCGTGTCCTATGATTGACAATGCATACGAAATAAATCGTCAGATCGAATTCAGTATACGTCTTCTTGGCGTCGGTTTGAATGGCCTGATGAAGTTTTGTGCATTTATGGACCTACCGCGCCCCATATTTCAGTCTTTCTACGATCGAATCTTAAATTCGATTTCGATTGCCACTAAAGCTGTGAGCACAGTGAGCAAACAAAAGGCTGCACTTGAGGAGGAGACAATTTCGTTGGAAAATGGGGTGGAGGACGGAATTATCGTTTCAGGCGACGGATCGTGGCGTAAGCGCGGTTTCCGCTCGCTTTTCGGCATAACATCGCTAATCGGCTGGTACACTAAAAAAGTGATCGACGTTATGGTGAAATCGAAATATTGCAAAGCTTGCAAGCATTGGGAAAAAAGAAAGCACCGCGGAGTACTGGAAATGGAAAAGTACCCACGACGATGAGTGCCAGGCGAACCATAGCGGCTCCTCCGGAAAAATGGAAGTCGACTCAGCTGTCGAAATGTTTCAACGGTCTGAAGAGCTCTATGGCATAAAATATAAATATTATATTGGTGACGGCGATTCTAAAACGTTTTTGGGCATATCGAATAGCGATCCATACGACGGTTTCGAGATAAAAAAAAGAGTGCATCGATCATGTCCAAAAACGTATGGGGACGCGCCTCCGCGAAATCGTGAAAAAACAAAAAGGATTGTCTGGCAGAGGAAAGCTCACCGGAAAATTGATTGACGAGTTGAGCACATATTACGGCTTGGTTATTCGGAGGAACAGCGATGATGTTGAAAAAATGAGGAAGGCAATTTGGGCAACTATCAAACATAAAATATCCACAGATAGTGAGCCACAACATGACGATTGCCTAGAGGGAGCCGAGTCGTGGTGTTCGTGGCAGCGAGCGGTCGCAAGCGGTAATATTTCTGAATATCGCCATAAGCCGCCTCTTCCTGAGAAAGTATTGGAGGCAATTACGCCAGTCTTCGAAAATTTGAGCAGAGACAATTTGCTGCAGGGTTGTTTGGGCGGCTTCACGCAAAACAACAACGAAAGCTACAACAAATCAGTTTGGGCAATAGCCCCCAAGTGTCAGTCCGGGAGCAAAACAATCGTCGTCATTGCAGCTGATATCGTAGTATTATTATTCACTGATGGCCTGAGAAGCCTCATGAAAGTTTTGGAGACGTTGGGGATAACTATCGGCCCAAATTGTTTCAATTTTTGCGTTGAAACCGACGCAGCGCGGATCGAGC
Source organism: Ophion slaviceki (assembly GCA_944452715.1). NCBI lineage: Eukaryota > Metazoa > Arthropoda > Insecta > Hymenoptera > Ichneumonidae > Ophion > Ophion slaviceki. Next base: position 36,948,587 of record OX101785.1, on the reverse strand, counting down.
TGGCGGAGCGCTCGCTCACAGACGCTGCAAAAGAGGCAAGAAGAGCCTCTACAAGTTCGAGAAAAGATGCTAGGGACAATGATTTGCTTCTTGACGGCCAGCTATATGGTGCCGGCATCGCTGATTAAAGGTAAAACATTTTTTTTCCAATTTATCGCATAAATTAACAAACCTAAAACTTTGAACGCGTTTTTCTCAAAACCACTTTTTTGAGTGCGGCATGCAGCAGAACTCGAGCAATTTTTATCCGATCGACTTCAAATTTGGACTGCATCAATAAAACTAGATTATCTAAAGAAGTACATAGGATTTTTTCGATATCTCAATAATAAAAAAAGTTATAGCCTATTTTCGACGAGAAATTTTGCTCGAAAATCGTTCTTTAATTTCAAAAGCGTGCCTATTTTTTTTAAATCAATATTTTTTCAAATCCCTGTGTACTGTGTAAATATGTGTAAATATCATATTATTAACGAAAACACTCGGTATTTTTTTTCAGATCGACTTTGAAGAGAGTTCTGCTGCGTGCCGCGAACCACTGCAGAAGCAACAGTATCTGACGCGGGAGCTTCCCCAGCGTCACCATGGGGCGTGAAAAATTTGAAATTTTTTTTATGTATCTTCAATAAACAACGAACAAAACAAAAAAAATTTTTTCGAATATCTCTTTTTTTTCCCACAAAAAAAATTCTTGAAAAATGGCAAAAAAACAGGGGGTCACAGTGGTGTTCTGCCTTAAGCAAATAAGCTCGAGCACAATTTTTAACATCGATGCCGCTTATCATTAACAATTTCGATCCGTGCCAAAATTTCGAGCGAACGAAATTGCTCGAAACTCACTCTACAAAAGAGTGGTAAAATGTTGCAATGCCCATTATTTAAACAAATGCGTTCAGCATTTTTATCTCTGCCAGGGTTCATTTTTGGCAGCATTTTTGCTGGTCAGTTTCTCGAACAATCAAGATCGCTAACCTCGCTCTACGGCAGAGCGGTGAAATTTTGCGATCGCACATTGTTTAAACAAATGCCCTTGAATCGATTTTTTTGTCAACGGCGGTCATCGGTGGACATTTCTTTATGGGTGAACTTTCTAGCAAACGGGGTTTGCAGAGACTCGTATGGTAGAAGGGTGCTAGCATTTCCCCACTCTTTTTTAATTAATTTAAACAAATAAGCTCGAAGACTATTTGGCATCTCGATGCCGCTCATCATCGACGAATTCGATCTCTGCTAAAATCTCGAGTCACGACCGAGATCGCTCGAGACTCACTCTACAAAAGAGTTGTAAAATTTCACAATGCTCTTGGTTTAAACAATTGCGATCGGCATTTTTTCTCTGCCATGGCTTATCTTCGGCAGGTTGTCTGCGGCCTACCAAATTCGCGAGCAAACGAGATCGACCGGGTGTCACTCTGCGAAAGAGTGATAAAATTTTATTATTACTGCAAAAAAAATACGTTTAGCATTTTTTCTCTCTGCCGGAATTCATCTTCGGCAGGTTTCTCCAAGGATCAAATTTTCTAGCAATGACGATCGGAGATTCTCGCTCTACAGAAGAGCGGTAAAATTTCCCTATCACGAATTGTTTAGAGGTCATCGGTGTAAAATTTTCGAAAAATCGTTTTGTTGGAAGCACTTTTAAAAAATCCTTGGAAACTTAAAAAATTTTACAATGCTCTTTGTTTAAACAATTGCGATCGGCATTCTTTTCTCTGCCATGGCGTATCTTAGGCAGGTTGTCTGCGGCGGACCAAATTCGCGGGCGAACGAGATCGACCGGGTCTCACTCTGCGAAAGAGTGGTAACGTTTTATTATTACTAAATTATTACTAATTATGATAAAAAAATACGTTTAGCATTTTTTCTCTCTGCCGGTATTCATCTTCGGCAGGTTTCTCCAAGGATCGAATTTTCTAGCAATGACGATCGGAGAGTAGTATAGCTGTGACAGTTCTAACTCAGGTCCTCTAAGGGGGGTGCGGGGCAGGGGGTTTACGCGGAGTGGGGTATGACGTCACGCGGGGAGGGGGACTCGGCGAAGAGGCTGACGTCACGCGGGGAGGGGGAAGTCGTTGGAGCGGTGGAGGGGGGTATATATCGATTATCGATTAATTGATAATTGATTATTGATCTTTATATCTTTAAAATTTATTGTTGATTTATTTTTGTCTTATATTGTTTATTTCATGGATTTCATTATTTAGCGGCCCTCGCCTGAGCCAAGTTGGTTGACCCGTGTCGCTGAGAGAAGCCATCGGATTACATGTATGCATGAGAGAGAGAGAGAGCGAGAATGAGAGATGCATCGACCGCATCGCATGCATGTGAGATAGAGCGACTCATCTGCTTATATAAAGACATATACACTTTAGACATTCAACGATTAAAGCGATTGGGTATGTTTGGGTGAAATCCCAAACAAACCGCTGCGCACGTCTTCGAACATCTATTGCATCTAAAGGCCAAAATGCCTGGGACATTCGCAAAAGAATAAAATTATACAAAAAAGTTTATGTCAGCAGAAATCTAAAAGTCTGTAGAAAAATATATAATGAACAAATGCACACGGCAGCAAGGATGCAGTCGTTATAGAAATGGAATATAAATCGTGATTGAGAGGTACACACTTTCAGCGTACATAGGAAAAAAGCACCGTTAAAATGTTGATTCAGCATCACGTGTCATCTCAAGGTCAAAATGCCTGAGACATTCACGAAAGAATAAAATTGTGCGATTGATATTGCAAGCGCTTCGTGGATCCCGTCGTAGAAGTTCATGTCAGCAAAATCGGAAAGTCTGCAGAAAAATATATAACGAAAAAATGCACAGGGCACCAAGGATGCAGTTGTTATAGAAATGGAATATAAATTTTGATTGAGAGGTACACACTTTCAGTCAATGTTTGAATTTCCGAGATCGCGGAGTGTCTCGCGCAGAGACATGACGGACAATATTGAAAAAAATCTTTGCGAACAAGGAGCTCAAATTAGTTCGGTCGAAGAGTACATTGTGTGGGAACAACGATGTGACGAGTATATCGAGTCTTCAGAAGAAGAAAGTCGAATTAAACGACCGCGTTTATCGATTGGAAATCGTCAATCGTTGGCAGCTCAAATAGCGCGACTCGAAGGCTTCAAGAATTCGGTGCGTCAGCGTTTCATACACACGGGTGCTGGACATGACAATCATGGATTCATATGGCGAGAAATTGATACGGCGTTCGAGGGTCGTATCTTGACTGGTGTAGTCATAAATCACAACCACATCGAACCTCAACAATTTCTCAAAGACGCTAGTGCTGTCGTGCTTTCACGCGTTCAAACCATTATCAACAGTCATGGTAGTGTGAAAATTAATACCGTTTTTAACGGCGAATTTGTGGCGGGTGACAAGCGTGCTAATAAAAGCATTAATACTAAAAACTATGAACTTTTTAATACGTCTGATTTACGCGAGTGGTACGATCAAAGAGTTATTGAGCCCATTTCGACATCACTCGAAGAGTTTCAGGAACGCGACAGCGGGTGGGCATTGTCATGAATATACAGGGTGTCCCAGAACTCAACGTCAAGCCGAAACGGGGTGACAGGATTGATTATAACCATCATGAGAAAAATCAGAAAAAAAATCTATTTTGAAAATTTTAAATTCATAGTTTAACAAAAAACAGTCTTAATTCTAGGAAACTTGGGGCAATTGTGTCATTATTTTTTACTGTGATTCTAGAAATGTTATTTAGGGTTACGGTTCCAAAGTTTAAATTAACAAAAATAATAAAAATTAACCACAATAACCGAAAAATGGTTACAGTTTGACCAAATTTCTAGGTTTTTCTTGAATGCCCAGATTTGTTTTCTGATTTTTCTCATGATGGTTACAATCAATCCTGTCACCCCGTTTCGGCTTGACGTTGAGTTCTGGGACACCCTGTATAACTTGACTATGAATATAAATAAATATAATCCAATGCATGCCGGATGCCACATAATGTTATCGCGGTCGATAATGCTGAAAAGAGCAGTCGTTAATGTGAGATCGAGTGATCAAGCATGTTTCGCATGGTCCGTAGTTGCTGCTTTTCATCCAGCCCAACGTAACAGTGCGCGTGAATCTTCATATCCACACTGCTCGACAGTGCTAAATGTTCAAGACATTGAGTTTCCAATGACTCTGATCAAATTAAAAAAATTGAAATTCGTAATAACATTTCAATCAATGTATACACCATTGAGAACGATAGTACTCTTCCAATTCGCGTGAGTGAGCGATAGAGAGAAAAGCATGTCAATTTGCTCTACGTGGAAGATCCACAGCAAAACATCGTTGGACATTTCGCGTGGATCAAGAATTTATCAAGGCTTGTCAGCTCACAGTTGACTAAACACGATGGACAGAAATATATCTGTGATAGGTACGCAGATTTGATATGATTTAATGTATGAAAATAATTAGATCAAAACTGATTTTTTGTTTGTTTTCGCAGATGTCTACACTACTTTCATTCGGAGCAAAAATTGCAAGTGCACACTGTGGACTGTGGCCAGATCAACGACTGTTCCGACCGTCTACCGAACGATGCGAACAAGTGGCTCACTTTTAAAAACTTCAATCATAAGGAGCGACTTCCATTCGTAATATACACCGATCTTGAGTGCGTTCTTGCGAAAACGAATGAACAAAACATGTACCAACACCACGAGGTTTCTAGTATCGCATACTACGTACATTGTTCATACGATCAATCGTTATGCAGATATGAATCGCACCGTAGTAGCGATTGCATTGCATGGTTCGTCGAAGAACTAAAAAGTGCAGCTTTGCATGTAAAAGATAGTTTATCTTCAAATATCCCCATGGTGCAGTTAACATCCGACGAGGAGCTTAAATTTCAAAGCGCGATTAAGTGTCACATATGTGAAAAAGATTTTGCACAAACTGATACACGAGTTCGCAATCATTGTCATTTATCTGGGCGTTACAGAGGCCCCGCCCATTCGAATTGCAATCTAAATTTCAAACAATCTTTTTTCATCCTAGTAGTTTTTCACAATTTGTCTGGCTATGATGCGCATTTTATAATCAAAGAAGTAGCCACCGCCTTCGAAGGGAAAACTTACGTACTTCCAATAACAAAAGAAAAATATATTTCATTTACGAAAACTGTTCAAACTACTACCGGAGAAACAAAAAACCAAACTAAATTACGCTTAATCTATTTATATAAATTTCTAACCACAAGTATTGAGAAATTAGCATCATTTTTAACGACGGACAAACTGAAAATTTTACGCTCACAATTTGATGGCCTACCCATGCATGATTTTACATTATTAACACGAAAAGGTGTCTTCCCGTACGAATACATTGACCATGTCAGCAGATTGGAAGACACGTGTTTGCCGCCGCGTGACTCATTTTACAGTTCTTTGGCCGGGGAAACGATCAGCGCGAGCGAGTACGTTCACGCTGAAAATATCTGGGAGCGGTTTTCCATTCAAAAGCTTAGTGAATATAGCGATTTGTATTTGAAGACGGATGTCTTGTTATTAGCAGATATTTTCGAAAATTTCCGTGATACGTGTATTGAAAGTTATGGGCTTGATCCGGCGTATTATTATACTCTTCCCTGATATACTTGGGACGCCATGTTGAAATATACGCACATTAAATTTGAATTATTGACCGACCTCGACATGATTTTATTCATCGAGCGAGGTATACGCGGAGGTTTAAGCCAATGTTCAAACAGATATGCACATGCTAATAACAAGTACATGCAATCGTACGATCCATTAAAATCATCATCATACCTGATGCACTTCGATGTGAACAACTTGTATGGATGGGCAATGTGTCAACCTTTGCCTTCTGCTGATTTTCAATGGATCGACGACACATCGAATTTTTACGTATTATCCATAGCGCTAGATTCGCCTGTAGGCTACGTTCTTGAAGTCGATCTCGAATATCCGCAACGTTTGCATGATTTGCACAGTGACCTTCCGTTTTGTCCGACACGCGACAAACCACCTGTCAAGCGCTAAGAGAAATTGTTCGCAACCGTATGGGATAAGAAGCATTACGTGATACACTATCGTAATTTGCAGCAGTGTATGCGACATGGAATTAAAGTAGCGAAAATACACAGAATTTTGAAATTCACTCAATCCCCCTGGTTGCGTTCATACATCGAATTGAACGCGCAGTTTCGCGCACGTGCTACAAATGATTTCGAGAAAATTTTGTATAAATTAATGAACAATGCAGTATTTAGCAAAACGATGGAAAACGTGCGAAACCGTGTAGACGTAAAACTTGTAACAAAGTGGGAGGGACGGTATGGGGCAGAGGCAATGATCGCTAAACCAAATTTTCACAGTCGAAGTATCTTTTCGGAAAATCTTATTGCCGTCGAATTGCGAAATCTGGAGGTAAAATTTAACAAGCCGATTTATGTGGGTCTGTGTATACTCGACATTTCGAAAACATGTTTATATGAGTTTCACCACGAGTTCATGATCCGCTGCATCAGCAAAACTGCAAGATCATGTATACCGACACCGACAGTCTCATATACCACATCAAGTCTGACGACGTTTACGACGATATGAAGCGTAACATTGACAAATTTGATACTAGCGATTACCCGATGGAAAACGTGTACGGTTTACTGTTAGTCAACAAGAAAGTGCCCGGTCTCATGAAAGATGAAAATAATGGTATGGTAATGACGGAATTTGTGGGATTGAGAGAAAAAATGTACGCTTTGCGAGTCGCCGGTAAAAAAGACACGAAAAAGGTGAAAAGTGTGAAAAGTAATGTCGTCGCGCGAACAATGAATTTCAATGACTACACTCGCTGTTTACGGGAAAAAATTGAGATGACTCGTCAGCAGTCTTGCATAAGATCGAAGCTGCACGAAGTTTACACTATTTCAGAGTCAAAAATTGGTCTAAGTCCACACGATGAGAAGCGGTATATCGTGCCGAAAAGTACGGACACTCTACCATGGGGTCATTATAAAATGGCCTTGTAAATATATTTGTTAGGCTCCATTGTATGTATTGTTATAAAATAAAAATGGAGACATATAATGAATGTAGTAATGTAAATTTGATATATATTGGAAAATATTCATGTTATATATAATGCGAGTATGTTAATGTTTACGGGATATAATTATTTATTTTTATAAGGAATGGTGAGTGTATAAATAAATACAATGGTGTGCCTATTGTAAATAAACTTTATTGAATTTTTCATATACTTTACAAAAGTTGTTGCAATATCTCATTTTTGTGTATCCACGAGTTTTGAGATTTATCCATTCCCAACCATTTAACATAAACAGCATTGCCCTTTTTGCGTATTATCTTCTCCACGAGATATATGTTTGGATTGGCAACACGTTGCAGTTCGTATTCGTAGAATCCTCCGGCTATCGGATTTCCACTTGAGTCCTCGACTAGGTACGTTACAGGATAAGTTTGTTGCACCTTGACGATTTTAAACACTTCGGTGGTCCAATTTGGTGTGAAACCTTTTTCAAATATTGTCTTCAATTTGTTTACGCGCACAAAATCATTGACTTTGAATCTTGCAGGAGTCGCAATTTTTACGTTGCTGTGTACGGTGGTTAAGAGTTTCTCCGCGATCGCAGGAGTAACGTTGATGGGCCTCATGCCAATCGTACAATGCTTTCGAGCATTGTACTTCATAACGAGTTGCGGTAACGCATCGATCCACTTGTAATTACCATTGAGTGTAAACATTTTCCACATATTATTTTTGAGAGTGCGATTGAATCGTTCGACGAACGAGGTCTTCATAATAGAATACGTCCAATAATGATTGATGTTGTACTTCTCCATGAGTCGTTGCACGTTTACATTGTAAAATTCCCTTCCTTTGTCGGTTTGAAGATTTTTCGGATATCTGCTATGATCTTGTATGATTTTCGCAATCGTTGTACCCATTTCGTTGCCAGTTTTACTTTTCAAGGGTACGATCCATGCATACTTGCTCAACACATCGATGACAGTAAGGATGTAATTGTAGCCTTTGTTGAAACGCGAATACGACCGCATTTCGACTACGTCAGCCTGTCACAAATCATCATACCCACGTACGATGTCACGTCTTCGCAGTAAGTTTTTTCTTGCTGGTGCATGTAATTCCTCCACGAGCTGCTTTTCTTCAAACGTTTTTTCTTCTCCGAGCATATCGTGTGTTTGACTAGACGATTTTTACAAATCTTCCTGCGTTGTGTCAGCTACAGCATCGGTTACATACTGAATCGTTTTAGACGTATCGTTCATAGTTATTCGAAGCGTATCCTCTAGTGCGATGAATGTCTTCTCAAATTCATCCAGGCGTTCTGTTAACAGCTTCATTTTCATTTCCATGTAACGTTTATGAGCAGCATCGTAATCTCCTTCAGGTAGGGCTACGCCTAGTATTTTACGTGATCTTGCATCGAAGCCACTAGAGGTTAGACAAAGAGCATTATCACGTGTATAATTTCTTATTAGCCCAGTCCACTGATAGTATGAATTATCCTGCGCTCCAAGCGATGATCCGAATTTATTGATCGACATCTCGGTATCAATAGTGACGAAGGAATGATCATTATCATCGATGCATAGGTTAATTTATAGTGAGACCCGATTCACGAAGTTCCTCAATAATCGACATTATCTCATTGTCGTGAGCGTTGTTACCCGCGTGTCGTGAAGCTTCCAACAAGCACAAACGATCGACCAACTCATTGGGATCATTCCAATGCATGTAATCGATTTTGTTGTTATTTAACGTCATGGTGAGCGATAATTCTATACCTCTTCCAGTTTTTCGGTCGAAAGTTAATGGTCCAATTATATATTTATACTTGAAGCCTTTGTTACTCAATACAGGATTGAGTATATTGCTACCATGTCGATGTGCATTTGTTACCAACAAGATACGTTTATATTTCTTTTTGTCTTCCTCGGTGTATATTGCATCGTCAGGAATTCTCCGGAAGATTAGCTCATAGAGTCCAGGGGTTCCCAAGTATTTTATGCCATCGATAAATATATTATCATCATTATCCACATCGAAACGCTTTTCGCCTAACATCATTCCTTCATTGGTAAATTTGACGCTATACACGTAATCCATGCTGGAATTTTTGTCTTGTGAAAGAATAGATGAAATATATTGTTGACCGAGTGGTCCGAAATGTTCACGCAATGTATTTTGACCTTCAGCCGTTTGTAAATGACGTTGAACTGTAGACACGAATGATTCGGGCGCAGTCTCAAAAACGTCTTCTTCAACAATGGTGGCTGGTTGCAAGGGTACAGCAGCCATCGATGGCGATTCCAGAGATTCCTCTCGTCACTTGCGTTTCAACTGATTCGGTGTAGAAGTTACCAGCGAATCTTGAAATAATGAACGTGCGCGCTTTGTTCCTTGTTTTACATCCTTCTCTAGGTCCTTTGCGTCCGACATACTCAACGATTCAATTTCCGGCCCAAGAGGATCAATAGCAGCTGATTTTTAAACAATCTGCTTGAGAGGTTCGGTGATTGGCTTGAAGTGTCTCTCCAATGCAAGATCTTCTTCCATTTTTCCAGTCTTCAAAGCTTGATATTTTTTGCGTATTGAGTCGCTTGTTTTCGCAATTTCCCTGGCAATCTTTTCATCAGTATCAATCATGCCCACATGAAATTATTTGTCATCATATCATGCCAACATGAAATTATTTGTCGGTCGTTACACAGCTGATGTCTCAATGCCGACTGACTACATCAGGGTATTGCAAACTCGTTAAATCCATTTCTATATCGACCACCGGACAATGAGCTATCTTTGTCAATCACCATGAAGCCATATTTGTGTTGCCAACACTTTTAACATAACACCAGAAAATCTTCATACGGCATGTCCGTATTTACATTTTCATTATACACATGTTTCAAGTTTGCACGGTCTTGTTTAAATAAAATCGGCAGATTCACATTGTCGCGTATAAGATGCTTGGGAATCTTGGCATATGTTTGGCAAAGGTATAAACAATCAACGCTCGAGTGTCTGCCCATCGCAAAGTACTCTCGTACTGTATCTTGCTTGTCACATGCTACGCCATCGAAAATAAAAATGGAGTTCGGAAGCGCTTCGTGCGGTGGGATAACATCACTATTATTTGAGAATTTAAAATAGCCAATTTCGTTAATCGATGTCAGCAGATTTTCCAAATATTGATATTTTGGCTGTTGAAGCGATTTCGAGTATACAAATAGGTTTTCAAAACGTACGCTATTTGGACTTTCTATTAAACTTAACAGAACATTGGTTTTCCCACAATTTGAAGGACCGCAAATGATGCTGCGTATCCTAAGTGGCAGCATGTCTCCATGCTTGCGTACTTGTTGGCCCTGCATTACTCTATAGTCGAAATTGGTCACTTAAATCACCGTCGCTTGTTGCACGAAACGCATGTTTTCTCTCTCGAATCCAAACACACATTCGCCCAAAATGCGTCGTGTGAGGAGTATTTATAGGAGTGCACCGGGCCAAATCCGCTCAGTATTGAGAATGTTTTTGTACCTGTCGTACGGCTGCAGTATTCTCCGCTTAACGGTTCATCAATTACAGTTTATTCCAAAAATTGTTTTGTTACAAAATTTTCATCACTTCGTTGACATTTTGTGGGAGAGGCTTCCCGAACATATAAAGGCTGATTCGGAAGTACAGCAATATCGCCGATGCACGCGCCATTGGAATTTACCGGGACAGCTAATACACATTGACGGTCCAGCACCGTTTATAAATAATTGTGCCGAATGTCAAAGAGAAAAGGCAACGGTTTGTTAAATCGTGCAATAAATGCACTTCCGACCGGGTTACATATTCCCGGTTACTAATTTTGTGGACCAGGCACTCAGTTAGAGCAGAGATTGGCACGGGGTGATCGTGGTATAAATCCATTGGATGCCGCTTGTCGCGACCACGATGGAGCCTATTCTCGAAGCAATCATTTAGGCGAAAGACACGTTGCGTATAGTATACTTGCAACAACGGCAAGAAAACGTATTACTGCGAGAGATTCGACTTTTCGCGAGAAAACAGCAGCGATCGCTGTTTGGGCGGCTATGAAAGCAAAAACGAAATTCGGCATGGGAATGAAGACAAAGAACTCATCGACAAAGAAAAAAAACCGTTAAGAAGAGAATACTGCCGATAGCAAAGCGTGGCGAAACTTTGCCAAGGTTACCATTGCTGGGAGTTCTTGGTTTACTGGCTGGTGGGGCAGCTGGAATAGCAAAGGCTGTGATAATAGCAAAGCGGCGCAACGTCAACTTGAAGAAATACAACGTCATAATCGAGCTATAGAAGGCTATGGGCTCTATCTCACTCCCTACAAGCGTGGACAAGGATGTTCAACTAAGAAAAAAAAACGTCAAAACACGGTGAAAATTCCCATTGGTGTAACAACCAACGTACAATTGGAATGCTTAGCTAGGCGCATGCGCATACCATTCTTCAGAGGGGTCTTCATGCGCAATAATTTACCAGATTATGGTGGCGTGCAACTAGATGAGAGCGGTATAGTAAATTTGGACGATGCCGATGCCCCTGGTACGCATTGGGTAGTCTATGCCAAGAGTCATATAATATATTTTGATAGTTTTGGAAATCTTCGACCGCCCAAGGAGTTGGTGCGATATTTTGGACAAAATACCACAAAAATACAATACAATCGAGAATCTTATCAGAATTATAATCAGAGTATTTGCGGGCAATTGTGCTTGCAATTTCTTCAAAACGTCGATGATCAATGTGTACTTAAGCCGTGACAATGTGTCAATCAACTCAGTATTCGAGGGAAACATGTCACTGACGCTTACGTTGACCGGCAAAAGTAGCCTTCTAACCGCAAATTATTTTCCCGCTATAGATTTCAATGATGGCTGTTATGAGCTCGGTTTGACGGATTTCGAAACTTATCACACAATACCAAATGTGAATTCATCAAACAACAAATTTTACTTTGACCATGATGACAAGGAAATTATAATCCCTGAAGGATCCTATGAACTGAGAGCCACAAATGCGTATCTGAATGGTGCAATTTTACTCAAAGGAGTTGATAGCGGTGATGATGCTGAAAATGAAATTGTTGCTCGAAAGGTTGATAACGATGTCCTCGATGAAAATGGCGAATACCCAATCGTGCTACGCGCTAATCATAATACACTAAAGACCGAAATCAAATGTGCGTACAGAATAAATTTCAGTAAAGCCGACAACGTAGGATCCCTGTTAGGATTTTCATCAAATCGAATACTGCATCCCTGGAAATGGCAGGAATCTGATGTACCGATAAACATAATGAATGTCAACATTATCCGCATAGAATGTAGTGTCACCACTGGTGCGTACTGCAATGGCGCAAAAAAGAAACTCAATGCAGCGAATCGTGAATTTTTAGAATCCCTGGGATTTATTGTACGACATACTTGAGGCAAAAGAATGACTGACGTTTTGAATATCAGTGAGGAGCCAATCTTTGACGATCGTATCATCAAAATTGAGACTCACAGTGCTTAAAAGTTCACGGTGCTTAAAAAACCTGATGATCAAGCGATAGTAGTATTGGGAAACAATTGCCTTGCATTCGTGTTTGATGAAGTTCGTTATGAGCTCGATGGTGTGGAGGTTGATCCCAATCGAAACGTTGGAATAACAACCACGATTAAAAAGTACATCTCTCTAAGCCCTGAGAGGAGTCATACTTTGAAAAATGCTGCGTGGAACACATAATAATGGGGGAACATACTTCAATTTGTGTGTACCTCTTAACATATTGCTAGGATTCTGCGAAGATTACAAGCGCGTTGTTATCAATGCTCGTCATGAGCTAATTCTGATACGTTCGCGCAATGGTAACAATTGCGTATTCGGTTAGCATCCATTAGTAGAGGCAGAAGTTGAATTGCTCAAGATATAATGGCGTATGCCTCACGTAATATTAAATGAGATAACTAAATTGTCATTACTTCGAACATTGGAAAGTGGGCGATACTTGAATATGAGCTTTCGCTCTTGGGATCTATACGAGTATCCACTGCTTCAAAGCACAACGAAACATTCATGGTCTGTAAAAGCTGCCTCCCAGCTAGAGAAGCCAAGATATGTAATATTTGCGCTACAGACTGGCAAAAAAAATTCTATGGCAAAAGACATTACACTATTCGACGACTGCAAACTCGCCAATGTTAAACTTTATCTCAACTCGGAATCCTATCCTTACGATAATTTGAATTTGGGCTTTGACAAAAACAGATTCGCCATTTTGTTCAATATGTACTCTCGATTTCGTAAATCTTATATGGCTGTAATAGTGATAATTCTTGGCTCAGTATCGCAAAGTTTCAATATAACGGCCCTCTCACGGTTATCGATTGCTCGCGCCAGAACGAGTCTGTGAAAAATGCTACCGTGGACGTGCGAATTTGAGTTTGAATGTAAGGAAGATTTGCCACCAAATACTACTGCCTATTGTTTGATCTTGCACGATCGCGTTGTTGAATATTGTCCATTGACAAACATGGTTCGTAAAATTGTATAGATTAGCAAGTAACCCCCGCTCGATGAATTAATAATTTAAAGACGAGTTTCTTAAATATTGACCTGTCATCAATTGATCTTGCTGTCGACTTGATCGAGCCAATACATCTTCGTTATGTATGTACCGACATTTGTCGATCTACAATGGTTCATTGTTGGGAGGAACTTTGTCGTGAAGAAAGTCGCGATTCTGAAAGCGGGATGTGTACTCTCTCATTACATTTTCGCGAGTATCATACCATGGAGACTTCTCACAAAATCTGAGAGATACGAAGCGTCATGGCTGATTCGGAATCATCATGGTCTAAAGTGGGCCTATGGAAACGTTCCATATAGCATGACTTAAGGTGTAATAACGGCTGCAGTTGTGGGCCCAACGGAAGACGATATGTATCCTATCGTATATGTTGACGGCCATGAAAAACGAGAATCGTTAGCTGATATATTAAATATGAAAAAGGATCTAGTTGTTGAAAAGTTGGACGTGGACTTTGGCGATATGGATACCTTGAGTAAATTAGGTGTAAGCTATAATCTACGATGCGAAAAGCATGAAAAAAATTGTGCATTACAAAATGTATTTAAAATGTTTAATTGGTGGTTGAATCATAAAGATTCATGCGAATAAATGAAATGTGACATTATGTGATTTTTTTATTCTCCTCACCCCTTTCTTTGTTACATCATCTATTATGAGATTACACAGTTCTATAAAGTGTAATCTCGAAAGTGAAACATTTTTTTTTCGTTTGGAAATTGATGGAAAATAATTTAATATACTCGCTCGATAATGTTCGAAGACATTCATCGATAGATGTTCGATAGATATTCAAGAGACGTTCGGAGACGTTCGTGAGACGTTCGCAGACGTTCGTGAGACGTTCGTGAGATGTCCAAGAGACGTTCGGAGACGTTCATGAGACGTTCGTGAGACGTTCGGAGACGTTCTTGAGATGCCCAAAAGACGTTCGGAGACGTTCGAAGACGTTCGTGAGACGTTCGGAGACGTTCTTGAGACGTCCAAAAGACGTTCGGAGACGTTCATGAGACGTCCAAGAGATGTTCGGAGACGTTCGTGAGACGTACGGAGACGTTTGTGACACGTTCGGAGACGTTCAAGAGACGTTCGAGAGACGTTCGCGAGACGTTCGTGAGACGTTCGGAGACGTTCAAGAGACGTTCGGAGACGTTCGCGAGACGTTCGGAGACGTTCGTGAGATGTTCGAGAGACGTTCGTGAGACGTTCGTGAGACGTTCGGAGACGTTCAAGAGACGTTCGAAAGCGTTCAATAGATGTTCGAAGACGTTCAATAGATGTTCGAACACGTGCGCGGCGGTTTGTTTGGGATTTCACCCAACATACCCAATCGCTTTAATCGTTGAATGTCTAAAGTGCATGTCTTTATACATGCAGATAAGTCGCTCGATCTCACATGCATGCGATGCGGTCGCTCCATCTCTCATTCTCGCTCTCTCTCGTGCATACGTGTAATCCGATCGCTTCTCTCAGCGCCACGGGTCAACCAACTTGGCTCTCAGGCGAGAGCCGCTAAATAATAAAATCCATGAAATAAATGAAGACAAAAATAAATCAACAATAAATTTTAAATATATAAAGATCAATAATCAATAATCAATTAATCGATAATCGATATATACCCCCCTCCACGGCTCCAACGACTTCCCCCTCCCCGCGTGACGTCATACCCCACCCCGCGTGAATCCCCCGCCCCGCACCACCCTCAGAGGACCAGAGTTAGAACTGTCACAGCTATACTACTTCGGAGAAATCTCTCTCTACAGAAGAGCCGTAAAATTTTACTATAGCGAATTGTTTAGAGGTCATCTGTGTAAAATTTTCAAAAAATCGTTTTGTTGGAAACACTTTTAAGAAATTCTTGGAACCTTAAAAAGTATTATGCATATTCCTTTGTAGCTGAAAAAACCATTATAAAGTGGTTTTCGAGCTATTTTTTAAAGAAGTCTCCGGCGCTGAAAACCGTCTTTGGCGATATTTCATGCCGGTAGGCGCAGTTCTCAACACTTGTAAGCCTATTGTGGAGACAAAGTCACCGACTAGAAATAGTTTTATTTTAGACCAATAAGTGGCATTAGATTACGGAAAAACAAACTTGTTCAGCTGTAGTCTCTTTGAAACCGTTGGCTTCAAACACGTTTTTTTCACAATCATGTTTTTGATATCGGGACGGAGCAGAACTGAAACAATGTTCAACCAATCGACTTGAAATTTTAACTGTAGTTTCTTAGATTGCTTTAACAGTCAAGGACGAGCGCTTTTTTTCGATTGACTGAAAATTGTAAAAAATATATCACTTTTTATACCCAACCCCAAAAAATTAAAGAAACAGAAAATTTCTTCACTTCTTAAAGGGTTTTTTGAAAGGCTGTATCAATGTTAAAAATAGTCGTATCAAGATGAAAAAGAAAAACATTAAGCTTCAAGTTTCTAGTTTGAGATCTTTTGGCAAAATAATTTTGTGAGCTACGGATATCGTGCAATCATAAGAGATAGCGAGAAAATTATTTTTCCAATTTTATTTTTTCAAGGGATTTTTTACAGTTAAATCAATGCATAGGTTCATTAGCTTGTTTATTCAGTTCCACTTTGGTTTTTTTGTGGTCTCTCTACATCAACTTTTTGCTGAGATATCCGACTTATAATAAAAAAATGTTCCTTTTGTGTTTGATCAATGATATCACAGCAACCAATGATCGCACAGGAAATTAATGGGCAGCTTTAAAAACTTGACTCAATTTCGTACAAGACCCTTTCGTTGATATTCGAGAAAAAAAAAATCATTTTTTCACCATTAACATTAGTTTGAAAAATAGGACAAAAATGACATTCTATGGTTTTTCAGTGAATCTCCTACTTTATTACAAATATTGGCAAAAAAACGTCGCCACGTTTTTTTTTCAGCTTAATGTACTCCCAATAGCCGTGTAAATTTTCAAATTGATCCATCGACCCGTTTTTCCGGACCGATCGATCACAGTTTTACAAAAGACTTAAAGGAACGAGTGTTTCTAAACATCGTGCAATCATGATCAAAATGAAAATACCCATTTTAAATTTAAGAAAAAAAATTGAGAAATTAAAAAAATTCTAATCTGTTTAAATTTGTAACATTTTTCAGGAAACAATGGTGACTCGTTGTTGCCACGCTTCGGTTTTTGCGCACCATAATTTCGGTCATCTTTAATTGCATTGATTAAAAGTTGATACCGCCAAGCGGTATTCACTAGTCGATCTGAGAACTTGTATGCCATTAAATGTCGATATTTTCTGCGAAGGTTATTAGGGATACAAAGAAAACACTTTTTTCCCAAAATGATCTCTTGTTTGGAAGGAAAAACCAATGAACAATTTTTTTCAAAAACTGATCTTTTTTTGGTCAATTTTTTCTACGTTTTGGAAAAAAAAATTAATCTAATGTTTTTGTGAACTCATTTTTTTAAATTTTTGATCATGCCTAGTTTTGAAAAAAAGATTGTTTTCCATAACCCTAATAACCTTTGTAGAAAATATTGAGAATTAATTGCATAAATGTTCTCAGATCGACTATTGAATACAGCTTGGGATTATCAACTTTAATTGATGCAATTAAAGATGAGTGAAATTAAAGTGCGCAAAGGCCAAATCGTGTAAGAAATGAGTCAGTATTGTTTCCTGAAATATTTTACGAATAATAAAAATGTCAATCTCTCGAATTTTTTTCTTATATTTAACAAGCAACTTGTGCCAAGTTGAGAAAAAGGTCGAAGAAAATTAGTATTTTTATTTTGATGATGATTAGATGCTTAGCATGCTTAGATGCTTAGCACAAGATGATGATTAGATGCTTAGATGCTTAGATGCTTAGCACAAGATGCTTAGCAATAATACACGTGTTCCTTTAATTGTTTTGTAAAACTTCGATTAAGTTTTGATGGAAAACGGTTCGATGAATCAATTTGCAGACTAAAAGGGGTATTGGGAGTAAACCGAGCTGAAAAAAAAACGCGGCAACATTAGTATTTGCATCAATATTTGTAACTTAGTGGTAGATTTACTGAAAATCAAGAAAAAGTCATTTTTTATCCTTTACCAAATAACGGTTAAGGGTGAACAAAATAATCACAAAAATCAACGGGAAGGGCTGGCAGGAAATTAATTCGACTTTTCAATGCTGCCCTCTCATTTCCGTTGCGATAATTGGTGCTGAGATATCGATAATCAAAGACAAAAGGATCTTTTTTCATTCGAAGACGGATATCTCAGCAAAAAAATTGACGTAGAGAGATAAAAAAAAATTAAAGCTGCATAAATAAGCCAACTAACCTATACATTGAGTTAACTGAAACAAAATTCCTTAGTCCGATGACCCCTGAAAAAAAACAAATTTGGAATTTTGTTTGATCCCGGTATTTCTTATGATTGCGCGATAGCCGTAGATCCAAATTGTTTGCCAAAAGATCTCGAAACTATCATCTTGAAGCTTCAAAAGGCTTTTTTTCATCTCGATGCGACAATTTTTCACATAGACACAGCGCTTAAAAAAACGCTAAAAAATGAAGAAATTTTGTTCCTGCAATTTTTGGAGTCGTATATAAAAAATATGGTTCAAAAAACGAACTTTTTTTTAACTCGTCTCTTTTCTTTAATTATTTTGAAGTTTCCCCTCACTTGACTATTTTACTCTTAGTTCTACGATCAAGAGACGCGGCAGCGTCTAGACGCCAATAAAAAAAAATTCTACGCCACTGGCGTCGCCACCGATCTCGACGCCACTGACCGACTAACGACACGGCGCGACTCTTTATACAGTAAGATGGGCTTTTAGCAGACGACTTTTAACTTTCAATCGACATTACGCGAAAACGCGGCGACAAATCGAAAATCTAATGACATTTTACCAATGTAATGTGATTTTTTCCTATCGATTTTGTTTGGGTCATTTTTTGACCCGTGTACTCAATCCCCTTGATCTCATAATATTCACCGAATTTCCAACCGAATTCACGACAAGAAATTGTTCCACTCTCGGGGGGTTTTCCGAATCGAATAAAGTCTTTCGGTCATGTCCTAAACATGAAACATACGCCCTTATTAAGGTTGATTAAGATTTGCCTGTCAACAGCCGCAGTAGAGAGATTTGAGACGCTCTGCGCAGCCGCGAGAGCGCCACATCCGGGCGAAGGCAGCGCCTCCGAGTAGCATCGCCTGCTACTAAGTTTTCGTTTCAATGTTTACCGTGATCTGACAGCTTAACCCCTAAATAGGGTTAGGCTGTGCAAAGTTGAGAAAATTTAGAAGTGCAAAGTTAAAAAAAAGAAATAGCCCTTTTTAGGGCCATATTAATTTGACGACGGTTGTGACCTCAAAAAAAAAACAAACGGCTCTTTTCAGAGCCAAAATAAATTTGACGAAGGTACTTCAAATCGCAGATTCGGACCTCTGAAAATTCACTGACATGGACACAGCAACAATCGATTTACGTGATAACGGAGAAAATAAAGGCCAACCACATGAAATCGCCTAGCATCGGATACAGGTAATAAAACATCAGAAACTGGAAAGTGAAGATGAAGAATATAGATCAGTTCCCTTCCTTGTGCGACACAAAGATCCTTGTATTTTCATTAATTGAAGAATTATCCGCGACCATTGGAGGAGTACTGCGGTATGGATAAGTTCAAGAGTCGAAAGTATCAAGATTTTCAAAGCTTCGAGCCGCCTCACGTGCCGCAGTCACAGTGACCTACAGCACTGGCAAGCTCGAGGTGGAGGCATTTGCGACCTTAAAGAACAATGCAAAGCACGTTTAGGGCCAAGTGATGTTTGACGAACGCGTGAGAAATACGAGCTTCAAAAAGCCACATGACCTGATGACCAGCGATGCCCGGTAAACTGCAATCGACGTCACTGAGCACATGGCGAATCTCAACACGCTGGACCGAACTGTCGATAGCGGTCTGCGAGCCGGTCAGCAGTGCGAAGAACCTCTATCCCAGTCTAGGAAATTACAGCGGTACAATGAGAACCCCCATGACAATGAAGCCCAACACGACACTCGGTAATGCTTCTCTGATATTGGAAAGTAGCTATGAGCCACTCCTCAGGTTAGCCGCAGTTGATTCATATTCATAATATTGAAAATCAATTCGATACACTAAATTGAGCAAAAAGCCAAAACTATCAATTCTGGTATATCTACCACAATTCATATTTTTGACTTTCGATAAATTGATAAATTGCAAGAAATAAAAAATGTTTCAGGTATCGAGAGGCCGCAAAGATAAATTTGGCATCAACCAAAGGCAATGAAAATTACTTTACGCTATACAGCACAGGATTCCAAAAATCTGGATGTCGTTGGGCTGCCCGCAACAAAAGAAAAATGATTTCAGGGGTCGGAAAGAGGGAAAAGAATTCATATAGCCTCGAAAGTAAAGCAGACAACAAGTGCCTGCTCAATATTACATTTGGGATCGTTGGTAACTTTCGACAATGGGGCACCCGGAAACACAATAGAAAACTCGTCGGTCCAGCACTATGGATGTCTGGTTCAGTGTGTGAGCCAGAGTTGGGCGTAATTCTATTTATAAATACGAATACGAATTTATTCACATCCTGATTTTCACGTGAATATAAATACAAATTTATTCATACTTCACTTATTTGTATTCACATGCATGCATACAAATACAATTGTATTCACACATATGGTGAACATACAAATAAATATACAGAAAAGATTGTGAATATTCACAAAAAATGTGAATATTTACAAAAAATCCATTGAATTAAAAAAAAATTATATCAAAATCTGTGAATGCAAATGTATTCACAAAAAATTGTAAATACAAAAAAATTCACAAAATAAATTGTGAATTTTTTCGTATTTAAGACAAATTGAAATCAAATTCACAACGATTAGATTGAAATTTGCACCGAAAGTGAGTTCGTACGCATTTTGAGAGAAAACATTGCCTCAACACAATGTTTTCTCTCAAAATACGTAAGAACTCACTTGTGGTGTAAATTTTAATATAATTGTCGTGAATTCGATTTTAATTTTCTTCAACTTGAGGAAATTCACAACTCATTTTGTGATTTTTTTCATATTTATAATGTAATATTTGAAACTCACAACTTGTTTGCAAAAATTTCTTCGCCTCGACGCAATGTTTTCTCTCAAAATACGTAAGAACTCACGGTTGGTGTTAAGTTTAATTTAGGTTAAATATAGGCAGCTAAGAGCTTTATATGTCGAAAGGTTAAAAATGTTGATTTCTCTTTAATAAGTTCGATAAAGAATATACACTTTTTATGCGTACTGCAAAGTAGACATTTAAAAATAATATGTGTTTCAGAGATCACCGGCAGGGCCAGCGAGATCCACCATCCAACGTATGAAGATTAAATTTAAAAGATGAAAAGATTTAGAATGAAAATTATGCTGTGGATGCCATTTCCTAGGCTCAGACTGATTCAAATATCTTGAAATACTTTTCCCTGTTCAATACGAATATGAAATCGCAGACGTCTAGTTTGAACAGATATATTGAAATTCCGCTTCCAAAAAGATATGAAATCCCCCTTAAAAACTTTAAAAATGTAAAAAAAACGCCAAGTAATAAAAATTCCTCAAAATCGTTATCGCTTGTTTTACTTTATAAAAAATTCTGATTTATCTCAAATTTCTCAAACTATACTTATCATTTAAGTTCAAAAAATGGCTTTATTTTACTTCTTTAATGCAAATGTACAAAAAAAGTAAAATCACTTTAATGAAATAGCCAAGCAAGTTTACTAGACATGTTGTACACAACATTTTTAAAGCTTAGGAATAATGTTTTGAAAATTTTTAGTTTGAAAGAGTTTTAGCAAACTAATATAGCAAAAAAATGATATTACCATTAGTTAAAAGTACAAAGTAGGTACCACAAAAGTACACTGGAAATGCTGTGCAACGACTTGGCGTGGACCATCTATAATAAGGGGAAAAAAGTTTGGTACCTGTACAACAAGGTCCGCAGGCCCGTATGGGTCTGCAGTGGCAGTGGCTGGCCCGTGTGCCAGACATCGACCGTTTTTCTCGAAACACAATTTTTCAAAACGGCACGCAGCATAACTCGAACAATTTTCATCATTTTCACTCCCAATTTTGGGTACATGTTTAAAATCACATTCCGAAGAGAAATAAGTACGGGATTTTCTGAGATAGTTATAACATTAGTTATTACCAAATGATTGTCCTTTTTGTCTGTCCAAAATTCAGTTTTTGGTTTAATGCTTGCCAATTACACAACAATTAATATTTTCACAATTCTCTACGTATTTCTCTAGCTATACTCATGTAAATTAATAGAATTTTGTATTTTATTCTAAAATCAAATTTGCGTCAGGTATACTGCGTGCCGCCGAGCGTCTCAAATTCAACATGCCTCGCCAGAATGGCTCCAGCGTCACCTTTTGGCATAATTTTTTAATACGAATTTCATTTTGTTCACTTGAAGATATGACTAATAACATCCTTGAATATTAATATTCTCTTATTTGTCCTTCTACAAAAAAATCGCGAAATATCACTCAATTTTGGACGTTTACAGTGGTGTAAGCCCTTATGGTAAAACGAGCGTGCGCTCTTGATTTTTATAGATTTTGTTCAAATTTTAACCAGACATTGTTCTTATCATTATGCACGTTTGAATGAAATTTCAGAACAGTTGACTATTTAGATTGGGAGATAGTGGATTTTTGAATAGCAACTTTTAACACTGCAGGGTCTGCATTGGCCGAAAGTCAGGTCACACAATTCGGCGTATCATTCTATTGTGTTTATGAATATTGAAAAAAAAAATGATTAGACAGCAAACTAGATAGGGAACGAGTGAAAAAGTTTGAATTGTCTTTACTATTCAGTTTTGCTAAAGACGTTCAGTAACGACAGAATCACTCTCGGTAAAAAATATTTATCCCCTATAATGAGAAAACATTATGCAACACCGCAGAACAGCATTGTTCAATATTTCGAGACAAAATATAATTATTGTGTTCCTAAAGTTAAACAATTTTAACGTGAATAAAAAGATTTGCGTTATAAACATTGATACTTTATATTGTTTATGTTATTGCCTTGTGTCTTTTTATAGAGGACAAATATTTTTCACGGAAAATTACTCTGTCTAAATTTCCATGCAGACCCTACAGTGTTAAAAGTTACAATTTTAAAATCCATTATCTCCGAATCTAAATAGTCAACTGATCTGACATTTCGTTGAAACATGCATAATGATACGAGCAATGTCTGGTTAAAATTTGAACGAAATCTATAAAAATCAAGAGCGAATGCTTGTTCTACCTTAACGCGTTCAACCGTTGACCATTCGATTCTGTTGGGCTGGAGGTTTGGACCCGTCGACTGTGAGTATGAGATGATGGTAGCCGTAAACATTGAGATGCAAGAAGGCCCTAGCGTTCTCGCCCTTTGTTTTGAAACGTACATACGTAAGCGAAAGGCCTTGCACAGATTGATGGTGCGATCCATGGTGAGATATTGTTTCTGAGCGAAGCCGAAGGGTTAAACGAGTTCCTTGAGGTCAGCCTCGCTGGTATTCTCGGAGAGATTGGAGACAGCGGTGATATCCTCGCGGATACTGAGACTGTATACTGTGGCCACGACGATAGATGCGGTTTCTCATCCTCGGCAGTACGTACTTGCTGTCCTAGATGAATCCGATGGTCCATCTAGATGGTAAATCCGACGCTACATTAGTTCTGGTTTCTACATGATAGCCCAGGTACCGTACCTACCATGCGTATGCGTACGCTATCGGTACCAGTTTAGTATGGTGAGGATACGGAACCGGTATATTTTACTATTGCACAGTGTACCAGTACCATACTAGTAACACGTACATTTGCGTGTGGCGGTGTACTACCGTACAGGTACACCGAGGGTCTTCTATCTTTGTATGCCATACCAATAGTACTCTTGGTCATCAGGGTGAAGCTATCGAGGAATCGCCACAGGTCGTACATTTTGGTCGCACACTGATCAGGAAATCGAGGACTTCGAGGGGTAATGGAAATGGCTACGGATCATCGGAAAATATGCTATCTGCGATTTTCTCACGAATAAATACCGAGGTATTTCTGCGAAGAGCAAATAAGCTTGAGTTTCTTGCACCGGAGCCGTTGGCTGTTTGACACATCGGCGAAAGAGAAAGCAATGCGAGGGAAGATCATGGCAAATGACAAAGTACGTAAATTAAGGTTATGAGGTTATAGCACGTACGTACCTTGACTTCCGGTGTTTTCTCCTTCGGCTTCTCGCTGTCACTATGTTCCTCGATCTTCTTCATGTAATCGGCCGCGGCGGTTTTCTCGTCGATTATTTCTTTGTCGGAATTTCTCGTCAGTGGTGTGCCGGCGTCCTGAGGCGTTCTTCACAGCAAAAAAAAAGTCACCACAACGCGACGAAAACAACTCCACTCTATCACACACTATTCACATTCTGTATCACACTCTATCACACTCATCGTATGAAATATATTTCGAACGAATGTGCGAGGTTATAGCTCCGGCTTGCGACCTGTCAAAAAATAAATTGTTCCGGAAGGAAGCGAGCGCGGTCGGTAAAAACAGGACGACGCGAGCTGCGCGTCGCCAGTGAGAAAATGGATGAACTGAACACGCGCTCCAGTACCTGATATTTTGAGCTTTGTTGGTACATTTTTGCTACATTTATGTAAAAACTTCAAAATGCTTTTTCTCCGCCATTTGTTCATAAAAACAGGTGAAACAAAGCTCAAAATGTGTGCTTTTTCACTGTCCTTAACTGGCGTTAAGTCCATGTGCCACACGCCTCCGACCGCTTCGAAATTTTGAAATGGGAATTCTCCCGAACGGAACAACCAATTGGAATGAGATTTGTTGTGGGCATGCAGGGCGCTTGCTCCGAGAGCATGATTTGCGCAATTTTCCAAAATTTCGAAAAAAATTGCAGTTTGTGGTTACCATGCGAAAAACTGTGAATTATTAACCATTGCATCGCATTTTCGATAATTTGGCGCGAATCATGCTCTCGACAGTGAAAAAGCACACATTTTAAGCTTTGTTTCACCTGTTTCCATGATCAAATGGCGGAGAAAAAGATTTTGAAATGTTTACATAAATGTAGCAAAAATTTACCAACAAAGCTCAAAATATCAGGTACGAGCGTTCAGTTCATCGATTTTCTCACTGGCGGCGCGCAGCTCACTTCGTTCTGTTTTTACCGACCGCGCTCGCCTCCTTGCGGAACAATTTATTTTTTGGCAGATCGGAAGCCGGAGCTATAACCTCGCACATTAGTAGTAGAGCTGTAGCGGTTCTGCCGCAAGGGGAGGTGGTGTGTCAAGCGTGGGGAAGCCAAGTGTGGTGCTACGGTCGAGGGGAGGTCGCCGGGCGCGTGTGACGTCACAGGGGGGCCTCGGTGGAGGGGGTAGCCATGTGGTCCGAAAAGTGATTACTGGGATAACGAAGCCGCCGTCGACGAGTGTTGGGGGGGGGGGGGGGGAATAATGATTTTAATCAAAGCACAATGAAACAATAGTTTATCTATAATATTCAAATTTTATATACCTGTTGTGCGCGCGCGCGCGCGCGCGTGTGTGTGTGTGTGTGTGTGTGTGTGTGTGTGACGACAATGTGTGGGTAGAACATTTTCGGTAATGTGAAGACATTAGGCGCCACATGAAGTGCGGCTTTTCAAAGTTGATTTATGGCTTGTAGGTGCGGTGCCTTTGTTTCGTTTCCGAAATCCTTAAAACGTTTGCATGCCTGTCCACTCTTGTCACAAGTCTCGCCAACACTTTAGACAGGTCGTGACAAGTCAGAATTTCTTGGGAAAAACTATCAAGTTGGGGGATCAAAGGCGGTGACCGCGGATGGACCACTTGAGCTGCACTCTTGAAAAGTCTCATCGAGGTCTCCATTTCGAAATATACCATCAAGATGTTCACAGGTGCGAATATTTACGCAGTGCATCCAACCAAGCAGGTGTTCTTCGAACGTGTTTGAACTCGTTTTTCATGATTGGAAAAGTGGGGGAGAAGTTTGAAAAATTGAGTGGGCGGGTTACGACGATCAATTGTCAATGGCTTTGACTGCGGATGGACCACTTGAGCACAGCTGCACTCTTGAAAAAAACGTTTCAATGCATCTCGGTTGCATTCCGAAATATAACCACAATATGCGCGCATCCGAAAAAATATTTTTTTTTTTGTAGGGGGAGCCATATGGATCTGCTGCGCTCAAATGTTGTATGCGTGTCCACTCCTGTCACAAGTCTTGCCAACACTTTAGACAGGTCTCGACGAGTCCGGATTTCTAGGAAAAACTATAAACTTTAGGGATCAAAGGCGGTGACCGTGGATGGACCACTTGAGAGCCTTTTTAATGAGCCGCTCCGCTCAAATCTGGCCGCATATTGCATGAAACAGTCAGTCTGTTAACATCGTGGAAGTTTTTCGTACTCATTAATATGGAGCAAATCTTGCATGACCAAGCCGTGCTTTTACGCTCGTTCGAAGATTTTGCCGCGTGGGAGCAACGATGCACCGAGTACATCGAAGGGCTGGAAACGCAAAGCCGGATTAAGCGCCCGCGATTACTAATTCGATATCAATACTCGCTGATAGCCCAAATAGCGCGGCTGGAAGGATTGGGAATTCTGTGCGGAGTCGTTTCATACACACGGGCGCAGGACATAGTGATCATGAGTTACTCTGGCGGGAGATTGAAACATCCTTCGAGAGTCGCATGTTGACCGGGTGCATCATCAATCGCAGCCACATCGAGCCGAGACACTTCCTAAATGATGCTCGCGTCCTAGTGCTTCATCATGTGCAAAATATTATCGGCAAGCATAACAGCATTAAAATTAATACAGTGTTTAATGGCGAATTCGCGAGTGGTGACAAGCATGCGAATAAAAGTGTCAACACGTGAAACTGTAAACTATTTAGCACAAGCGATTTGAATGAGTGGTGTGAACAGCGAGTTATGGAGCCCACTTTAACCTTACTCGATGAATTTAAAAAAAACGTGATAGTGGCTGGGCTCTGCAGAAAATACTTAACCTCACGATAAATGTGAATAAGTATACTCCGATGCGTGCCGGGTGCTCCATCTCATTGCCGCGGGAAATAATGTTGAAGAAGGCTGTGGTTAACGTGAAATCCACGGATAACGCATGTTTCTCATGGGCAGATGTCGCTGCACTATACTCAGCCGAACGAGATAGTGCCCGTCCATTTTCTTACCCTTATTATTCGACAGTACTGAATCTGAAGGATATCGAATTCCCGGTGAGTATGCATCAAATTAAAAAAATTGAATTTCATAACAATGTATCGATCAACGTGTACGAGGGTGGGGTGAAAAGTTTCCGGCCTGACCAAGAGATGGTGCCACTAGGTCTAGTTTTGGAGCGGCGTCCTACAGTACCATTCCTACCGAGCTTGTATGTACAGTTTCAGCCCAATCGCTACGTTAGCTTGCGTTTGAGAGCACATTGCGCGAGACGCTTCCGTTGTTTTCGTAAAAATGGAAAAATTGGAAAAACGTGCTGTCATCAAATACTTCCATTTGAAAGGTTTTACACCAAAACAAAAAAAAAGAAGAGATGGATTCAGCACTAGGAGACTCCTCCCCATCATATTCAACTATTAATCAGTGGGTTTCTGAATTTAAAATTGGTCGTGTGAGCACCTCTGACGAGCTTCGCTCAGGACGGCCCGTTGAAGTCACAACTTCAGAGATGATTGAAAAAATCCATAAAATAGTGTTGGAAGACCGCAGGCTGAAAGTGCATGAGATACCTGAGACCTGTAGGATGTCAGCTGAACGTGTGCGAAATATTTTGCACAACCATTTGAACATGGAAAAGCTGTGTACAAGGTGGGTGCCGCGTTTGCTAACGCTCGACCAATCGAGCGTTTGCTAACGCTCGACCAATCGAGCGTTTGCTAACGCTCGACGCTACCGACAATGTGGCGCTGTATAGACGTAATCCAAACGAATTTTTGTGTCGATTCATAACTGTTGATGAGACATGAGTCCACCACTACACTCCTGAAAGTAAAGAACAGTCAAAACAGTGGGTTGGAAAAGGGGAACCAACCCCAAAGAAGGCAAAAACAATTTTATCGGCAAATAAGGTTATGGCTACTGTTTTTTGGGATGCGAGAGTTATGAGAAATGTATCAGTATTGATGGAGATTATGTTGAAAAATAAAGCCAAAAAAATTTTTAAATATCGTTTTTCTTGGTCAGGCCGGAAACTTTTCACCCCACCCTCGTATACCACCACCAGCAAAAAGGACATTGTTCCAATACGCATAACTCAACACAAGAAGGAAAAACACATCAATTTGCTGTACATGCAAGATACTGATGACAGCAATGCGGGACACTTCGTATGGATCAAGAATCTGTCGAGACTCGTGAGGGCACAACTGACTAAAATGTAGCATAAAAAATATATCTGTGATCGGTACGTAGTTACCATAATACACACACACACACACACACACACACACACACACACACACACGCACGCACGCACGCACGCACGCACGCACGCACGCACTCTCACACACACACACACACACACACACACACACACACACACACACACACACACGCACGCACGCACACACACTCACACGCACACACACACGCACGCACGCACGCACGCACGCACGCACGCACGCACACACACACACACACACACACACACACACACACACACACACACACACATATTGTTACGTCCTGGAGATACGTTTCGATACTTTGCCCCATAAAATTATGCGGGATTTAATCAATAATTAACGTAATAAATTACGTTAATATAACAATAAGAAAACACAAGTCAGCAGCTTAGTTACAGATAAGAAAACACAAGTCAGCAGCGACGAACGCCGTGAGACGGTTCGCCGTGAGAAAATGCTGAATGCATCAAACGCAGATCATGGGAACCTCAGCCTAATCATTTTCGACTGACTCCGACAAGACAGTCGAAGTCAGTAAGATAAATGCAAAGGGGCAGTTAGTCTTTTTTCGCGAGTCAAACCCATCGGTTCTCCTCCGGTTTTGGTCGCTCTGACAAACAATCTAAAATCCAAGCTCATCAACTAAATTGTACCACAACATTTATTTCGTTACTTTTGAATATAATTTTATTGTTTTAAATATTTATCGCGCGGAGTTCCGTTTTTATTTCACCCGCGCGAATATATCCGCGAACAACGGTTCCACCCGTTATTCTCCACTCGTCTCTTTCCAATGGCTATCGGCTATATACCGGGTGGCCCGAGAACGAGGGATCTCCAAACCAGCTTGACCGTGTCGCCGATATCACCTCTCGTCACGTATACCTTAAGCATCAGCGAAAAGGTAAGTGGGTTTTATTCAAATTATTAACCAAAAAGGATTCGTCTATCACTCGGCATCGCTTCAATCCTCGGTCTCTCCTAGCTGACCGAAACTGAAGCGTCGTTTGCGACCACGGTAAGAACAAATAATACCGGAACGTAACATTTTTGGTGACAGCGCTGGGATTTGGTGTCGATTGACCGGCGAAATCCTCAAGTGAAAACCCTGTTCAAGTGAAAAAGTGATGAAAATGAATACAATGAGTGAAAATAACGGAAACGGTGCCCTTAGCTCGAACGCGCTTACGGAGGAAGAAATAAACGAATTGCAAACTCAATTACAAAATAAACAACGCGAGTTAATCGAAATTGAACAAATTAATAGAGCTCGCGAAATAGAATACGAAGAAAGACTCATCGAAATTCAAGAGAGGGAACTTGCCATTCTCGGCGCAGAAAAAAATCAAATCCTGCAATTGCGAAACGCGAAAATGAAGACGAACTCAGTGATTCGCAAGACATTAATTCCGCGTTGCGACGAGAATTACGGGAATTCAGAAACGCATTAGCCGAATTGAGAGCGCGAACCGAAGATCCGTCGACGGAAACTCCTCCAGTTACAGAGTCTAATACGGGATTAAGTACGCACCTATCGTTCAAAGACATACTCGAATCAGTCCCGACGTTTAGCGGAAATAATATCCCAATTCTGAAATTCACCCGTGCATGCAAAAGAGCGAAAGACATGACCTCGCTACCTCTCGAACCAACATTCACGCGTCTCCTACGTAACAGATTAAAGGAGCGCGCATACACCGCGATCGAAGATGACACGTTTCGAACCGTCGCCGCGTTGACTGACCGCCTCAAAGATATTTTCGGAACCGCGAAATCAGTCAATCAATTCAGGGTCGCCCCTGAATTGATTGACTGGAATTGGGAAACGTGGTAGAGGGCAAAACGGAACATGTCCTCGATTACATTAGCCGCGTCAAAGATCTCCATTCGGCGATTTGCGACGGCGAAACAGAATCGCCCGGGCGATTATCGCGAATGCAAAGGATAGAACTCGAAGAAGAAACGATGGAATCCTTCATCGCGGGACTCCCACCCGATTTTCGTTTTACGATTAAAATTCAAAGGTTGCAGTAATTTAGCCACGGCCTACCAAACCGCGATAAAGATCGAAAAAGAAATGGAACGCGATAAAACGCGTTTTCAAGAAATCTTCAAAGACGCGGAAAGTTACGCCAACGCGGCGGGTCAGGGTAAATCGAACTCTTCAAAATGCGGGCATTGTAAAAAATCCGGGCACGTCGACGAAGACTGTTGGATAAAACACCCCGATAAAAACCCACGAAAATTCGAAAACGCCGAAGGACGTGATTTGAGTGAACAAAATAATAATCGGCCCAAAGGCAACGAAAAAAATCGGCAAACCTGTCCGTATTGCAAACTTATAGGCCACACGGAAAACGTTTGCTATAAACGACTTCGCGAAACCGAGAATTCGGACAACGCGAAGCAACCTTCGGCTTCCCAGGGTGCAAGCCGCAAGGACAGCGCGGAACAGCGCCCTGTCAACCCGGTACCGGCGAACGACGAGTGCGAACCGTCAACATCCGCTTAAATCGGAGTACATTCGTTCCAGTCGTAGAGTTCGAGGGTCCACAATTAAATCAAAAGACCGAGTTCCTAGTAGATTCTGGGTCGGACCCCAATTTAATAAAAAACTCATGCGCTAACGGACAAAATCAAACTAAATTCGAACGATATCCTAACACTGCAGGGAATTACTGACGAACCCGTGTACACTATCGGATCGACAATATTAGATATATTGGGAACTCTGTCGGAGTTTCATGTAGTGGAAAATTCATTCGGCATTACTCAAGACGCGATCTTGGGGGCGGAATTTTATGGATTAAATCGAGGAACAATTGGGACGCGGAAGCCGTAAAATGGAAGGACCTTGTATTACTCTTCAAAAACCGCGAAACCGTAAAAATTCCGAGCCGATCAAGTTGCGTGTATTACGTACGCGTTAAAAATACCGAAATCAAGCAAGGATATGTTCCGCGTTTAAAAACTGAAAACGGGATCTACATAGGCGAAGCTGCTGTGTCCAATATAAATGGCGTAGCGTATATGAGAGCGTTCAATACAACCCAAAAAGACGTGGAGCTCACCGTATCAACGGTGACCTTAGAGGCATTTGAGCTCCTCGACGAAAAATCGGAAAAAGACGAGGATCCACGTAAACCGCCGGGCAACGAAGAAAATTCGCAAGACCCGAGCGAAAATTCGCGGGATCATCTTAGTAACGAGCGTGGTACGCACGACCATAGAGTTCAGACGTTAAAGTCAAATTCAGCTGATAAAAATTCGGTATTGTCAAAAATAAAATCGCTGCTTCGACTCGACCATCTTAACGATGAGGAGCGAGCAAGCGTTGCAAAATCAATAATGAACGCGCACGATCTTTTTCGAATTCCTGGAGAATTTTTGAATTCAACAAATGCCATCGAGCATAAAATAATAACGACCGATGATTAACCCGTCTTTACGCGACAATATCGCTTTCCACCAGCGCGTAAGGACGAGATCACAAAACAAATCGGCGATTTGATTGACGGGAAAATAGTCGAGACCTCAGATTCCCCATATAGCTCACCGTTGCGGATCGTCCCGAAAAAGGCCGATTCACAGGGAACCCTAGATGGCGGATGGTAATCGATTATCGTAAATTAAACGAAAAAACAATCGGCGACGCCTATCCACTTCCTAACATAACGGATATCCTCGACCAATTGGGGAGCGCGAAATACTTCTCCGTATTTGATTTGGCGGGTGGATTTAATCAAATTTCACTCCACGGGGAACACGCGCAGAAAACGGCATTTTCAACACCGTTCGGGCATTACCAATTTTCGCGAATGCCATTCGGGCTCAAAAACGCCCCAGCCACGTTTCAACGTCTGATGGATCGTGTGCTGCGTGGATTACAAGGAATCGAACTTTTTGTATACCTCGACGACATTGTATTGTACGCGAGTTCTTTGCAAGAACACGAATCGAAATTCAAAAAACTTACTGACCGATTACGTAAGGCGTGCTTAAAACTTCAGCCAGATAAATGCGAGTTTCTGCGCAAAGAGGTTGTGTACCTAGGTCACGTTATAAGCGAAGATGGTGTCCGACCGGATCCAAAAAAATTAGTGGCGTTAAAAGATTATCCAAGGCCGACTAGTCCTACGAAAATAAAACAGTTTCTTGGCTTGGCCGGGTACAACCGCCGATTTATAAACAATTTTTCCGGTATCGCGAGACCACTCACCCAACTCTTAAAAAAGGAGACGGTTTTCAAATGGACCAATGTTCAAGAAGAAGCGTTTACCATTTTAAGAGATTCGCTTTGTAATGAACCCGTGTTACAACACCCCGATTTTACAGCACAATTTATCATTACAACGGACGTATCAGCGATCGCGATCGGTGGTGTACTCAGCCAAGGTAAGATAGGCAGTGACCGACCGATAGCGTACGCATCGCGAACTCTGAATAAAGCAGAGGAAAAATACCCTGTAATAGAAACGGAATGTTTAGCGATTGTGTATTGCGTAAATTATTTCAGACCGTATGTCTACGGTAGGGAGTTTTCAATGGTGACAGACCACAAACCATTGGTTTGGCTGCACTCGGTGAAGGATCCCGCTAATCGACTGGTCGCCTGGCGTTTCAAATTGGCGAATTATCAATACAAATATATTTACAAGCCGGGGAGGGCAAACAGCAACGCCGATGCATTGTCACGCAACCCCCCTTACAGCAATAAATCAGTTTTCCTTGTAACACCGGTACGGACTAGAGCACATCCCGAAGTATCCGACGACGAAGACGAAATCGTCTTTCACAGCGCGAAAAAACGAAAAGTCGAGCCAGAAGAATCGGCTGACGAAGGACAGGGCGGCAGTTCGCAAAACTTCGCGACCGTACTGCCGTCGGCAAATTCTGTTAACGATAACGATTCCAAAATTAACGAAATATCCAGCGACGAAGATTCAGTCACACCCGATAATGTCTCAGTAAGTCCAACCGATTCTTCTGCCGACTCGAGTAGATCAGGTTCGCCGGAACCGGCCGAAAATTTCAGGATAATTGAAACCAGGGACACACTATCAATGCGAAAAGATAATCTAGTATTTTTCGTAAAAACAAAAAACCAACCGGTAGACGACGGAGCCAAGGATTTGGCATCCGCATTGATCTTACCGATATATCAAAATCACAATCTCTTACGAGCGGGAGTAGAACGCGTCGGGAAGTGCGTATTGATCGGGTTGCCAATAAAGAACGATCTGAGAGCTAATGTCGCGAGGGAAGATTTGGACGAGTCCATGGAATCTCTTCGCGATGTCATGGTTGAATTAATGTTAAAATCAGTAAGCATCGCGAAAACAAACGTTTTGGACAATATTCCCTGGGCAAACACGCTGTCAATGGTAGAAAGCCACGTTAACGACCTACTAATACGACTCACGATTTGCGATCAACTCGTACGCGTCCCTCCCCCGGAAGAAAGAAGAGACATCATTAAAGAGTGCCACGATTCGATGGTTGGTGGACACAAGGGTGTCACTAAAACTTTCAAGCGAATTCGGGAAAATTACTTCTGGACAAACATGAAAGCTCAAATTCAAGAGTACGTCCAACAATGCCGTAGTTGTCAATTGAAAAAACTCGTCCGAGTCAAAACGAGGCAACTGATGCGGATAACGGACACCCCGAGTAGTGCCTTCGACAAAATTGCGATGGACATCCTGGGCCCGTTCTCCGCTACTCGTAAAGGCAACACGAATATCCTAACGATACAAGATCTTTTGACAAAATATTCGTTAGCAATCGCTTTACCGCACACGAAGGCATCGGACATCGCGGACGCCTTCGTTAAAAACTTCGTCACTCGTTTCGGTGCGCCGAAGGCAATCTTGACGGACCAAGGTACAAATTTCTGCAGTGGTCTCATGAGAGGTTTGGCCAGAAAATTCCGGATCAAACAGTACAAGACCACGTCATTTCATCCGCAGTCAAACGGATCCATCGAACGTTCACGCCACGTTCTCGTCGAGTACCTCAAGCACTACGTCGACAAAGAAAATGATTGGGACGAATTCTTGGAAATGGCCATGTTTTCGTACAACACCAGCCAGCGCGAGGGTACGGGTTTCACACCGCACGAGCTCGTGTTTGGAAAATTAGCAAGACAACTAGCCAAGAGCGACAGAATCGAAGAACAAGAGCCGACGTATGCAAAATACCTATGAGGACTGTTCACAAAAATCCATGGCCTGCAGGAACTCGCCGCCGAAAAATTGTGAGTCGCGAAAGAAAGATCTAAAACGTACTATGATCGAAAACAAAACATCCAAAACTTTAAAGTCGGGGACATGGTCCTCCTCCTAAAAGAACCTAAAATCGGAAAATTCTGTGATCAATACACCGATCCTTGCGAAGTCCTCGAAATCCTTACGGACTCTAATGTCAAAATTAACCATAGAGGCAAACCTAAAATAGTTCACGCGATCAAATTAAGGAAAACGAAATTATCATAATAATACTTTTGCAGAACGTGAGGAAAATGGGAAAAGCCGACCAGAGGTTCAGTCACATGTTCGTCCTAGTCGCAACGCTCGTACTGATCGGAGAGCTACACGGAATCGAGGGCCTCGTCGGTTACAACTGTGGAGGATCAACGCGGAACGTCACGACTTTTGTCCCTATACGACGTCAAAGAATGCGACATCCCGTTAAAATATCCGGAACCAACGCAGACGTACATACAGCTGCTTCAATTGTCGGAATTTTCGGACACCGCAGTAGTACAATGTCGAGTCGAAATATCTCGCCTCGTGCATTATTGCGGAATGTCATCTTACAATTCATTGGTCATCAACGGTTTCCAAGAATACCTACGAACTGGACGAGACATCTTGCCGTCCCGTACACGAAACTGAAGTTATCCGACTCGGTTATTCAGCCGAAATCCACGGACTCCGTCGCAACGATACCACAACGAGAAGCATCATGTTAGCTGGGTCGACGTCGGCGAACGGGAGATGCGAAGGAACTCAGTACAGCGACTCGTTCGGAACATGGAGCGGGGTTTTCGTACAAGCATCGGTGAAGATATCGCTGTTCAACTACCAGGCAGTTGTCAATATGCAAGGCGGGAGGATAACTCTCCAATCAGGAACGCAATGCCAATTAGCAGATGGTTACTGTATCGATATCGATGGAAACAACGTATTTTGGAAAACTACACCACCCGACACGTGCAACTTCGAGATGTACGACATTCTCTACGAAGGAATGGCCTCCAAATTCACCATAATCGAAGATGGATCGCGATTGTCCGACGTGTACAGGTTCGTGACCGAACAAACCACGTTCGCGCTAGCTAAAACTTCAGAGTACCTCGTTTACGGGTATAGGCTCATAAAAACCGAACACCCAAAATTATTCATCCTGGAAACCGAAAAGGGACAGTCATTCGCCACCAAAAGAAAAATCTCGGTGAACACGTCCGAAAACAAATGAAAAGCCTCTACAAGGACGTAGTTACGCAGAGGTGCAACCTCGAAAGGCAAATACTTCAAGGCGCGTTGTCAATTGCCGCGCTATTGCCCGAAAGATTTGCTCGAACCGTCATGAAGGGCCCCGGTTATATGTCAGTCATCGCGGGAGAAGTCGCGCACATCATCAAGTGTGTTCCCATCGAGTGCAAAATAAGGCGAACCGAGGAGTGCTACCTTTCGGCAACGTCGCGAATGCTCGTAAAATCAGCGACGCAAATAAATTGCGACCCCGTAGTTCCGGCACAGTACCAAATCGAAGGGACCTGGTACCGACTCTCGGCAAACTCGACAGAAGTTTTACCACCACAATCTTTGGCACCACTATCGGAACCAAAATGGAAATACGCATCACCTGGAAATCTTGGCAGTAGTGGCATATATTCCGAAACCGACATCAATAAACTCCGAGAACGAATTATGTTCCCGGCCGAAAAACCGGCCTTGCTCAACAACATCGCTCGGGGAACAATTGGATACCAAGTACCAGCCGGTAGCGTATCAATTCGCGAATTTCTTGACGAAGAAACGCTCAACCACATCGCTCAGAACGCAGCAGCTAAATTTTGGAACGGCTTCATGAAGTTCGGCTCAGCTAGCGGAGGCGTCGTCGGTGTGCTTCTGGTGCTCGCAGCAATTAAATTCATAACTGACGCATGCATCCAGGGATACGCCCTCCACGCATTATACGGATGGAGCATGCATCTCCTCAGAGCAATATGGAGCTCGATTACCGGACTGCTTGTCACCTTAGCGTGTCGTAAAAATACGCGACGCAACCAAGACATCGAAGCTGGACAAGAGATGGAAGAAAAGCAACGTGAACTCACTCCGCCGCCCGAACCACCAAAGCGGACGTCCTATTCTCAACTACCAACAGCCACGTCAACAACGAGCTTGGCTGGCGTCAACCCCGAACTCTCAGCACAGCTGTGCTGAGGGTTCGCTTCTCGCATACAGAGCTGCAGCAGTGCATCCGATTTGAATAAATAAAAAAAAATAATAAAAAAAATGAAAACACATTTATTTTAAGTAACATAATTTTTTTTTAATTTCAAAAATTCATAACGATGCGAGGTCCTCGAACTAACAAAACGATCGAAGACGATTGTACACGCCCTCACGACCTTTGAGCCTCCGTCGGACACGTCTACAGGACCACTGAGACATCGAAACGACGCAACGACCTTCGAGAACGACAACACCAACCAACAAACCAACACCTGAAGAATTAAAGAAGAAAACGCATCGAACACAAAGTTAACGGAAAATCCGAAAATATATATTTTTTTATATTATTTACAAAATTAATAATTTTTCTCCGGTCGATAATCCTCGAAATAAAGGGAAATATTATAAGCGTATTAAAATAAGAAAGCAAAATCTCAAAACGAAACTCACCGAACGCTTTCCTCATCGAACGCTAAGCCCAAGCATAGCGTTCTTCTTAAAGGGGGGAAGTGTTACGTCCTGGAGATTCGTTTCGATACTTTGCCCCATAAAATTATGCGGGATTTAATCAATAATTAACGTAATAAATTACGTTAATATAACAATAAGAAAACACAAGTCAGCAGCTTAGTTACAGATAAGAAAACACAAGTCAGCAGCGACGAACGCCGTGAGACGGTTCGCCGTGAGAAAATGTTGAATGCATCAAACGCAGATCACGGGAACCGCAGCCTAAGCATTTTCGACTAACTCCGACAAGACAGTCGAAGTCAGTAAGATAAATGCAAAAGGGCAGTTAGTCTTTCTTCGCGAGTCAAACCCATCGGTTCTCCTCCGGTTTTGGTCGCTCTGACAAACAATCTAAAATCCAAGCTCATCAACTAAATTGTACCACAACATTTATTTCGTTACTTTTGAATATAATTTTATTGTTTTAAATATTTATCGCGCGGAGTTCCGTTTTTATTTCACCCGCGCGAATATATCCGCGAACAACGGTTCCACCCGTTATTCTCCACTCGTCTCTTTCCAATCGCTATCGGCTATATACCGGGTGCCCCGAGAACGAGGGATCTCCAAACCAGCTCGACCGTGTCGCAGATATCACCTCTCGTCACGTATACCTTAAGCATCAGCGAAAAGGTAGGTGGGTTTTATTCAAATTATTAACCAAAAAGGATTCGTCTGTCACTCGACATCGCTTCAATCCCCGGTCTCTCCTAGCTGACCGAAACTGAAGCGTCGTTTACGACTACGGTAAGAACAAATAACACCGAGACGTAACAATACATGTATATATATACAGGGTGATCCAGAATAGGTGTATCAGCGGGAAATGCCGGGTTCGGCAGGTTACTCCGAAGATTTCTACCGAGCCGTTTTCTTTTTTTCGCCTCCGTCATCAAATGGGAAGCATTAGAAAATAGGCGTTCGATCTTCGAAATTAACGCTCCAATCCGCCATGTTGGACGATCGAAAAGGGCAGAAGAGTAGACGAAGGGCCACGAAGTGGTAGCCGACGTCAAGAAGGTTCTGCGAAACAGCAGCGTTTGACAAATGCCAGCGCGCATGATCTGACGTTTAGCGAAACATTCGCTACGTTGCCTGTCAACCTATTCGGCCCGAGAATCGTGACACACGATTTGACGTTTCACCTATCGTCTGCTATAGCTCGGCGTATTGCGTGCCAAAGCGTGAAGCGCGCCGCAATTAATGACATTTACGAATTTTGCAGCGATTATCCATCGAGAGCGCTTGTTCTTTTTGCTTCCTTAAGAAATAAAAATTAACAAAACCAAAGAAATGTCAATGATTATCGAATTTCGATAAACAGAACGATTTTTCTTGCGTATTGAAAAAAAATCAATACATAAGTTTTTATTAACAAACTCTCAATAACTTGACGCTACATTTTCGAGAATTGGATGTTTTCGGGATTCCATTTCTCATTCGACCACTCCGTTCAGTATCATAGTCGGATTGATCTCCAAAAATACATTTTTCTGTACGAATATCATCTCAAAGTGTGTTCGAGCTGGGTTAGGAAACATGAGGAGAAGCTTTCCATTTCCTCATTAGGGGAGACGAAATCAGTCGGTTCCGGCAGACGAAAATCGATACGACGTTTTTTTGGGATCGAAAATAGATGAGAAGATCTTCTGCACCGCGTGAGATACAATTTTTCACGTACCGATACGGGTTGATTCTGGAAATCCCAAAGCGTTGCGACTCTGTTTGCGGTTTCTCTTAAGGGGTAACACCACTCGAGCGGCAGAAAATTAGGCCTAACTTTGACAATTTATTTTGGCAGCATGAAAAAAGGCATAGAATTTCTTATGAGAGAGTTTATGTAAGACATATTAAAGGATGTAAAAATTATTGTAATTTTCATACAAAATAGCGACGACAGAGCCCATCTTGAAAAACTTGTTTTTCAAAATGGGAGGCCGGAATACGCGAACCCTTTGCATGAATCGATTTGAATTTTGATCACAGCTTCATAATTACATTCTCTATGGGCGTACGTAGCCGTTTTTTTTAAATTAAATGTAAACTTTTTTTTGTATACAATTTATCGCTTATCTTTTGGGCAAAAAATCGATTTATTTCTTTCAATGTCCGCCATTTTTTCAAAATTTGATCGAAAAATCCCTACGTCGTCCCATAGAGAATGTAATTGTGAAGATACTATCAACATTTCAAATCGATCCGTTGGAAAGGTGTTCGTGTACTCCGTTCTCCCAGTTTTAAAAAACATGTTTTTCAGGATGGGCTCTGTCGCCGCCATTTTGCATGAAAATTATAATACATTTTTTTCATCCTTTAGTATGTGTTAAATAAACCCTCTAAAAAGAAATCCTATCCTTTTACCAAATTCCCAAAATAAATTGTCAAAGTTAGGCCTTATTTTCTGCCGCTAGAGTGGTGTTACCCCTTAAGAATATTAGAACACCAGCGTTATGTAAAGGGTCAACATTTGGGCTACTTTATAATAAAATGTTATTTATTTATTCATTTCACTTGTGATCAGAGCAAATGGACAATTCATGCGGTGCACGAATCGTTGTCCGAATTGATTTCATCTCCTATCGCGATCGGGAACGAGATGAATTTATCTCGTTTCAATATCATCGGAAAGGAGATGAAATCAATGGTGAACTCGTCGTGACGGCTTCGAGTATGTCCTACGGACACTAGAAGAGTCATTGACAGAATTGATTTCATCTCCATTCGCGATCGGGAACGAGATGAAATCATCTCTTTGCGATATTATCGGAATGGAGATGAAATCAACCGCGAACTCGTTGTGACGCTGTCGAGTATGTCCTATGGATAATGCACGAATCGTTGTCCGAATCGATTTCATCTTCTATCGCGATCGAGAACGAGATGAATTTATCTCGTTTCAATATAATCGGAAAGGAGATGAAATCAATGGCGAACTCGTCGTGACGTTGTCGAGTGTATCCTATGGATATTGCACGAATCACTGACAGAATTGATTTCATCTCCGTTCGCGATCGGGAACGGGATGAATTCATCTCGTTCCGATATAATCGGAAACGCGAGGAAATCAAAGGCAAACTCGTCGTAACGGCTTCGAGTATGTCCTACGGACACTAGAAGAATTATTGACAGAATTGATTTCATCTTCATTCGCGATCGGGAACGAGATGAAATCATCTCTTTGCGATATTATCGGAATGGAGATGAAATCAACCGCGAACTCGGTGTGACGTTGTCGAGTATGTCCTATGGATAATGCACGAATCGTTGTCTGAATTGATTTCATCTCCTATCGCAATCGGGAACGAGATGAATTTATCATGTTTCAATGTCATCGGAAAGGAGATGAAATCAATAGTGAACTCGTCGTGACGGCTTCGAGTATGTCCTACGGACACTAGAAGAATCATTGACAGAATTGATTTCATCTCCATTCGCGATCGGGAACGAGATGAAATCATCTCTTTGCGATATTATCGGAATGGAGATGAAATCAACCGCGAACTCGTTGTGACGCTGTCGAGTATGTCCTATGGATAATGCACGAATCGTTGTCCGAATTGATTTCATCTCCTATCGCGATCGGGAACGACATGAAATTATCTCGTTTCAATATAATCGGAAAGGAGATGAAATCAATGGCGAACTCGTCGTGACGGCGTCGAGTATGTCCTACGGACACTAGAAGAATCATTGACAGAATTGATTTCATCTCCGTTCGCGATAGGGAACGAGATGAAATCATCACTTTACGATATTATCGGAATGGAGATGAAATCAACCGCGAACTCGTTGTGATGTTGTCGAGTATGTCCTATGGATTATGCACGAATCGTTGTCCGAATTGATTTCATCTCGGACGGCAACAGCCGGCAACAACGAGTTCGCGGTTAATTTCATCTCCATTCCGATATTATGGCAAAGAGATGATTTCATCTCGATCCCGATCGCGAATGGAGATGAAATCAATTCTGTCAATGATTCTTCTAGTGTCCGTAGGACATACTCGAAACCGTCACGACGAGTTCGCCATTGATTTCATCTTCTTTCCGATGATATTGAAACAAGATAAATTCATCTCGTTCCCGATCGCGATAGGAGATGAAATCAATTCGAACAACGATTCGTGCATTATTCATAGGACATACGCGACAACGTCACACCGAGTTCGCGGTTGATTTCATCTCCATTCCGATCATATAGCGAAGAGATGATTTCACCTCGTTCCGGATCGCGAACGGAGATGAAATCAATTCTGTCAATGATTCTTCTAGTGTCCGTAGAACATACTCGAAGCCCTTACGACGAGTTGGCCTTTGATTTCATCTCGTTTCCGATCATATCGGAACGAGATGAATTCGTCTCGTTCCCGATCGCGAACGGACATGAAATCAATTCTGTCAGTGATTCGTGAAGTATACGTAGGATACACTCGACAACGTCACGAGGAGTTCGCCATTGATTTCATCTCCTTTCCGATTATATTGAAACGAGAGAAGTTCATGTCGTTCCCGATCTCGATAGGAGATGAAATCAATTCGGACTACGATTCGTGCATTATCCATAGGAGATACTCGACAACGTCACAACGACTTCGCGGTTGATTTTATCTCCATTCCGATAATACCGCAAAGAGATGATTTCATCTCGTTCCTGATCGCGAACGGAGATGAAATCAATTCTGTCAATGATTCTTCTAGTGTCCGTAGGACATACTCGAAGCCGTCCCGACGAGTTTGCCTTTGATTTCATCTCGTTTCCGATTATATCGCAAAGAGATGATTTCATCTCGTTCCCGATCGCGAAAGGAGATGAAATCAATTCTGTCAATGATTCTTCTAGTGTCCGTAGGACATACTCGAAGCCGTCACGACGAGTTCGCCATTGATTTCATCTCCTTTCCGATGATATTGAAACGAGACAAATTCATCTCGTTTCATATCGCGATAGGAGATGAAATCAAGTCAGACAACGATTCGTGCATTATCCATAGGACATACTCGATAACGTCACAACGAGTTCGCGGTTGATTTCATCTCCATTCCGATAATATCGCAAAGAGATGATTTTATCTCGTTCCCGATCGCGAACGGAGATGAAATCAATTCTGTCAATGGTTCTTCTAGTGTCAGTAGGACTCACTCGAAGCCGTCACGACGAGTTTGCCATTGATTTCATCTCCTTTCCGATGATATTAAAACAAGATAAATTCATCTCGTTACCGATTGCGATAGGAGATGGAATCAATTCGGACAACGATTCCTGCATTATCCATACGACATACTCGATAAGGTCGCATCGAGTTCGCGGTTGATTTCATGTCCATTCCGATAATATCGCAAAGAGATGATTTCATCGCGTTCCCAATCGCGAACGGAGATGAAATCAATTCTGTCAATGATTCTCCTAGTGTCCGTAGAACATACTCGAAGCCGTCACGGCGAGTTCGCCATTGATTTCATCTCCTTTCCGATTATATTGAAACGAGATAAATTCATCTCGTTCCCGATCGCGATAGGAGATGAAATCAATTCGGACAACGATTCGTGCATTATCCATAGGAGATACTCGACAAAGTCACAACGAGTTCGCGGTTGATTTCATCTCCATTCCGATAATATCGCAAAGAGATAATTTCATCTCGTTCCCGATCGCGATAGGAGATGAAATCAATTCTGTCAATGATTCTTCTAGTGGCCGTAGGACATACTCGAAGCCGTCAGGACGAGTCCGCCATTGATTTCATCTGTTTTCCGATGATTTTGAAACAAGATAAATTCATCTCGCTCCCGATCGCGATAGGAGATGAAATCAATTCGGATAACGATTCGTGCATTATCCATAGGACATACTCGACAACGTCACACCGAGTTCGAGGTTGATTTCATCTCCATTCCGATAATATCGCAAAGAGATGATTTCATCTCGTTCCCGATCGCGAACGGCGATGAAATCAATTCCGTCAATGATTCTTCTAGTGTCCGTAGAACATACTCGAAGCCGTCACGACGAGTTCGAAATTGATTTCATCTCCTTTCCGATGACATTGAAACATGATAAATTCATCTCGTTCCCGATTGCGATAGGAGATGAAATCAATTCAGACAACGATTCGTGCATTATCCATAGGACATACTCGAATATTGTCCTATCCATGCCCGTGCATTATCCATAGGACATACATGAAAATTACAATAATTTTTACATCCTTTAATATGTCTTACATAAACCCTCTCATAAGAAATTCTATGCCTTTTTTCATGCTGCCAAAATAAATTGTCAAAGTTAGGCCTAATTTTCTGCCGCTCGAGTGGTGTTACCCCTTAAGAGAAACCGCAAGCAGAGTCGCAACGCTTTGGGATTTCCAGAATCAACCCGTATCGGCACGTGAAAAATTGTATCTCAGGCGGTGCAGAAGATCTTCTCATCTATTTTCAATCCCAAAAAAACGTCGTATCGATTTTCGTCTGCCGGAACCGACTGATTTCGTCTCCCCTAATGAGGAAATGGAAAGCTTCTCCTCATGTTTCCTAACCCAGCTCGAACACACTTTGAGATGATATTCGTACAGAAAAATGTATTTTTGGAGATCAATCCGATTATGATACTGAACGGAGTGGTCGAATGAGAAATGGAATCCCGAAAACATCCAATTCTCGAAAATGTAGCGTCAAGTTATTGAGAGTTTGTTAATAAAAACTTATGTATTGATTTTTTTTCAATACGCAAGAAAAATCGTTCGGTTTATCGAAATTCGATAATCATTGACATTTCTTTGGTTTTGTTAATTTTTATTTCCTAAGGAAGCAAAAAGAACAGGCGCTCTCGATGGATAATCGCTGCAAAATTCGTAAATGTCATTAATTGCGGCGCGCTTCACGCTTTGGCACGCAATACGCCGAGCTATAGCAGACGATAGGTGAAACGTCAAATCGTGTGTCACGATTCTCGGGCCGAATAGGTTGACAGGCAACGTAGCGAATGTTTCTCTAAACGTCAGATCATGCGCGCTGGCATTTGTCAAACGCTGCTGTTTCGCAGAACCTTCTTGACGTCGGCTACGACTTCGTGGCCCTTCGTCTACTCTTCTGCCCTTTTCGATCGTCCAACATGGCGGATTCGAGCGTTAATTTCGAAGATCGAACGCCTTTTTTCTAATGCTTCCCATTTGATGACGGAGGCGAAAAAAAGAAAACGGCTCGGTAGAAATCTTCGGAGTAACCTGCCGAACCCGGCATTTCCCGCTGATACACCTATTCTGGATCACCCTGTATATATATATATAGGTAATTATATGTGCTAGACGAATTAAACAAAACAATCTTTTTTTTGCAGGTGTTTGCACCACTTCGGGTCAGAGGAAAAATCGCGATCACATGAGGTCGTTTGTGGAGCAATAAATGACTGTGCGATCCAACTACCAAACGACACCAATAAGTGGCTCCAGTTCAGCAACTTTAGCGGGAAAGAGCGACATCCCTTCGTTGTGTATGCTGATTTGGAGTGTGGGTTGGCAAAGACCGATGGGGAGAACCTAGCGAAAGATATGTATCAACAACATGAAGTGTTCAGTATCGCATATTACGTGTGT
This sequence comes from Ophion slaviceki, assembly GCA_944452715.1. Classification (NCBI taxonomy): domain Eukaryota; kingdom Metazoa; phylum Arthropoda; class Insecta; order Hymenoptera; family Ichneumonidae; genus Ophion; species Ophion slaviceki. Next base: position 36,903,863 of record OX101785.1, on the reverse strand, counting down.
TGTTCGTATGACGATTCATTATCTTCATATCACTCGCGTCGCTGTGCTGACTGTGTATCATGGTTTGTTGAAGAAATAAAAAATCTAGCACTGCGGATAAAAGAAATTTTCTGTCATAATGTACCAATGGTATGTTCAACACCGAGTGAGTGGGCTAGTTTTCGAGCAGCGACTCAATGTCACGTATGTGAGAAACCATTTGCGCAAGAAGATGCCCGCGTTCGAGATCATTGCCATCTGACTGGGCGCTACAGAGGCCCTACCCGTTCCAACTGCAACTTAAATTACAAACAGTCATTTTTCATTCCAGTAATTTTCCACAATTTATCCGGTTATGATGCGCATTTTATAATCAAGGAAGTAGCCACAGCGTTCGAAGGAAGAACCGATGTGCTTCGAATCGCAAAGGAGAAATACATCTCCTTTACGAAGCATGTTAAAATTACAGACGATTCAAAACACAAGATCCAATTGCGCTTCTTCGACTCATACAAATTCCTCAATACCAGTCTCGACAAATTAGCATCATTCTTGACCGAGGACAAACTCAAAATTTTACGCACGCATTTCCCAACTCTCTCGACAGACGATTTCTGTTTGCTGACGCGAAAGGGGGTCTTCCCTTATGCATATTTGATGACGTGACCAAGTTAGACGTCACTTTCCGACCACCACGTGACGCATTTTACAGTTCCCTGACAGATGCTACAGTATGTCAGAGCGAGTACGCACATGCTGAGAACGTTTGGGAGCGGTTCTCCATTCGAACGCTGGGCGACTATAGCGATTTGTATCTGAAGACAGATGTCTTGTTATTAGCCGATATTTTCGAAAACTTACATGCGTTGAGAGCTATGGCCTAGATCCCGCGTATTACTACGCATTGCCCGCATATACCTGGGTTGCAATGTTAAAACACTCGAATGTCAAGTTTGAATTACTAACTGATAACGACATGGTTTTATTCATTGAGCGGGGTATACGCGGTGGTCTGAGTCAATGGTCAAACCGATATGCACACGTTAATAACAAGAACTGAGCAGGTACAATAACAAGTTGACTAGCGGTATACCATACCTATTGTCCGCCAAATAATCACTTGTATCGAATTTTGAAATGTCACGCTTCATGTCGGCATAAATATTATCGCTCTCAATGTCATATATGAGACTATCCGTATCGGTATACATGACTTTACATTTATCTCGATACGGAGGTATCATTTACTCGTGATGAAATCCATACAAGTACGTTTTGGATATGTCGAGTATGCACATACCCACATATATCGACTTGTTGAATTTCACCTCGAGATTGCGCAATTCCACGGCAACGAGGTTTTCCGAAAAAACACTTCGGCTGTGGAAGTTTGGCTTCGCCATCATCATTGCCTCTGCGCCATACCTGCCCTCCCATTTTGTTAAAAGCTCTACATCTACATGATTGCGCACGTTCTCCATCGTTTTTCCAAAGATCGCATTATTCATCAATTTAAATAAATTCTTTTCAAAATTGTTTTTGGCAATCATTCGAAACTGGGTTTCACCCCCATGGCTGCGTTCGTATTTAACTCAATATACGAACGCAGCCATGGGGATTGTGTAAACTGTAGGACTCTATGGATTTTCGTGAGGCAAAGTCCATGGCGTAAGCACTGTTGTGAATTCCGGTAGTGTATGACGTAGCGCTTTTTATCGCACACGGTTGCCAACAGCTTTTCCCCCTGCTTACCCGGCGGTTTTTCATGTATTGGACAAAACGGTAGGTCTTTGTGCGCATCATGTAGAGATTGGGGATATTCCAAGTCGACTTCAAGGATGTAGCCTATAGGTGAGTCTAGCGCGATGCATGATGGATAAAAATTGGACACGTCGTTGACCCATCGAAAATCTGCATACGGCAAGGGTTGACACACTGCCCATCCATACAAATTGTTGACATCAAAATATATCAAGTATGATGATTCTTTCGATCGATCAGATGACTCCATGTACTTGTTATTACCGTGTGCATATCGGTTTGAGCATTGACTCAGACCACTGCGTATCCCCCCTCAATGAATAAAACCATGCCGATTTGAGTTAATAATTCAAACTTGACATTCGAGTGTTGTAACATTGCATCTCAGGTATATCCGGGCAACGTCTAGTAATACGCGGGATCTAGGCCATAGCTCTCAACGTATGTATTTCGAAAGTTTTCAAAAATATCGGCTAATAACAATACATCTGTCTTCAGATACAAATCGCTATAGTCGCCCAGCGTTCGAATGGAGAACCGCTCCCAAACGTTCTCAGTATGTGCGTACTCGCTCTCACATGCTGTAGCATCCGTCAGGGAACTGTAAAATGCATCACGTCGTGGTAGGCAAGTATCGTCTAACTTGGTCACGTCATCAATATATTCATAAGGGAAGACCCCTTTTCGCTTCAGCAAACTGAAATCGTCTGTCGAGAGAGTTGGGAATTGCGTGCGTAAAATTTTGAGTTTGTCCTCGTTCAAGAATAATGCTAATTTGTCGAGACTGATGTTGAAGAATTTGTATGAGTCGATAAAACGCAATTGGATCTTGTGTTTTGAATCGTCTGTAATTTCAACATGCCTCGTAAAGGAGATGTATTTCTCCTTTGTGATTGGAAGCACATCGGTTGTTCCTTCGAACGCTGAGGCTACTTCCTTGATTATAAAATGCGCATAACCGGATAAATTGTGGAAAACTACTGGAATGAGAAATGACTGTTTGTAATTTAAGTTGCAGTTGGAATGGGCAGGGCCTCTATAGCGCCCAGTCAGATGGCACTGATTTCGAACGCGTGAATCTTCTTGCGCAAATTGTTTCTCACATATGTGACATTGAGTCACTGTTCTAAAACTAGCCCACTCACTCGGTGTTAAATATGCCATTGGTACATTATCACAGAAAATTTATTTTATCCACAGTGCTAGATTTTTTAGTTCTTCGACAAACTATGATACACAATCAGCACTGCGACGCGAGTGTCATGAAGATAATGAATCGTCATACGAACAACACACGTAATATCCGATACTAAACACTTCATGGTGTTGATAGATATCTTTCGCTAGGTTGTCCCCATCGGTCTTTACCAGCACACACTCCAAATCAGCATACACAATGAAAGGATGTCGCTCTTTCCGGCTAAAGTTGCTGAACTGGAGCCACTTATTGATGTCGTTTGGTATTCGGATCGCACAGTCATTTATTGCTCCACAATCGACCTCATGTGATCGCAATTCTTCCTCTTATCCGAAGTGGTGCAAACACCTGCAAAAAAAGATTGTTTTGTTTAATTCGTCTAGCATATATAATTATCTATGTGTTTTTTTTTAGAGGTTTAGCGGGAAAATGCCTCCGCACCGTAGCAAATAATTGCCGTGTGTCGGGCTTGCACCGACTAAAAATCCCCATTCCTCTGTGGCCTTACAAATTCTCCCGCGGGACGACCGCTAGGTATTACATCGCGGGAGAGGCCTTAGCCGTAGCTCTTCCTGCAGTGTTGTCAGACGACCTTACATCCCCCGTTCCGCTCTAGATGTTATGAGTGGTTTAGGGGTTCGTGTCGCTGATTTAATCTATGACTGCCCGGTCTTCCGGCGTCGTCTTCTTCCTCGCACGTTCTGCACGTCGCAACTCCTTCATCACTGCGGCAGCATAAGCCGATGCCGCTGTCCATGCGTCTGCTGACTTCAGCATCAACTCAACCAGGTTGTCCGGGGTGATGCGTGTCTCCAGCTGATCCTCGACTATCGCGCGGGAGGCACTAAAACGTGGGCATTGGAACAATGCATGTTCAGCGTTCTCCTCGACTGCTACACATGCTGGGCAGTCCGGGGAATCTTCATAATTAAACTTATAGAGATAAGCCCGAAAACAGCCGTGTCCTGAGATCACTTGAGTGAGATAATAGTTGAGCTCCCCGTGTAGACGGTTCACTCATATCTCCACCTTCGGGATTAGTCGATGTGTCCACCTTCCCTTGGGAGAAGCATCCCACATCGTCTGCCACTGGTTGAGACTGGTTGCTCTCGCTTCTGTCCTTGCATAACTAGGGTTTCTAGCTCCCTTCTGCTGGTACATCGATCTACGCTCCTCGGCAAGCACCTCAATGGGCAGCATTCTGCTGATCTGCTCGGTTTGCTCTTTAAAGTTCATCCTCGCGTCGAGAATCACACCCAGGTACCGAATGAACGGTTGGGATGTGATTTCGGAGTTTCCAACCCTGAGCGTCACCGTTTCCATCACCTTCCTGCTGGATACGAGGAGTACTTCTGTTTTGTGGGCTGCAAGATGCAGTCCAACTGAAGACATCCATTCCTTTATCTTGGCGAAAGCTTCGCCGAAGAGTGCGGTGATTTGCTCCAGGAATTTGGCGATGACAATCAGCGCCGCGTCATCTGCGAACGCTACGATGGACACTCCTTTCGGCAATTTTAATAGCAGCAGATCATTGTACATGATGATCCACAGAAGCGGTCCAAGTACAGAGCCCTGAGGAACTCCTTCAGTCACCCTATACGTCTTTGGTCCATCCTCTGTGTCGTACATGAGCGTGTGCGTGTGTGTGTGTGTGTGTGTGTGTGTGTGTGTGTGTGTGTGTGTGTGTGTAGGACTGGGGAGGTATTTGAGTAATTCGTTCTACTAACGTAATCAAAGAAGAAGATTGTGTTTATTGGTTCGTGTACAATAAGGTGCGTATCGGTCTGACTCCCGTTCGAGACTACTCGTTCTCGCGTCGCTCGGTACGTCACTCGACCGTGCGATGATCGAATATTCTCGACTTTTCGGGAATGTTTCAATAATGTTTATAGCCGTGATTGGTACGGAGAGGCTCGAGGCGCGCTTGGCAACAGCGAGAATATTGGTCCTCTCTCACTCTCTCACGCTCGTATGTGGTGACCGCCATATATCTCCCCTTCTTAGTAGAAAAACAAACGTAGTATAGGATAATATTCCAAACTAGATATTTACACATTATTTACACTATTTATAGGGTTTTAGGTAGGACACTGTAAGACTGAAAAAGAGAGATAAGTTTTAGAACATAACATTTTTTTTTTGAGTTCGGAACTTTCGGGTCCTTTTTTCTTCCGCGCTGCTCTCGAAGTACTAGTGGTAGTGGTGGACTGAGCCGATGTACTTGGTACGGGCTCAGGTTGCTGGGTCGTACGGTCGTCTTGGATGATATAAGCTGGTTTCAGGCGATCACTCGAAACGACCATACGTTTGTTTTTGTACCGAATAACGTAGTATTTTTTATTTCTCTCGATTACCTCAAAAGGTCCTTTGTAGGGGGCGGCAAATGAGGGTCCTAATTGGCCTTTTCGCACAAATACATGCGTCGTTTTTTTAAGGCCTTGGAACTCAAACACGGGATGTGTTCCGTGTCGGGAAGTGTTTCCGGGGGTTAAATCTCGGAAGTGTTTCCTTAATCGTTTCACCATTTCAGATTCGTTGAGATCTTTCGTATTTGGAGCAACAAATTCGCCAGGAAGTCGGATCGATTCACCGTAGACCAATTCGGACGGCGTAGTTTTAATATCTTCTTTCCAGGCTGCTCTGAGACCCATCAGGACTGCTGGCAATGCTTCGTACCACGAGTCGTGGAGGAATAAAAGCGCTGCCTTAAGTTGTCGGTGGAGTTTCTCAACGAGACCGTTGGTTTGAGGATGATACGGAGTTGTCCTAAGGTGTTTAGTACCAAGCATTTTTTTTCAATCCGCGAAAAAGTTCCGATTCGAATTGACCGCCTTGGTCAGACGTAATTCTCAGGGGTACTCCATACCGAGCGATCCAGTTTAGCATCAAGGCTCCGGCGACTGTTTCAGCTGTTGCATTTTCGAGCGGAATCGCTTCAGGAAATCGTGTGAATCGATCGATGATCGTTAGACATTGGCGAAACCCTCGCGATGGAGGCAGAGACACCAAGTCGATATGGATGTGTTGAAATCGTTGAGTCGGCAAGTCAAAATCGCCGATCGGTGATAGGCGCTTTGATAGGCTCGATGCGCGTTGGCAACAGAGAGAATATTGGTCCTCTCTCACTCTCTCACGCTCGTATGTGGTGACCGCCACATATATGTGTATATATATATTATGGTAACTACATACCGATCACAGCTATATTTTTTATGCTCCATTTTGGTCAGTTGTGCCCTCACGAGTCTCGACAGGTTCTTGATCCATACGAAGTGTCTCACATTGCTGTCATCAGTATCTTGCATGTACAGCAAATTGATGTGCTTTTCCTTCTTGTGTTGAGTTATGCGTATTGGAAGAATGTCCTTTTTGGTGGTGGTTGTATACACGTTGAACAATACATTGTTACGAAAGTCAAGTTTTTTAATTTGATGTATCCTCACCGGGAATTCGATATCCTTCAGATTTAGTACTGTCGAATAATGAGGGTAAGAAAATGGACGGGCACTATCTTGTTCGGCTGGGTATAGAGCAGCGACAACTGCCCATGCGAAACATGCGTTATCCTTATATTTGATGTTAACCACAGACTTCTTCAACATTATTTCCCGCGGCAATGATATGGAGCACCCGGCACGCATCGGATTATACTTATTCACATTTATCGTGAGGTTAAGTATTTTCTGCAGAGCCCAGCCACTATCACGTTCTTGAAATTCATCGAGTAAGGTTAAAGCGGGCTTCATAACTCGCTGTTCATACCGCTCATTCAAATCGCTTGTGCTAAATAGTTCACAGTTTCGCGTGTTGACACTTTTATTCGCATGTTTGTCACCACTCGCGAATTCACCATTATACACTGTATTAATTTTAATGCTGTTGTGCTTGCCGATAATATTTTGCACATGATGAAGCACTATGACGCGAGCATCATTTAGGAAGTTTCTCGGCTCGATGTGGCTACGATTGATGATGGACCCGGTCAATATGCGACTCTCGAAGGATGTTTTAATCTCCTGCCAGAGTAACTCATGATCACTACGTCCTGCGCCCGTGTGTATGAAACGACTCCGCACATAATTCCTCAATCCTTCCAGACGTGCTATTCGGGCTATCAGCGAGTATTGATATCCAATTAGTAATCGCGGGTGCTTAATCCGGCTTTGCGTTTCCAGCCCTTCGATGTACGCGGCGCATCGTTGCTCCCACGCGGCAAAATCTTCGAACCAGCGTAAAAGCACGGATTGGTCATGCAAGATTTGCTCCATGTTGATGAGTACGAAAAACTTCCACGGTGTTAACAGACTGACTGCTTCATGCAAAGTGCGGCCAGATTTAAGCGGAGCGGCTCATTACAACAAATCGGCCCCCTCTCTCGGGAAAACAGATTTTTCCGATAACGCGTGGATTGCTCGAGAAACATGAGACAAAGAACAGGAAGTCGGAATCCATCGGGTCAAAAGATTTTATGGGTCCTGCCACTTAAGTGGTCTATCCGCGGTCACCGCCTTTGATCCCTAAAGTTTATAGTTTTTCCTAGAAATCCTGTCCTGTCGAGAGCTGTCTACAGTGTTGGCGAGACTTGTGACAGGAGTGGACACGCATACAAACATTTGAGCGCAGCATATCCATATGGCCCCCCCTACAAAAAAAAATATTTTTTCGGATGCGCGCATATTGACGTTATATTTCGGAATGCACCCGAGATGTATTGAGACGTTTTTTTTCAAGAGTGCAGCTGTGCTCAAGTGGTCCATCCGCAATCAAAGCCATTGACAACAGATCGTCGTAACCCGCCCACTTAATTTTTCAAACTTCTCCCCCACTTTTTCAATCATTAAAACAAGTTGAAACACGTCCGAAGAACACCTACTGGGTTGGATGCACTGGCTAAATACTCGTACATGTGAACATCTTGATGTTATATTTCGAAATGGAGACCTCGATGAGACTTTTTAAGAGTGCAGCTTAACTGGTCCATCCGCGGTCACCGCCTTTGATCCCCCACATTGATAGTATTTTCCAAGAAATCCTGACTTGTCACGACCTGTCTAAAGTGTTGGCGAGACTTGTGACAGGAGTAGACACGCATGCAAACGTTTTAAGGATTTCGGAAACGGCACCTACATGCCATAAATCAGGTTTGAAAAGCCGCCCTTCATGTGGCGCCTAGCGATTTCATATTACCGAAAATTGTCTACCCATATATTGTCGTCACACACGCACACACGCACACACACACACACACACACACACGCACACGCACACGCACACGCGCACGCGTACGCGCACGCGCACGCGCACGCGCACGCGCACACACACACACCCACACCCACACCCACACCCACACCCACACCCACACCCACACCCGCACGCACGCACGCACGCACGCACGCACGCACACACACACACACACACACACACACACACACACACACACACACACACACACACAATATATAAAATTTGAATATTATTGATAAACTATTGTTTCAAGTTGCTTTGATTAAAATCATTATCCCCCCCCCCCCCCCCCCAACACTAGTTGACGGCGGCTTCCTTCTCCCAGTAGTCACTCTTCGGACCACACGGCTACCCCCTCCACCGAGGCCCCCCTGTGACGTCACACGCGCCCGGCGACCACCCCTCGACCGTAGCGTCGCACTTGGCTTCCCTGCGCTTGACACACCACCTCCCCTTGCGTCAGAACCGCTACAGCCCTACTACTCACATTTGTTCGAATTACATTGCATACGATGTGTGTGTTAGAGTGTGATATAGAATGCGAATTGTGTGTGATAGAGTGAAGTTTGATTTCGTCGCGTTTTGGTGAATTTTTTTTTGCTGTGAAGGACGCGCCTCAGGACGCCGGCACAGCACCGACGAGAAATTCCGACAACGAAATAATCGACGAGAAGACCGTCGCGGCCGATTACACGAAGGAGATCGAGGAACATAGTGATAGCGAGAAGCTAAAAGAAAAAACAGCGGAAGTCAAGGTACGTACGTGCTATAACCTCGAAACCTCAATTCACATCCTTTGTAATTCGCCACGATCTTCCCTCGCATTGCTTTCCCACTCGCCGATGTGTCAAATAGCCAACGGCTCCGATGCAAGAAACCCAAGTTTATTTGCTCTACGCAGAAATACCTCGTTATTTATTCATGAAAAAATCGCAGATAGCATATTTTCGATTTCCTGAGCAGTGTGCGACAAAATGAGGCGCGAAAGTTCAACACCCTTTGCCTACGAACGCGAAGCTGTCACGTCTCAAACATGGATGATTTATGGACCTGTGGCGATTCCTCGATAGCTTCACCCTGATGACCCAGCGTACTATTGGTATGGCGTACAGAGATAGTACCCTACGGTGTACCTGTACGGTAGTACACCGCTATACGCAAATGTACGTGTTACTAGAATGGTTCCGGTACATTGTGCAATAGTAAAATATACCGGTTCTGTATCCTCACCATACTAATACTGGTACCGATACCGTACGCACACAGGTGGTAGGTACGGTACCTGAGCTATTATGTAGGAGCCAGAACTAATGTAGCGCCGGATTTACCATCTAGATGGACCATAGGATTTATCCAGGGCAGCAAGTACGTACTGCTGAGGATGAGAAACCGCGTCAATCGTCGCGGCCACAATATACAGTCCCAGTGTCGCGAGGATATCACCGCCGTCTCCAATCTCTCCGAGAGCACCAGGGAGGCTGACCTCAAGGAACAATATTTCGCAATGGATCGCACCATCAATCTATGCAAAGCCTTTCGCTTACGTACGTGCGTTTCAAAACAGAGGGTGAGGACGCTAGGGCCTTTTTGCATCTCAATGGTTACGGCTGCCATCATCTCACACTCAGAGTCGCCGGGTCCAAACCTCCAGCCCATCAGAATTGAATGGTCAACGGTTGAACACGTTAAGATCGAACAAGCGGGTGCTCTTGATTTTTATAGATTTTGGTCAAATTTTAACCAGACATTGTTCGTATAATTATGCATGTTTCAGTGAAATTTCAGAACAGTCGAGTATTTAGATTCGGAGATAATGGGTTTAAAAATTGCAACTTATACCACTGTCGGGTCTGCATTGAAATTTAGACAGAGTAATTTTCCGGAACAATTATTTGTTCTCTATAAAAAGACACACTGCAATAACATAAACAATATAAAATATTAATGTTTAAAACGCAAATATTTTTTTTTACGGTAAAAGTTTTTAATTTTAGGAACACAATAATTGTCTTTTTTCTCGAAATATTGAACAATACTGTTCTACGGTGTTGCGTAATGTCTTCTTATTATAGGGGACAAATATTTTTTACCGAGAGTTATTCTGTCGTTACTGAACGTCTTTAGCGAAACTGAATAGTAAAGACAATCCAAACTTTTTCACTTGTTCCCTAACTAGTTTGCTATGTAATCATAATTTTTTTTCAAAATTAATAGGGTGGTACGCCCAATAGGGTCGTACGCCGAATCATGTGACCTAACATTCGGCCAATGCAGACCCTGCAGTGTTAAAAGTTGCTATTAAAAAATCCATTCTCTCCCAATCTAAATAGTGAACTGTTCTGAAATTTCATTCAAACTTGCATAATGATAACAACAATGTCTGGTTAAAATTTGAACAAAATTTATAGAAATCAAGAGCGCACGCTCGTTTTACCATAAGGGCTTACACCACTGTAAACGTCCAAAATTGAGTGATATTTCGAGATTTTTTTTTGTAGAAGGACAAATAAGAGAATATTAATATTCAAGGATGTTATTAGTCATATTTTCGAGTGAACAAAATGAAATTTATATAAAAAAATTATGCCAAAAGGTGACGCCGGAGCCATTCTGGCGAGGAATGTTGAATTTGAAACGCTCTGCGGCACGCTGACGCAAATTTGATTTTAGAGTAAAATTAAAAAGTTTCCATTAATAGTATAGTATAGCTAGAGAAATACGTCGAGGATTGTGAAAATATTAACTTTTGTGTAAATGGGAAGCATTAAACCAAAAACTTAATTTTCGACAGAAAAAGAGGACAATCATTTGGTAATAACTAATGTCATAACGAACTCATAGAAAATCCCGTACGTGTTTCTCTTTGGAATGTTATTTTAAACATGTACTCACAATTTGGAGTAAAAATAATGAAAATTGTTCGAGTTATGCTGCGTGCCGGTTTGAAAAATTGTGTTTCGAGAAAAACCAGCGTAACGCAGAGTTTCTTCTCCGTTCCCTGGTGGACTGGACAAAATATTTCCGATGAAACTTTTCGAGGAGAATAAGCCATTGTCCGGGCTCAATCTCCGTCGTCTGATGGCATCAGCACCGTACCCATGCCTTCGTGAGGCGAGCGGTGGACAAAGTGTATGTGACTCGTGGTCGAAGGATTTGTTTAAATTTATTAAAACCGATGGTAAGATGTAACCACCTTTCCACAGGGCAAGTCTTTAGCAACTCGGAAAGCCTAAAGATGAATTGTTGTAATAAAATATTGAAAACTTTGAATTTTGGGAAAGTCAGCATTTTATTTTTAATCCGTTCAGGTCAAAATGACGCAGTGTATCAAGGATGGAGGACACCTTTTTTTTTAAAGAAAGCAATAAAATGCATGGTCGAAAGAACTTTTAGGCTTTATTAGGTATATATTGAAGTATGTAAAAAGAGTTTATTTGTCAAAAGAATAAAAAATCGCGGTGCACGAGTTGCTATAGCACTACTGGTTTTCAGTCAACCCTCTCCATGCTGTTAAAGTTTGCATCGGTGGAACGCAACAAAAGCTCTCGCTTACATTTTATTTTTCATATTTTTCTTGTTATAGAAAATCTTTTATAAAAAGATTTATATTGTACATCGCTAAATAAACATCTTAAAAATGGTTAGATTATTTTTGTGAGCAAAGTTTGCCAAAATAAATTAAAGGAATTCACAAATATTATTTTTCGTTGCGTTCCAACGATACAAACTTCAACCTCATACTCTCTCCGCGGAGCGCAGTAGATCGCTCGTAAATTTAATACTGGAACTAAGAGTGAAATATTTTCGTTAATTATGTTAGTTTTAGAAGTCAGGTACGGGGAGAAACTTCAAAATAATTTTAAAAAAATAGTAACGAAAAATAGTAAAATTTCGTGTTTTCGACCATAATTTTTATATACCACTCCAAAAATTAAAGGAACAGAACATTTCTTCATTTGTTGGGGTGTTTTTTTGAAGCGCTGTATCTATGCGAAAAATGGTCGCATCGAGGTAAAAAAAGCCTTTGAAGCTTTAAGTTTCTAGTTTCGCGATTTTTTGGCCAATTTTTTTTGTGAGCTGCAGTTATCGCGCTATCATAAGAATAGCGGATGAAAAAAATTGCCAAATTTATTTGTTTTTTTTTCAAGGTTTCACGGGCTAGTTAATTTTTTTTCCACGTAACTCAATGTATAGGTCAGTTGGCTTGTTGATTCAGCTTCAATTTGGTTTTTTTGTCTCTCAACGTCAATTTTTTGCTGAGATAACCGACTTTAAATGAAAAAAGATCCTTTTGTCTTTCATCATCGATATCTCAGCAACCAATGAATGGAACGGGAATTAAAGGGCAGCTTTGAAAACTTGAATAAATTTCCCACCAGCCCCTTTCGTCGATCTTTCAGAAAAACATTTTTTCACCCTTAACATTAATTTGAAAAAGGACAAAAAGTGACTTTTTATAGTTTGTCAGTAAATCTACTACTACCTTACAAATATTGATGGAAACACTAATGTTGCCGCGTTTTTTTTTTTTTTTCAAGTGTAATGTAGCCCCTATAGCCCTGTTAATTTTCAAATTGATCCATTGAACCGTTTTTCCATACTGATTGATCAATGTTTTATAGAACAATAAAAGGCACAAGTGTATTGTTTCTAAACACCGTGTAATCATCATCAAGATGGAAATACCAATTTTCTTCGACTTTAAAAAAAAATTTGCACTCGTTTCTTGTTAAATTCAAGAAAACACATTTCGAAAATTTTCAATTTTTTAAAAATATTTCTTTTAACTTTGTAAAACATTTCAGGAAATGTTACTGACTCATTTTTAACCCCATTCGGCATTTGCGCATTATAATTTCACTCATTTTTAATTGCATTAATTAAAAGTTGATAACCCCAAACTGTATTCAATACATCCAGAAAACAGATTTTTTTTTCAAACTAGGCATGACCAAAAATTGAAAAAAGTTACAGTTTACAAAAACTTTAGATTAATTTTTTTACCAAAACGTAGAAAAAAATTACCAAAAAAAGATTAGTTTAACAAAAATGTTAATTGGTTTTTTTCTTAAAAATAAGATCAGTTTTGAAAGAAACTTTTTTTTGTAACCCTAATAACCTTCGCAGAAAATATCGAGAATTCATCTCATACAAGTTCTCAGATCGACTAGTGAATGCAGCTTGGGGGTATCAACTTTTAATTAATGCAATTGAAGATGAGTGAAATTATGGTGCGCAAAGGTCGAATCGTCTAAAAATGAGTCAGTATTATTTCCTGAAATGTTTGACAAATTTGAAGAATAAAAAATTGAAATTTTTCCAATTTTTTTTTCTTGACTTTAACAAGCTACTACGGCAAAGTTGTGAAAAAAGTTGAAGAAAATTTGTTTTTTCATTCTGATGATGATTACACGATGTTTAAGAACAATACACTTCTTCCTTTGTTTTGTAAAACTTTGATGAATCGAACCGAAAAAATGGTTCGATGGATTAAATTGAAAATTTACACGGCTATTGGGGGTACATTAAGCAGAAATACAACCGGGCAACATTAATCTTTCCATCAATACTTAAAGTATTGTACATTTACTATAATATATAAAGTAGTAGTACATTTATTGAAAAACCATAAAAAATCATTTTTTGTCCTTTTTCAAATTAATATTAATGGTGAAAAAACCTTTTTTTTCTAAACAATCAACGAAAGGGTCGTGTAGGAAATTTATTTAAATTTTCAAAGCTGCCCGTGCAATCATTGGTTGCTGAGATAACGGTGATCAAAGACAAAAGGATCTTTTTACATTCAAAGTCGGATATTTCAGCAAAAAATTAACGTAGAGAGACAAAAAACCAAATTGAAGCTTAATAAACAAGCTAACTGACCTATACATGTATTTAACTGAAATAACATTCTCGAGCGCTTGGACCCTTGAAAAAAAACTCAAAAAATTTAGAAACAAATTTTCTCTCGCTATTTTTTATTATTGAGCGATTACAGTAGCTCACAAATGTGTTTTAACGACAAATTTCGGAACTAGAAATTTGAAGCTTCATAATCCTTTTTTTTTTTTTAATCTCGATGCGACCATTTTTCACATTGATACAGCGCTTCAAAAAACACTTTGAAAAAATTGACGAAATTGGATTGGTCGATTGGACGAAAATTGTACGAGTTCTGCTGCGTCGCGATTTCGAAAACGTGGTTTGTTTGGGTTTGTTTGTGAAGTCAACGGTTAGACGATAGAGCTGAAGAAGTTTTGTTTCCGTAACCTAATGCCACCTTTTGGTCGAAAATAAAACTATTTTTAGTCGGTGAATTTCTCTCCATAGATAATAGGCTTAAAAGAGTTGAGAATTGCGACTACCGGCATAGCATCGCCGAAGACGCTTTTTAGCGCCGGAGACCCTATAAAAATGTCTCGAAAACCACTTTAAAACTGTTTTTATTCGGCTATAAACGAATATTCATCATATTTTTGGATGTTATAAGGATTTTTTAAGTGATTCCAAAAAAATGATTTTTCAACAATTTTTCACCGGTGTCCTCCTTTAAACATATCGCGATCGTTAAATTTCACCGCTCTTCTGTACGACGAGACTCCTCCGATCGTCATTGCTAGAAAATTCGATCCTTGGAGGAACCTGCCGAAGATAAATCCCGGCAGAGAGAAAAAATTCTAAACGTATTTATTTTAGCAATAATTATAAAATTTCACCACTCTTTCGCAAAGTGAGAATCGGTCGATCTCTGCTGAAAAAATGCTAAACGAATTTTTTTTAGCATAATTAGTAATAATTTAGTAATAATAAAATTTTACCACTCTTTCGCGGGGTGAGACCCGGTCGATCTCGTTCGCTCGCGAATTCGGTCGGCCGCAGACAACCTGCCGAAGATAAGCCATGGCAGAGAAAAAATTCCGATTGCAATTGTTTAAACAAAGAGCATTGTAAAATTTTACAACTCTTTTGTAGAGTGAATTTCGAGCGATCTCGGCCGTGACTCGAGATTTTAGCAGAGATCGAATTCGTCGACGATGAGCGACGTCGAGATGCCAAATAGTCTTCGAGCTTATTTGTTTAAATTAATTAAAAAACAATGAAGAAGTGCTATAACACTTCCACCATACGAGTCTCTAGCAAACCCCGTTTGCTAGAAAGTTCAACCATAAAGAAATTGCCACCGATGACCGCCGTCGACAAAAAATCGATTCGAGAGCATTTGTTTAAACAATGCGCGATCGCAAAATTTCACCGCTGTTCCGTAGAGCGAGGCTAGCGATCTTGATTGTTCGAGAAGCTGACCAGCAAAAATGCTGCCAAATATGAACCCTGGCAGAGATGAAAATGCTGAACGCATTTGTTTAAATAATAAGCATTGTAAAATTTTACCACTCTTTTGTAGAGTGAGTTTCGAGCCATTTCTGTCACTCGAAACTTTGGCAGGGATCGATATCGTTAACGACAAGCGGCATCGATGTTACAAATTGTGCTCGAGCTTATTTGTTTAAATGAATTAAAAATGTATGGGAAAAAGCCTGAGTCTTTTGGTTGCGGCCGTCGCCGAAAAAAAATCGATTCGATGGCTGCATATACAATGTAAAATGCAACAAAGCTTCACCGCTCTCCTGCCGAGCGAGCGCATACTTCCAATACAAGCGTACCATGGTCGCTACGCATAGTTGTGTGAATTGTGTGATACACCCATAGATGTAAGGTGCTTGCGTACGGCCGAATGGGGGTACATTACGTTTTGGCGCCGCCGTTTTGGCGTGACCGTTTTGGCGCGGCCGTTTTGGCACGGGATGTTTCGGCGCGGGGACGTTTTGGCGCGGCTGTTTTGGCGCGAGGACGTTTAGGCGCAGGGATGTTTTGGCGCGGGGACGTTTTGGCGTGGGGACGCTTTTGCAGGAATGTACTGGCGCACAAGCAAATCCAAATGAAGTCGAATACACCATAACAACACACAATACACAAACACACACACATACGATTTGTACTTACACAGGGAAGCAACGAAACATAATTTCATAAATAGGATACCCAAACAAACCCGAACAAGCCCGAACAAAAAAAAACAACCAAACCAAACAAAAAATGATTTTTTTATTCGGCTGATATACTCAAACAAACCCAAACAAAGAAACAAATCTAAACAAACAAACCCAAACAAACAAACCCAAGCGAACCCAAAAACAAACCCCAACAAGCCCGACAAAAAAAACAACAAAACTAACAAAAAAATATTTTGTTGATGATTTTTTTTTATTTGGGTGATATTTTTATACAATTTGTATTACCTGAAATTAGTATTCATCCTTTTTTCAAATGTGTTCCTCAAACAGCTCAAGACTTAGGCCTATGGCATATGGTTTTGTCACGTCCCGTAAATTTTTTTTTGTTTAATAGAAATATAATTATTTTCCTACAACTCTGTGCCTCGTGTCTCTGTGCGGTGTCCGGTGCGAAACGCCGACAGTAGGACCGGATGAACCCGATCGAATTCCGCTGATCGAGCATCGCCTGATCCGCAGGGTTTGACCGTGGGACTCCGGGAGCGAACAAGTTTCCGTGGACGTTGCCAAAAACCCCACCAGGCTAATAGCGACCGAGCTAACGTCGGTCCAGTGACGGTACGTATGATTAGTTCCGATTTGTCCACGGTTCGCTCCTGGAGTCGGAGAAAACTCCTAGTAACAGCAGTCCTCGCGGCGGTGTAATAAGTCCAGGCCCAGACTCGGCGGACCCGCATAGAGACGTCAGTCTTTATTAGTAACATCCTATTAGCAACGGAGCTCGCGGTGGTGTAATAAGTCCAGGCTAGCAACCCGGCGGACCCGCACAGAGGCGTCAGTCTACTATTTACTATTTATTTTAACTTCCATTATTTCATCACCAAAATAACTTTCGAATCAGTGATAAAGGTGCGGGGCCTCCGTTAAAACCCCGATCAAAATAAAGGACCCATAAGTTCAACGTGCGATGTGCGGGAGAGAAACGCGGGGAGAATTGTCCCCGCGGAAGAGCGTGCTAGACCGAGGGTGAGAGAGCGACGCGGGGGAAACTGTGCCCGCGTAAAAGCGTGATTACCCACGGAACGTTGTAAGTAGAATTAACATAATATAATAAAATATCATTTATAACCATTTACCCCTAGATAGAATTCGTTAGAATTTGTTTCCCCACTCCCATTTCCACAGGAGAGTTTGCCGGGCCCGTATGGGACGTGCGGCTATCCCTTCTACTTTAAAGAAATTATATTGAAGAACCCAAAGGTAAAATAAAATCGTCCCTTCTGGACGTAACCAATTGGTGGCAGCAGTGGGATGCCCGCCGGCACTGTGCACTCTCAATTGTGGAAATTGGAATATAACGGAAAGGTGGAAAATTATTCCCATTAAGTTGTCAAAAATTTAAATTCGTATTTCGTCGATAAATCCGTGATCTGAGTGTTAAATTTTTCGTTCTTTCCGTTTACAAATAAAACATAATAAACCAAAATGGTTGACGTTCCTCGCGATGGCAGTCCCGGGGCCGGCGCGGGATCCAGTGGTGCGGGACCAAACGGCTCGCTTAAACCGTAACACCCGCCGACCTATCGGTCATACTTAGTGGCATCAACCTGACAAACAGGTTGGTGTGAATTCCGGAATTCGACGGCACATCAATTCCCCTCGGTGATTATTTACAAAACATCCAGAATGCAGCTGCGTTCGTACCCCCGTATCAAATGCTCGAATTCGTGAACGGGGTACTAAGTAGATTACGGGGTGAGGCGCGTACCTGTGTCCAAGGCCAAAGTATTCGCTCGATTAGAGAACTAACAACCACGTTGCAAGACGGGTTAACTCACCGCCGAAATTTCAATTCATGTTTGGGTAGACTCTATGGGTTGCGTCTAAAACAAGGTGAAACACCCCGGTGCTTATATCTCCGAATTCTTCGACTAATGAGCGTTGCTCGAACCGCCTGGAAGGAAGAATTAGGATGTGAGGCCTCTGGGATGAAGGTCGATCCGATCGCGACTCTAGCCCTTGAATCTTTCCGTCAAGCGTTACCCTCGCGACTGAATTAATTACTTTACATCGCGAAACCAAAATCTCTCAGGGAGGCGCTCGAGATGGTAGAGGATCTAACCCCCGATTCGTTAGTCAGGGCGGTAGAATCAAAGTGTGAAGAACGACCGCGGACCCCCGTCGGCGACGCTCTCGCGTTAGTCGTCAAAACGGAGGCAAAGCGAAGAGATTCGCGTTCGCCTTCCCCCACGTGCCGCCCTGAGTCGGAACGAAAACTGCGAAAAGAGCCAGCCCCGCGATTCAGTAGTCCTAGTAGATCAGAATATTTTAGACCCTCGGGAATATCGAAACACTGAGACGATTCGCCTGCCAGATCAAATCGACCGAGGTCGCCCGATGACCGAGGTGGATGTGAGCGACGTTATTGTTGTTTGCGCGGTTCGGGTTGCGGATGTTGCCCTTGGAACCAGCGGACCCCTACTCAATATCGAAAAGGCGGTGGCTGTAACCACCGGTACTGCTGTGCCTATACAGGTGGGTGCTATTGCTGTCCTTGGACCGTCACCGCTCAGACATATACTCGAGGCGAGCGCTCAACATCATCGCCCGTCGCGGATCAGCGCAGTCCGCGACCCCAGAGTCCCAAGCCTTTAAACTCGAAAGGGGCTCGTCGTCCGGGCACGGCGAGCCAGCCTCCTTTCCCTACCAACGAAAAACGCATAGTAAAATTTCAAGACAGACATTAAGAGGGAAATACCGTCAATCCAGCTCCAAAAACGAGATAAAAGATTCCTCGTCAGAAACCGAGGACGAAGTAGAGTCTCCGGTTGTTACACTATTTGCACCGGAGCTTGTCAATGGAGTCCAGAAATTTTATTGTGATTCCGGGTCGAGTTTAAATTTCATCAAACTTCGTGCCCTCCGTGATAACGTCACGTATAACCCCGCGAAATTGCGTTAATATGTCGGTCCTACGAACGAAAAGGCGTGGTCGTTGGGGATGGTAAAATTAACGATAAATGATCAACCCCATACCTTTCACGTTGTCGAGGAATTTGTGACAGAAAGCAACGGACTGCTCGGTAGACCCTTTATGCGCCGCGAAAAGGCCGAGCTATCGTTTCATCGTAACGCTCTCGTGATGACGAGTGATCCTATTCGTCCCCGACCGTTTTTAACAAGCGGCTCGCCGCAAACGATCTCCGCGCCGAGTAAGAAAATTTTTACCATCAAAGCTCGGACACGGAAACCCTTGGTAGTCGCAGTCACGAATCCGGACCTTCGTGAGGATTATTTGCCACGAATCGAGACTGAACCAGGGTTATACATTGGCAACGCTCTGGTATCCCAAAAGAACGGGATATGTCATGTTCTCGCAATAAATACGTTAACTCATGACGTAGACATCGAGGTCACGCCGCAGGAAATACTGCCCTTCGAATATTATCAGGCTGGTCCAAGCGAGGACAGTGGTTCGTCAGACGACAGAACATTGCCGCCACCGGATCGCATTGCGGCAGTGCTGGAAGCTTTGAGCTTGGACGGGCTGAATCACATCGAACGTTCTCACGTCCGTCGAATCGTGGAAGAAGACCCTATGCGATTTAAATTGCCTGGCGACAAACTACCCAGTACAAGCCTCGTTGCACACCGGATACCAACGGAAAATGATTTGCCAGTGAATACTCGCCAATACCGATTCCCTTCCATTCATCGAAGAGACGTCCAAACACAAATCAGCAAAAAACTCGAGAATGGAGTAATCATACTATCGCAATCCCCGTATAATTCTCCGGTATGGATTGTGCCCAAGAAACCCGACTCTCAAGGTCGGCCGAGGATGCGGATGGTGATAGACTTCAGGAAACTGAACGAGAAAACTATCTCCGACGCCTACCCACTACCAAATATATTTGACATATTGGACCAGTTGGGCTCAGTACTTCTCGACCTTCGATCTGGCGAGTGGTTTTCAGCAAATTCCAATGGATCCGCGTGATAGCGCCAAGACCGCCTTCTCGACACCGAACGGCCATTACGAGTACGTTCGTATGCCCGAGGGTTTGAAGAACGTACCCGCGACTTTTCAGCGATTGATGGATAGTGTACTTCGAGGTCTCCAAGGTGCCGAATTGTTCGTTTACCTTGACGATATTGTTGTATTCGCTCGATCGTTGGAGAAACATGGCGCAAAAGTTCGTCGATTAATGGCTCGGTTGCGAGACGCAGGCCTCGTGCTTGCGCCCGACAAGTGTGAGTTCCTGAAAAGGGAGGTATGCTATCTCGGTAATATAATTGGGCGAGATGGTTTATGGCCCGATCTCCGAAAACTCGAGGCGGTGAAGCGCTTCCCGACCCCGAAAACGGCGAAAAATATCCGGCAGTTCCTCGAACTGGCTGGATACTATCGGAGATTCATCATGAATTTTTCCAGTCGTGCCAAGCCGTTATCGGATCTCTTGAAGAAGGGTAAGCCGTTCGAGTGGGAAAGCGCGCAGCAGCGAAGTTTCCGTGATTTGCGTTCCCTTGTACGGAGCCCATACTCAAATTTCCCGATTTCAACCGACCCTTTATGCTTTCCACGGACGCGTCAGATTATGCGGTTGGGGCCGTGTTAAGTCAAGAGCACGATGGCTTTGACTTTCCAATAGCCTACTTCTCCCGCATACTTCTCCCCACCGAGATAAATTATGGTACAACGGAGAAGGAATGTCTCGCTGTCATAAAAGCTGTGGAGCATTTCCAGCCGTATTTATATGGCTGAAAATTTTAACTCGTCTTCGATCACGCGCCCCTTAAATGGATTGGCTCTATGAGTGATCCAGGAGAGAGGTTGGTACGTTGGAGACTGAGCCTCCAAAATTATAACTATGAGTTTGTCTACAAACCTGGAAAGCTAAAAATCAATGCGGACGCTCTTTCCCGTAAGCCCATAAATCCATTATCATCAGAATCGAGCGAATCGGAGGAATCGGACCGGCCGACAATGGTACTCTCTATAGATAGCGGGAGACCCCGGCTGCACTCCGCCCCGAGTGAACGTCGCGTGGGGCCGATGAATCCAAGGCACCCCGATCCTAACGCTCGGAGCCCTATCGCTCGCCGCACGCGTGGATAAACAACTGATCCAAATGCAGCACGCGGGCGACCCAATTATGCAGAGTCTTCGGGGACAAGCTCGGGAGAGGAAGCCCGATCCATAGAGTGGCTAAATCGCAGCATGCTTCCTACCCCCCTCCTTCCCCCGAAACGACGAATTCTCAAACGTCCGCCACAGCTAGCGGATCAGACGCTGTGTCCACCACCCGTAGCTATCGACGTCGGGGCCCCCGGCCCTGCTAGCCCTAACGAAATTATGCTTTTGGTCGAACCTCCTCCTAGCGACACGGAGGACAGTACTCCCGTGGAAGATGTTGTTTCCGACGGAAACGAATCGGTCCACGAGGGGCTGCAACGTACCTTCGGAAAATTCGACGAGTCACTGAAACGACTCGAACAGGAATTTTGCGAAGGTCGAGAACAATCAGCCGATATGATTGAGGTATCGCCAACTGTCCGGGAAGTCCTCAACGATTTAGATCCTATCATAGATAGAAATGATCACGTACTGAGCGAACGATTGGAGAAATTGTCTGAACGGTTCCAACGGCTTACCGAAGAGGAGCTCCTACAGAGAACCAGCCTTATTTTTCCCCGTTTTTCGCGTAGGAGCGAGCGAGACAGCGATGCCGATGACAGGACTCAGGTCCCTTCCCCAGAGTCGAGGGAGGCCATAATTAAAGAGATGCACTCGAGCATTATAAGCGGCCATAAAGGCGTTACCAAGACCTATAGGCGAATTCGAGAGCGTTTTTATTGGCCTACCCTCAAAAACGACATCCTAAATTACATCCGTCGTTGTAAGGGTTGCCAAGAGCAGCAACTCGTTCGTGCAAAGACCCGCAAACCCGTGCTCTTGATCGATACACCAGCACTTTTGATAGAATATCCCTTGATACCGTTGGTCCGTTGCCTATTACTCCTCACGGGAATAAGCATATACTAACGATGCAAGATAATCTATCAAAATATTGTCTTGCTGAACCAATTCCCGATCTGAAAGCGACCACCGTTGCAGAGACATAGTCGCGTAATAGTGCGTCGCGTAATAGTGCGTCGGCTGTACAGCCAGTTCGGAGCTCCACGGGCAATTCTAACTGACCGTGGAACCTCATTCACGAACGGGTTATTGAGGGAAATCTCCAAAATCTACTAAGTAGATCATACGACGATATCCGGTTACCGTCCCCAAACTAACGGTGCGTTGGAACGGAGTCATATCGTTCTAAGAGAATACATCAAGCACTACGCGGACCGATACGACGATTGGGACCGTCTACTGCCCTTTGCCGAGTTTTCCTACAATACAAGCGTTCACGAGGCGACATATTTTACGCCTCATGAGGTTGTGTATGGAAAAACAGCCCGACGGCTTAGCGAATTTCCGACTCAAGACCGTCTAGCTATAAGTAGTTCGTTCTTTGTTGAGCTCATAAAGCGACAGAATTAAATTCGAGAGATGGCCGGGGAAAACTATACTACGACCGTAAATGCCGGCCCTTTGAGGGAAAATTCGACACTCATTATTACGGTCCCTATAAAATAAGATCGATTACCGATAGGAATAATGTCGTCCTCGAGACTGAAAACGGTGAACGGTTCGCTAAACATGTTGATAAAATCAAATTAGCCTACCTCTAGTTAGTTTCAACTGTATATATATTGACAGCAAAATGATGATCGCGATTATATGCGTCCTTGTTTTCGCGAGCCGTGTAATGACCAATTCAACACCCAGGAACCCCTACGTCGTCACCGAACTCGAAGATAACGCTGGAATATACTACGAGCTACAAACGCCGGTGCAATTACAACGCGCTGATTGGAGACTGACATTATTCATCGACCTTGCCGAATTCATCGCGTCCTTCCCGAAGGATGGCGGAAACTTGCCAAAAATTCAAGCAGAATGCCTCAAATATAACTCGGAGGCGGGTTGTGAGGAGCTGCTCCGTAGACCTTATGTAATATCGAGGTTACGGCACGGCCACGAGCTAACTAGTGATCTATGGGGGATCGGAAACCGCAAGGATCTCAAAACATCGTCGCCCTTAACAACAATGGAGAGACGTTCAGTGCCCTTCGGATTTGTGGGGAGCATCAGTAAATTCATATTCGGAACCCTCACCGAGGATGACGCGGATTATCTCTCTTCCCAAATAGATCGTCTATTTAAGGATCAACAGGACTCAACTCACCTCCAGGAACAACAAATGCATATTTTAAGCTCAAAATTGCAAACGCTACACAACGAACATTTGGAGGAATCAAAACGAGTGGAAGCTATATACCAAATTGTATCGCACATGCACGATGACCTCAGCGCGATCGCTAATGCATCCGCCGTGGCCTATTACAATTTCTCGCTCGCTAACTACGGAAATAAAGTCTCAAACAAAATCGACAATTACATACGTGCCTGCGAGAAGTACATCTCTGTGATCAGGTCAGCAATCAGCGGGAAATTCGTCCCGCGGCCATATCACCAACACAACTGCGAATCGTAGCGGAGGAAGCACAACGCCACGCGGGGGGGGGGCTGGAATTTCCCTACTCCCCAGAACATATCCACCCACAGTACCTTGGGACTCTTGTTTGGACAGACGTGACGTCACGCGATGGGCGGCTAATGATCATCGTGCACATACTGCTTGTGGATCCAATGATATACGACCTATACCGGATAATCGTCTGGCCTGTTCCTCAATAACTCGGTAATGGGACCGGCTCAGCAAGCATTGTGCCCGCTTCACCTTACATCGCTTTGGGAAGGAGTCGCCAAACCTTCCTCCTAGTTAGCGAAGCATATAGAAATTAATCTAAGGCGGCCGATCGACGACTGATTTGCTCAGGAAATGTTCCAGTTCGGGACACAAATGCAGGCGTCTGCGAGCTGCACATGCTTACCATGCCATCCCAGGAGGCCATGCGCCAGTGTAACATACACCTACATCCGCACCCTGAAGATTTCTGGGAATATGTGCCCACACACGGTGGTTGGCTTTTCTCCCTTGTCGAGCCCACGAAGTTGCGGTTGACGTGTCTAAACACACCGGTAGTTGACATAACATTACAAGGCATGGAGATTCTACAGTTGGAGGCTAACTGTGTTGGAGCAACCCGTACTACCACTTTATCAAGTCTTCGTTCATATGCGCGCAAGGAAACGTTCTTCTACGAGCCGGGAATAACGCTCAATGTATCCATCGTAATTCCCAGTTTGGCCAATAGCGATATCGCATTGGACTTCGGAGAATTATTCGTTCAGGCGCACAAACAGTCCGCAGGTGGAAACCCGAATCTGAGGCTCGAGGACGGGGAATCGCTGCTCGCTGTGAAAAAAATTCATGCCATAGGCGGCATAAAAGAGAGAGAGAGAGAAACATTTTCTCACTCTGGCCAGCTTTGCTAGTCAAGCGGGAGTAATGTTGTTATTCCTAATCTATACCTCGCGGAATCGGCTATCTCTCTCTCTCTCTCTCTCTCTCTCTCTCTCTCTCTCTCTCTCTCTCTCTCTCGGATACACTTGGAATTGGTTGTGCTTGCGGAAAAAGAGCTCTCGCCCAGCCGAAGGGAACTCGCACGAACATTCGGCCTGAGGAAATTCTCAAGAAGGCAACTTGACACCTAGTCTGCCGATAAGTACCTCGAGTCCGGTGCGAGAGGACCTTCTTCCCCGCCTCGTTCCTCGTCAAGAATTACTCGTCGCCTAGCGAAGCAAGGAATGTGAAAAAGGGGGACAAGCTGAGCAAGGACTGCCCCGTCAAGGAATGAGAGATCAATGGGAGAAAGTCGGAGAGCTAGTGGCTGTCCTCGTCAACGCGTTGCTACGCGAGGACTCCTAGTGTAAACTTCCCACGCTAGAATAGTTCGACGAGGACGTCGTCTCCCTAAGGGGGGGGGGAGTTGTCACGTCCCGTAACATTTTTTTTGTTTAATACAAATATAATTATTTTCCTACGACTCTGTGCCTCGTGTCTCTGTGCGGTGTCCGGTGCGAAACGCCGACAGTAGGACCGGATGTACTCGATCGAATTCCGCTGATCGAGCATCGCCTGATCCACAGGGTTCGACCGTGGGACTCCGGGAGCGAACAAGTTTCCGTGGACGTTGCCAAAAACTCCACCAGGCTAATAGCGACCGAGCTAACGTCGGTCCGGTGGCGGTACGTATGAGTAGTTCCGATTTGTCCGCGGTTCGCTTCTGGAGTCGGAGAAAACTCCTAGTACCAGCAGTCCTCGCGGCGGTGTAATAAGTCCAGGCCCAGACCCGGCGGACCCGCAAAGAGACGTCAGTCTTTACTAGTAACATGCTAGTAGCAACGGAGCTCGCGGCGGTGTAATAAGTCCAGGCTAGCAACCCGGCGGACCCGCACAGAGGCGTCAGTCTACTATTTACTATTTATTTTAACTTCCATTATTTCATCACCAAAATAACCTTCGAATCAGTGATGAAGGTGCGGGGCCTACGTTAAAACACCGATCAAAATAAAGGACCCATAAGTTCAACGTGCGGTGTGCGGGAGAGAAACGCGGGGAGAATTGTCCCTGCGGAAGAGCGTGCTAGACCGAGAGTAAGAGCGCCGCGGGGGAAACTGTCCCCGCGTAAAGGCGTGATTACCCACGGAACGTTGTAAGTAGAATTAACATAATATAATAAAGTATTATTTATAACCATTTACCCCTAGATAGCATCCGTTAGAATTTGTTTCCCCACTCGCATTTCCACAGGAGAATTTGCCGGGCCCGTATGGGATGTGCGGCTATCCCTTCTACTTTAAAGAAATTATATTGAAGAACCCAAAGGTAAAATAAAATCGTCCCTTCTGGACGTAACAGTTTATCATCGACACACGATTCGTGGTGCTAAACCCACTTGTGCTGGCGCCGGAACACCCTGACATCAAAACGTCCCCGCACCAAAACATCCGTGCGCCTAAACATCCTCGCGCCAAAACGTCCTCGCGCCAGAACGGCAGCGCCAAAACGGCCCTGCGCCAAAATGTACCCGCGCCTAAATGTCTTGTGCCAAAACGGTCACGCCAAAACGGTCGCGCCAAAACGGCGGCGCCAAAACGTACTGCTTCCACCGAACGGCCTGCGAGAAAGCACGCCGTTTGCTACGCCGAACGCGTGCAGAAGCACGCGGTCGACGTAGCAAATACATACACACACACACACATGCGCGCGCGCGCGCTCAGCGATCGCCATCTGTTTGGCTTCGACTTTTCGTCCCAGTGCGAAGCATCGAGCCCGAATTCGCGATCGCTGCGCTCTCCGTCGGTAGCGACTCGTAGCTAAAAACTACGAGATCTGCGCTACCGACGTAACGAGAGGCCGCATCGAAATTTTCTGACGTGTGGCACATGGCCTTAAATTCTTTACCAGTGAAGAGGTTAAGGATGTATAGGCGGTACATCACAGTGAAAAATTAAATTTACAGATCATTTCTACGCGTAACGAGAAAAATCATAAAAAATCAATGACTAGGAGACATTGAAAATATTGATTTTAAATAATAATACACTGGGCAAAAGAATTAAAGGATATTGGAAAAGTCCGCCAATTTTAGCGTCATTTTCTAATAGCTGTAACTTTTCAAAAAATGGTCGTACAGCAAAACAAAAAAACGCAAATTGAAGGTGTGAATCTCTCGTTTTGAGATCTTGAGGTCAAAAATTTTTCACATCAGCCAATTTTTAGTAGCCATCAAAAAACGAAAGTAAAAAAAAATTTCAAAATGTTTGCTCATCTTTCACAGTCTGCACGGACTTTAATAAATTTTTTTGAATGATCGAATTGAAAGGAACGTCTAGCTGGATTCTTCCCCTTTAATTTGAGCGGTGGGAGAGCTCTGTACGATTTTTTTCTCGCTGAGTTATCAATGTTCAAAGCAAAAATGACACTTTTGACTTTGATGACTGATTGCTCGGAGACTAATGGTCGCACAGAAAAAAAACAGAGGGTTTTGGAAACTTTGAAGTATTCTCTATAAGATGCTTTTATCATTTCTTTTATTAAGATTTTTTTTTATGCGGCAGAATGGATTTAAAAAAACGTGAAAAATGGCATATTTACCAATATTCTTTAAACTAAGGATTATTTTGCCAATATCGAATAGATAAAAAAAAATTTCGGTTTTTTATGACCTCAAAGTATTCTAAAAAAGCCCTCAAAAGATTAAACTCCAGCGATTTTTTTTTTCATTGTGTTCCGAATGATCGAAATTGTGGTTTTTGCCAAAAATCGATTAAAGGCTAAATCTACCACCTTTTATTCGTCTATTGAGAATCACAATTATTTTTGGCACTGATCCTAATTTCCGGTGCTAAAAAATGTTGATTGTTGAACAACGGGTACAAATTTTTGTTTGATAATAGCATCTTATAGAGAATACTTCAGTTTCCAAAACCCTCTGGTTTTTTTTCTGTGCGACCATTAGTCTCCGAGTAGTCAGTCATCAAAGTCAAAAGTGTCATTTTTGCTTTGAACATCGATAACTCAGCGAGAAAAAATCGTACAGAGCTCTCCCACCGCTCAAATTAAAGGGAAAGAATCCAGCTAGATGATCCTTTAATCCGATCATTCAAAACCATTTATTAAAGTCTGTGCAGACTGTGAAAGATGAGCAAAAATTTCGATTTTTTTTTTACTTTGGTTTTTTGATGGCTACTAAAAATTGGCTGATGCGAAAAATCTTGACCTCTCAAAACTAGAGATTCACACCTTCAACTTGCTTTTTTTATTTTGCTGTACGACCATTTTTTGAGGAGTTACAGCTATTTAAAAATGACCCTAAAATTGGCGGACTTTTTCAATATCCTTTAATTCTTTTGCCTAGTGTAGTATTAAATAAATGTAAACAAAGATGTTTATAAATTTTTTTGCAACAAATGTTCCGACAAACTTGTTTTTTGTTATCTGAAAAGAAATTGTCAAGTTTCCCGAATGGATATACATTTTTCAAGAGTTTTTTTTATGGTTTTGAATTTTCTTACCAATATTGAAAAATGCACAAACAGACGGATATTCTTTACCTTCCCTCAAGTACAAAGGTTCTGTATCAATCGTGAGAAATTTCAAAACTGTTAACAGAATGCCTTCCTGTTTTGAGGCTTTGAAAAATTCGAAAAAACCAGATATCAAATTGATAAGAAAACTTTTGGAAATTCATACACATTCGCAAAAATAGATATCGCGATTCCAAATAACGAAAAAAAACTTTGCTTACAAATTTGTTCGTATTTTTTATCAATACATGTTTTCAAATGTTTACTTTGCGTATTTTTAAACACTTAAGGAATCAAATTTTTTTGTAACAGCGTTGGTTGGAAATTGCAAATGTCCAGAGAGAAAAAAATATCGTTTATTCGTAAAAATTGATTAATTGAAAAAAAAATTACTTGAATTTTTTTCAAGACGAAAGCACGCTTTTTGGGAGAAGTTTAGGGAAAAAAATGAATTATTTCGTTCTTTTTTATTAATAGTTTTGGCAAGGATAAATGAATTCGTTAGTACAAAATCATTTTTAATTCAGATTCAAAATGCATTCAGAATTCCACAGAAACGAAAATAAAAATACAAGAAAAAAAAAACATTTTTTCGTTTGGTTGAAGACTCATGTGAACAACAATAATTCATGCTCGTAACGATATTGGGACTCGTGATCATTATTATTATTTATAATGAGCATTTAATCGGCAATAAAAGAAATTGAGTCAAATTCAATTTAGTTTGAATTTATCTAACAAGCACGAAAAACATTTTCTTTTTTTTTTCAAATTTGGTAAAATCCAGCATTCGTGTTAAAAAATTGTGCACAAATTAATTGCGCAAATTTTCCATAAACATATTTAATTATAACTTTTCAATACTTTTCAATAACATCAATATTTTGAATTTCTTCTATGTAGTTGATATTTTTAAATTTTTTCGATACGCGTAGTACTAAAATAATCTCTAAATCTAATTGTTTTTATTATATACCTCCTATGCATCCTTAAAAAATCCACGATTTTTAATGTCGATTTTTCCTATCATATACAGGCTGTCCCTCCTATCTCTGTCACCCGAAATAACTCGGTAATTATCGACGTCACAAAAAAATGTTCCAGACAAAAGTTGTACGTTGTGAAGGGGGTCATCGAATGCGATGAATTTTTTTTATTTCGTCGCGGACGCTGACACACAGTGAAAATCACCTCCACTTTTTTAAATGGAATGGTACATTTTTTTTCAACCATCTTGTGGAGCACCTCAAGCCGCATAAAAACATTAGGGGGTAAAAGTCGTTCAAGGTCGTTCAACGTCAGGATCGATGATACAAATCTAAATAGGTGACCTTGAATTACCTTAAACGACTTTCACCTTATAATGTTTTTTATGCGGCTTGAGGTGCTCCACAAGATGGTTGAAAGAAATGTACCATTCCATTAAAAAAAGTGGAGGTTACTTTCACTGTGCGTCAGCGTCCGCACCGAAGTAAAAAAAAATGGTCGCATTTGATGGCCCCCTTCACACCGTGCATCTTTTGTCTGAAACATTTTTTTGTGACGTTGATAATTATCGAGTTATTTCGGGTGGCAGAGATAAGAGGTACACCCTGTATATGTATATATATTGTGATGTCGGGATGGACACTTTTATTATAATTGTGGAGGAAAGGAGTGACCGACTCGCTCCAGAACTCGGTTGTAGGACGGAATGACTCGGTTAACACGGATTGAACTACTTAAGACGGATTTATTCAAATAACTGACGGACAGAGATTCATCATCGTACAGTATTCGGAGACTTACTGACTATCTTAGCTTAGAACGTAGGTAACTTATAGGGATGGAGTGTCGGAAAATCGAGACTGTGGTTGGAAGGGCCTACGTGATGTTAGGAACGTTGGCCCTGGATCCTTCTATAAAATGCAAGCTAGGCTCTTCGATATCGGTTTCACGAGAACTTGAAAAACCATATTAGGGAATGAAAATTTACGGCATTCCTAATGCAGCTGGCCGGACGTTATAAATTATATGAAAGCGCCGCTCACAAACATCCAGGCGCATCAAGGAGAGCTTTCGTGATAGGTTTTTCAAGAATTTGGAAAGCCATGCGTGGGAATGATATTCCAAATGTAGGTAGACGGATCCTATAAATTTGGTGAAGGGCCACTTTCACAGATGTATCAGCTGTAAGGATCGTGGGAAGAAAATAGGGAGAAGAACGACCAAGGAAAAAATAGAGGACCTCTTACACATCTCTCCTTATTTAAGAAAATTCATAAAACAAGATGAATTTTCTTTAAGCCTTAAGGCTGGTGGATCGACGACGACCTGTTGGTTTCACAATATGACTTACATTGCGGTTTCCGGTAATTTCTAACATAGCGCATTCTACCCTATCGTAATTAACGTTGTAGTCTACATGTTCATTGTTTTGATGGAAACAATTATTGTACACGTTGATACATGGAGAGAAGGTTGCTTTAAATGCTTTGGTAAATAAATTAAATAAGCATCCACATAATCCGCACCTCATCGTGAAATACAAGAAAACAATTGCAGTGCAACCGTATCCGAGGTACTTGATGCTTTCCTAGGTAGTTTCTATAAGTGATTTAGTTCGTTTATGTTGTCCAATTTTTGCTGCTTCTTCTGAGATTTCGTCTAACGTTTGTCCAAGGGCCTAAGGTTTCAGTATATCGGGATAGAGAGAAGAAGTTTCGAGAATATTTCTCTCAGGAAGAAGAACTAGTATACTGCAACGATGTAGAAGGATTGATCAATGAAGTCAAGCATCAATCTTATAAGGCAGAAGAATGAAGACTGTTCCTTGATTCATCGAAGCGGAGACTCAAAGGGGTTTTGCTTCACACAGGCTACTTTTATGCCCCGATACCGCAAGCGCATTCAGTGGTGCTAAAAAAAAGTTACAAAAACATTCAGAAGGTGCTAGACAAGATCAGTTACGTTGAACATAAGTGGCAGATCTGTGGCAATTTAAAAATACTGTCTATTATATTAGGCCAGCAGTCCGGCTTTACGAAAAATCCCTGCTTCTTATGTTTATGGGATAGCAGGGATCGGAAAAACCATTAGACCGACAAAGTATGGCCCAATAGAACAAATCTGAATTCAGGAACACTCAACATCATCCAAGAACCTTTAGAAGAATCCGATAGAATCTTGCTACCCCCTTTGCATATTAAACTTGGGTTGATGAAGCATATCGTGAAATCTTCGAACAAGGAGGGAGAATGTTTCATTTATTTGCAACACCAATTCCCCGACATATCGGATGCTAAGTTGAAAGAGGGGATTTTCGATGGGTCACGGATCAGAAAGATGTTGAGAGATGAAGTATTCATCACGACAATGAACAACTCAGAGAGCCGCGTGAAGCAGTTTCAAAGAGGTCGGTGAGAACTTTTTAGGCAATAACAAAAGTCCGAATTACGAAGAAATTGTCCGGGAAATGGTCATCAACTACGGTAAAGAAGGTTGTTTTATGAATCTTAAATTGCACTTTCTACATTCTCACCTGGATTCATTTCCTGAAAACCTTGGCGCCTACAGTGAAGAACAGAGAGAGAGAGAGAGAGCGTTCCCATCAAGATCTCAAAGAAATGGAACGTCGATATCAGGGACGTTGGGATATTAATATGATGGCCGATTTATGTTGGATGTTGAAGAGAGAAACAACCAGGAAAGGAATAAAACGAAAAAGAAATCCCTAACATAGGTCGTTGGAAGAAAAACAAGTACGTTTTAGCAAAATGCGATAGACATTTTCAAGCGGTCCCAAATTTTTTATAGTATCGGTGCAGTGACATCGGCTTTTGAAAGTATACAATAGGTCCGTGAAAGAATTTACAGATGTATAAGTCTCAGAAGTGTTTGAAACGTGTTGGCGTTATAGAAATGAGGGAAAAATGCGTTTTTTGCGTAGTTTTCGCCAAATATACGGGTTCCGCCGGTCCTGGATCCGTTTTTTGGTTCCTACGGTGTTAATACTTCTAACCTTATGTGAATATGTGAATATATAAGTATAATGAAGCCAGCGGATCCTCCCAAAGCGATCTAGTTGACGCTAAACGAGAATAATGGCGTATTTCCATCATTCTTTGAGGTTATCAAAAAATGGTACTCAGCATCTTCATTTTAACTTCAAATATCGATTCAACAGCTCAAAATACGTCGGAAAAGTTTAGTCCGATTCGTCGCACAACCAACTTTTTTTGGCTGTGTTATTAACGTATCTGGTAGATTCACAAAGTAAAATGCAGTAGAAGTGCCCTTCTGTTTAGGGATGGGGATAATACGGAAAACGTCAAGTAGATTGTTTTCTATTACTGGTACCTTAATTATATAAGGAAAAAGATTATCCTTTAACATGGCGCTTACGTCGCTAATTCCAATAATTGTCGCAAACGGGAGGAGTATTACTGGATGAGGCTTGCTCCCGAATTGTTTTTAGTGGTCTGATCAAGTCAGCAGGATTCAAAAATTGCGGATGGATTATCCCTTGTTTACCATCGCTCACTGTATTTAAAACATTGTTGATATATTCACTGTATTCGTCTATAAGGGTTTCTAGAAGAGTTACTTGTGCGCTAATTTTTATATCTCTAGTATTATCAGCTACCGCAAAATTTAGCTTTCCATAAGAGTTCGACAATTTTTTATTTTCGGCGCGCAATTCCTCCATAGCTTTGGAAAGTGTTGATGCCATGCCTTTAACTATCGCCATTTGGTATTAAACTAAAGTACTCATTTTCTTATTGTCAGTATGAAGTTTATCAATCTCATCGATATAATATTCAACATCGAAATTCCCAAATGAGACGGGGTCTATAATCAATTATGTTCATTAATCTAGATCTTCTTGAGTCTATTCTATTTAACCTTTGTCGAAGGATTTCGATTGATGCTGATTCGGCGCAAGTCCTTTTTTGTCGGTTCCATTGCAGATTCTTGACAAGGATGTCGAAGCCATATCCGGCTCATCCCGATGTAGATTTATTTCGGTGATGTCGATGTAGGTGACTACTGTCCAGGTTTGATGGTAGATTACGGCACTTCCCAGGTTTTCCATATATTGAGACGGAAAAGACCGTCTCATGAACGAACCGATAGACTATCGCCCCAAATATGGAAAGGAGTTAACCGATTTCGGGAAAAGGAAGGGGTAAAAGAAAAACAGACCAACACCAAAACAGGGTCATGTTGGTCGAACCTATAGAAAACGAGGTATAAGCACGCTAAATAAATTAATGGCTGACAACAACAAAGGGAAAGTAACGGCCACACAACACAGAAGCAAAATTTATTTAGATGTTACACTAATTGAATTAGAGGAATACAGAAGAGAAGGGGAAGAAGAAGCGGTAAAATCAAAGAACCCACTAATCTAATTAAGGGAAGACGGAAAAGAAGGGGAAAGAAAAAGCGGTAAAATTAGGGTATAAAAGGACGGGAATTTTGGAGGAAAGGCACTTCATTCATCCCTCGTGGATCGAATAGTACTGCTTGGCAAAGTACATCCCTAGTGGACAGGAAACGCTGAGGACACGGAACGTTGAGAGACAAGGAAAAAAAGGAATCACGCCTAAAAAGAGCATTAGATCTCTCTCTTCGTTTTTGGAAATTAACTAGTACTGCTGGACCGAGTACATCCCCCGTGGATTGGAAACGCCTGAAATACGGAACGTTAAGGAACAAAAAAGAAGAAGAATTGAAATGAATTTATCTTTAGTGAGAGAATATTGAAAAATCAAAGAAAACTAAAAAGAGCAATAAGGAACGTTAATAACTTGAGCGTAGCGAACAATTATCGCTAAATAGGTAGGAAAATTATAGTAGGAGAAAATAGAGTCCGAGAAGGTATCATAACGAGCAAGCGTTACGGATAGGTATAACAGAAAAATATTAAATTGGGAAAATACGAGAAATATTATATTAGGAGATAAGAAAGCGCATATTCAAATATTGTACGCGACAGTCATACAAACAAAAACACACACACCCACACACACACACACACACACACACACACAACGTGATTATCGATAAATGCGTATCAGGATCGCAGAAAGGACAAAGAGGTATCCCGAAATAATGAGCGCACCGAAATCTATGCAAAAAGGGCCAGTCGAGTGCTCGAGGTAAATCGCTCGGATAGACTATCGTAGACCAGTAGGTGGCGACATCGCACGCCAAGATCGAAGAACGGGCAGATCAATTATCGACGCGCGATAATTGATCGGGAGAGAGCGTTGATCACTCCGACGCGAAGGACAGACCTAGGGTAGGGGAATCGATCTCGACGCGTCACGAGAGAGCGCGCGCGCCTACGGCCCGTAGATCGCGAGTCCTAGCTCCACGAGTGGGAGCGCGCCGCGACTCGACGCGCCCTAAGGGAAAGATATAAGGGAAGGTGCCGCGTCGCCATAGGCTAAGCATCGCTACCTACCGCGCCGCCAGCGAGAGCGCGTCGCAAACTCAGGCCGACTGAAGCAACAGGACTAGGGAAGAGGGGGTAAAAGATATCGATCTATGATAAATGATCCCGCCCGATCTAATTGTACCACGCGAGTAATGAGTATTTGACCGACCGAGAAAGATATTGCGAAACGTACACAAACAACACGAACAACACATTATACTTATACACAGCGTCATTTTAGATTATATCGAGCGATAAAAAACTGAATAAATCATATTTTTTTGTTAAAAAATACCCAAAACACCTGAGTTTCTATTAATTGCTTCCCTGTTCGAGTCCCAAACCTATAAATTTATTTGTGATGAATTAAGACCCGTTACAACATATGGTGCCTTCGAGTGGTTCCACCCTTAATTCATTGGATGTAACACACGTTACAAGGAGAGGAAGAAGTAACTGCAACATAATGCCTGCACACAATTTTTGATTAGTTTCTATAACAAGGTTTTAATTTGTTACGTGGATTAATTTTCTTCTATTATTAAGCAAGATCTCGTAGTTGATGTCTGATGTTTGTTCTAAAATAATGGCTGGTCCGTCCCACTTCGGGGCAAGGGGTGTCTTGTCTTTCTCTTGAGCAACGAGGACTTCGTCGCCCTTTGCAAAAATGGGTACGGGACGGTGTATGCGAGCATCCTGGACTGCCTTTAAGCGTTGTTTAGCTGCGATTAAATTATCGCGTCCTCGTTTCACGATACGTTCATGATCAGCCCGCAGTCCTTCGAAGTATTGGTCGATTGTTGCGTTGATCTTCTGAACTGGAAGGTTATTCGGGATGGTAGGTTTCCTCCCGAATTGCATTTCAAATGGCGTTAATCCTGTTCCTTCATGTTTTGCTGTGTTGTAAGCCGTGGAAACAAACTTCAATTTTTTATCCCAATCTTCTTGATTGTTGTAGATCAATGCTTTGGTTTGTTCTTTAATTGAACCATGTGCTCGTTCAAGGCTTCCGTTACTTTGGATGCAATGATGTTGTCATGTGTGAAATTTTAAAGAGTTTTTCCAGGTGTTTGAACGTCTGGCTAATAAAGTTTCGTCCACTATCGGTTAAGATAATTTTTTGAGCTCCATGAATGTAGATGAAATCGTTAAACAATGCTGTGACGGTGGATTGGGCGTCCTGGGATTTTAAAGTGATCAGCGTAATATTTGTCGTCAGCTGATCTTGTACCGAGAGAATGTGCTTGTGTCCCTCATAGGTTTCAGGCAGTGGCCCCACAAGATCCAAGGCAATTTTTTCATTTGGCTTCTCCGGTGTATCTGTGATTATCGCTATTGCTTGTGGTTGTATTCGCACGAGCTTGATCCTCTGGCACGTGTCGCATTTACGGATGTAGTCTTCAATGTCTCTTTGTGGGTTGGGCCAGCTAGCAACAGCCTTTACTCGATTGAGAGTTTTTGTTACTCCAAAATGTCCTGTTGCGTTTTCCCCATGATGTTGTTTTATGATCTCCATTCTTTCTTCTTCTGTACCTGGCTCGTCGGGTTCCCTGTCGTAAAGGTAGACTAGCGGCGGTTCAATTCTCTTTGACCAAATAAATGAGATCATTTGTTTAATTCTCATTTTCGTAATGGAATTCTCCTTTAGATGTTTGCACCCTAGGAAAATCTTCGTTGACTCATTGATTGCTGATAGTTTCTCAACTAACGCATTATACCACTCAATTTCATCTGCTGAAAAATCAAGGTGCAGTTCTTCTTCAGTGTCTCCAGGTTGACCCGTGATGTTGATTCTCGGTGTATTCCTGGACGGTATTTCTTCTAAGATTTGAGGAACTTGCGGAATTTCCTTTGATAATTCAAATTCGATGTAGAGAGAGAGAGATTTTCATTTTCTGTCCCTCGATCATTAGCCATTTCCACTGGGTTGCTAGGTTCTTTTATGTCGTCAACTTCTTCTTCGGTGAGGATTTCTTCTTGATTTTCTGGTTCTTCATCTTGGAAGTCATTGCGTTTTGCTTGGCGCGTAGTTACAGGGTAAATCCGTGATAATGCGTCAGCGTTAGTATTTAACGTTCCTTTCTTATAATTTGCGTCGTATTCATACTCCTCGAGTTTTACATGGAGCCTCATCAAGGGACTATTTGTTGGAGGGTTTAAAGGTTTGAGGATCCATATTAGTGGCGTACGATCCGTAACGATTTGAAATTTCTTCCCATCAAATATTCTCGAAAGTGTTTTACGGCCCAGGCTATTGCCAACATTTCTTTCTCAGTCGTGGAGTAGCGTTGTTCTGCCTTGTTGAGAGTGCGTAATGCGTAGACAATGGGGTGATCTTTTTCGAGGGACCCTTGATATAGCACGGCGCCTATCGCATGGTTGCTAGCGTTGGTGGTGAGGGTGAAAGATTCCTCGAAGTCAGGATATTGTAGAACTGGCGACGTTGTCAATGCTGCTCGAAGTAAATTGAACAATTGCTCTTGCTTGTCTATCCATGACCATGCTGTTTCTTTTTCCAAAAGTTCCGTAAGCGGTTTAGTGATCTTGCTAAAATGCTTAATAAACTTCCGGTAATACCCCGCCAGTCCTAGGAATTGCTTAATTTGTTTTTGGCCGTTTGGCCTAGGAAAGTTCTGCACTGCTTCAGTTTTCTCCGGATCTGGTTTAACTCCTTCCTCAGAAATTACGTGTCCCAAAAATTCTATTTCAGGTCGTAGAAATTCGCACTTATCGGGCTGTAATTTTAAATCTAATTCGCCAAGACGAGTCAATACGTCAATTAATTTTTTATTATATTCGTCAAGTGTTTGTCCATAGATTATTATGTCGTCCAGATATACAAAGCATGTGCTCCCGATTAACCCTCGCAACATGTATTCATCATGCGTTGGAACGTTGAAGGCGCATTCTCTAACCCAAACGGCTTCCTGCTGTAGTCGTAGTGGCCTGATTGTGTGGAGAACGCCGTTTTATGTTCGTCTTGCTCGTACATCGGGATTTGGTGGAATCCTGAGGCCAGATTGAATGCGGAGAAATATTTCGCTCGACCCAATTGTTCCAATATTTCGTCGATGCATGGGAGAGGATAGGCATCGTGGGTGGTTTTTTCGTTCAATTTTCGAAAATCAATTACGATCCTCCATTTCTGTTTCTCTGATGCATCCGACTTCTTCGGTACAACCCAGATTGGTGAATTGTACGGTGAGTCACTCGGCTCGATTAACTTCTTTTCCAGCATTTTGTTTACCTGTCTGTCGATCTCTTCCTTGTGAACTGGCGGGTACCTGTACTGTTCATGTTCACACGTGTATCGTCGCACGTAATGATGCGATGCTTTACTGTCTTTGTACCTGGCAGTGGGTCTCCAAGTAAAGCAAATACATCTGGAAAACTGCCGATGGTATCCCAGACCGTTTCTGCTTGATCTGGTGAGACGTATTCGAGTCGAACGTTTTCCTTTCCAATTGCGTTGACCCGGGCTGCATCCTTCGATGCGTCTTGGCGCTCCTCCTCAGGTAGACAGGCAATTTCCTTAATAGGGGTTCCGTGGAGCTGGTCAATTGTAACCGTTATAGGTTCTTCCGAATCATTCATAACTGGTACTCGGGCTTCATAGTCCTTGGCTTCGAAAACGCAAGGTACTACGACTTTTGGGTTATCTTCGTCCGTGACAACTGCTCCATTTTCGATATTCGTGCGAATTTTGATAAAGTAGATGGTTCGTGGCGGAATCGTGACCGACACCTTCTCAAATTCGAAACGCTTGTCATCGAACATTAAATAATTTTCTCTTCCGATACCGATATTTGTTTGATACTTTTCCATAAATGGAATACCAATCAATCCGTCTTCTTCCAAGGGAAAGTCATTTGGAACGACGTGGAAGATGTGAGTCTTTCCTTGAAAATCTTGTTTGGCAGCAAATAAGGGTTCATGTTGTTGATTGCCCATGGAGAAGAGTGTGTTAATGTTCCGACTTATCTGCGATCCTTCCGTTAACATGTTGATTTTAATTAGATGTATGGCTGATCCGGTATCGAGAAGAAAACAACCTATTCTGCTAGCTATTCGTGTGGGAAGTTTGACCACTCGTTTAGCGGATCCGATGGCATTGACTCGGGGGATGTTTCTTGTGTCGTAGTGATTGCTTCTCCTTCCGGTATGTAATTGACTTATTGTTCGCGGTGGTCGGTGATTGTGAGACTGCCCGTTGTGAAAACCCGATTGTTGCGGTACGTTCCGGTTGGGGTTTTGTGAGTCTTACGCCTTCTTACGACAGTCACGTTCGGGGTGACCCATGCGATTGCAATATCGGCATATTATCGAAGAGAACAGTGCTGCTGAGGGAGTCCCGAAAGATTTATGATGGGGCGGCTCGCGGGTTTCTGAGCTACCTGTATTCTTTTCAGTGATGTTTATGTTGCGCGTCATCATCTCTCTTGTGTAGTCATAAGCTTCTGCCGCTTGTGCCCGAGCTATTGCCATTAGAGTATTCTCCGGTTTTGGAGCCTGTACTTCACTCGAAATCTCTTTTTTTTAACCCTAACAGATATTAGTCGAGCCCTTGTTGGCGTGCGTACTCCACAATGAATCGTCTTTGTGTTTCATCTGGAGTTGAATTAGCTAATACGGAAAGGAGTTGATTTTGTACTTCTACAAATCTATTCATAAATCTCGAAACACTGTCGGTTTTTCGTTGAACCATGAGCGATCTTTGGTCTCTCCAAACGCTGACCGGTTGCAAGTTTCCGAAGAGGATCTGTAAGCATTCATAGAGCTGTTC
Organism: Ophion slaviceki; assembly: GCA_944452715.1. Taxonomy (NCBI): domain Eukaryota; kingdom Metazoa; phylum Arthropoda; class Insecta; order Hymenoptera; family Ichneumonidae; genus Ophion; species Ophion slaviceki. Next base: position 36,864,353 of record OX101785.1, on the reverse strand, counting down.
GTACGTGTTTGTCTCGTACTCTTGAATTTCTCTTGCCGTGTCTCCGATAATTTTTTTTGTGATTAATAATCGACGAAGGCAATCTGATCGGCTCACTTGTGATCTTACATCTTCAATTGACGCAATGAAAGTTTCGACCCCCAAAGATTTACCATCGAATTCACGATTAGTTCTAGAGCTTCCTTCGGTGTTAGCTCTTCAAAAGAATATTCCGGTAACGCGTGCGTAATGCGCGAAGCGTTATCTTCCAATTCGGTTTGTGAATCTGAGTCTTTTATTCGTCTGAACGCCGTTTTGATGGCTGCGTTTACGTTAGACAACGACATTTCGGTTTGATCCACTGAGTGAGTTTCGGAATCGGTGGTTATAATTTGCGATTCGCGATAACGAGTAAATGAATCTTTACTCACCGATTCCTTTCGTGGAGCCAGTTCAAAACGTCGCCCCTCGTAGACTCGAAGTGTCGTCAATCGGTCCTATGTTCCCAGCGTTGATTAGTCAGCATACCCCACACTTAGCACCAATTGTGATGTCGGGATGGACACTTTTATTATAATTTTGGAGGGAAGGAGTGACTGACTCGCTCCAGAACTCGGTTGTAGGACGGAATAACTCGGTTAACACGGATTGAGCTACTTGAGACGGATTTATTCAAATAACTGACGGACAGAGATTTGGCGCCGTACAGTATTCGGAGACTTACTGACTATCTTAGCTTAGATCGGCGGTAACTTATAGGGATGGAGTGTGGGAAAATCGAGATGGTGGGAGGAAGGGCCTACGTGACGTTAGGAACGTTGGCCCTGGATCCTTCTAGAAAATGCAGGTGAGGCTCTTCGATATCGGTTTTATGAGACCTTGAAAAACCATATTAGGGAATGAAAAATACGGCATTGCTAATGCAGCTGGCCGAATGTTATCAATTATATGAAAGCGCCGCTCACGAACATCCAGGCGCATCGAGGAGAGCTTTCGTTATAGGTTTTCCAAGAATTTGGACAGCCATGCGTGGGAATGATATTCCAAATGTAGGTAGACGAATTCTATTTTGGTACAGGGCTACTTGCACAGATGTATCACTAGTAAGGATCGTGGGAAGAAAATAGGGAGAAGAAAGACCGAGGAAGAAATAGAGGACCTCATTACAATATATATATATATATATTGTGACGGAAAATTCCTCTTCCCTGAGTGTCACCAAAGTCCTGACCTCCTTTCCTCGGCGATTTATAATTTTTGGGCGCCAGCCGCCGAAGCGGCTCGCCTGCAAACAGAGGTGGACGATGGTTGACAGCGAGTTGCAGCCTCGGACCGTGGTAGAAAGGCAGGGTTAGGGGCAATGAACATTTAAACACGCGACAGAAACAAAAAAGTATAATACAAAACTGAAATAATAAACAAAAGATTTACGCCTTATTCCTCTCTCCTTTCGCTATTCTCTTGATTTAAAGCGGTTCCGCGGGGAAGATGGTGGGAGGAAGGGCCTACGTGACGTTAGGAACGTTGGCCCTGGATCCTTCTAGAAAATGCAGGTGAGGCTCTTCGATATCGGTTTCATGAGACCTTGAAAAACCATATTAGAGAATGAAAAATACGGCATTGCTAATGCAGCTGGCCGAATGTTATCAATTATATGAAAGCGCCGCTCACGAACATCCAGGCGCATCGAGGAGAGCTTTCGTTATAGGTTTTCCAAGAATTTGGAAAGCCATGCGTGGGAATGATATTCCAAATGTAGGTAGACGAATTCTATAAATTTGGTACAGGGCTACTTGCACAGATGTATCACTAGTAAGGATCGTGGGAAGAAAATAGGGAGAAGAACGACCGAGGAAGAAATAGAGGACCTCATTACAATATATATATATATATTGTGACGGAAAATTCCTCTTCCCTGAGTGTCACCAAAGTGCTGACCTCCTTTCCTCGGCGATTTATAATTTTTGGGCGCCAGCCGCCGAAGCGGCTCGCCTGCAAACAGAGGTGGACGATGGTTGCCAGCCAGTTGCAGCCTCGGACCGTGGTAGAAAGGCAGGGTTAGGGGCAATGAACATTTAAACACGCGACAGAAACAAAAAAGTATAATACAAAACTGAAATAATAAACAAAAGATTCACGCCTTATTCCTCTCTCCTTTTGCTATTCTCTTGATTTAAAGCGGTTCCGCGGGGAAAGGGCGGTCACGCATCTACACTGACATCGACGGCTGCACACACACCTACACCGACATCGACGAATTCACATACACTGACTCACTCTCGCATTCTTTAATTTTTCCCCGCGGAACATAACGTTTACCGACGCGCACTCCACCGTGACCCCGAACCGCGCGACTCACGAGTAACAAAAAGTAAAATAACGAAAAACCGAAAAAGGAAAAAGAACCGAACACAGCCTCCGTGAAGCGGAGGCCGCCGTCAGGCCCGAAACACTGGGCTTTCGTTGGAGGATGTTAAGACTAGCCGAGGGCGCAATTTCGCGACATTTTTCCGCGTTAGCCGAGACTCTCCGGCACTAATTCACGCACGAAGACGCCCTTCGAACGCTGTCCGTCCTGCTGGACACTCAACGGCGAAGTTCCCTTTATTTCCTTTCTGTTCATCGCGAGCGGAACGTCGGCTCTCTCCCCTTTCCAAATCTTTCCCCGAATTTTCTTTCGGGTGGGGCGCGTCCCCACCCGTCTACCTAATGAGACTCGCCGGAGTTCGATCGGTAGTCGATTGCGTATGTGTGTTTGTGTGTGTATCACAAACGGGCGGAGGGGGGGTACGTGACGATGGCTCGCTGACGACGGATGGTGTTCGATCGATGGATCGTTCGGTGAAGGTAGAAAGCGTAACGATCGTCGTCGAGGCGGCTATTGCCGATTCTTTGCAGGCGGATAAATTTTTCCGGGTCGAGACGTGGATCTTGGCGTTTAATAAATTATGTCGCCAGTCCCAAGTTCCCCATGCGGCCGGTACGACCGATTCGCGTAACGTGTTTTCGACGTGTGGGATGCCGAGACTACGCGCCGCCACAGCGGGAGCAACGAGAATCGGCGATTGCCTTTAGGGAACTTTGCGGAGAACATGGGAGTCTGTCTCTCGCCGGTTGGTGGCATGGTGTCTGCCTCGATGATGCGTCGGATCTGTGGCTCATAACCCATGGCCGAGATACAGTCAGCTTTTTCCGGCACCAGGAACCGGCAATTGTGCCAACCGATCCTCGTCACGCCCCTTCCTCTGAATCCCTAATGTGCACGTGCGCGTGGGTGTGTCGCAAATAAAAAAAAAATATTTAAAGTAAAATAAATACACAGTGTTTAATTCGCTTTATTCCTATTATGGGTCCGCGTTTGGGGCGAATGTCGAGCGGGAGAAACGTTTTCACGGGTTTTCCGGGGACCCCGGGAAATTGCCACGTGGCAACATATATATTTGAATATAAGATGACAATGAGAGTACTTACGGTTCTCGTGTTTCTTTGTTCACTGGTTGATATCGACTGCGTGGATTGTAATTATGTGATATATTGAAAACTAATTTCCGTCATCAATATACTATTATCATACTATAGTGATGAGAGGAATCATAAAGTAAAGTATCCCCCTAAAAACGTTAACAAGTAAAAAAACGCCAAGTAATAAAAAATGGCCCCGAAAAAATGATCGGTTTTTTCACTATCTATAAAATTCGAATTAACTTGAAAAATTTGTGATTTTTTTCAAACAATAGTTTTATTTACATTATCACTTTTTCAATCCAAACGTACAAAAGAAGTGCAATGACTTTTTATATGAAAAAGTCAAGCAAATTCACTAAAAACGAATACAAAGTTGTCAAACCCTAGAACTACTACTTTTCTCAATATTTTATTTTTAAAAACCATATTACTATTGTGATAAAAATTTCGAATCATGATTATATAAAAGTACAACTTATACATCATACAAGTACTGTATCTATGTATCACTGGAAAAACTGTGCAACAACTTGGAGTGCATGGTTAAGAAAAAAGCTCGGGAAGATACACGACTTTCTTACAGAAACGTTCCTAACGCTTGCATAAGTAATTTTTGCAACAATTTATCTAGTCATTTAGCTGCGTTATCGCCATCTCTACAAATTTACCTGGCTGAGTTATCGCCACCTTCTTGTACATTCGATCATGTCATCACCACGTTCAAGATGAAAAATGTCGTTATAACATTTTGACTTCATGATATTATTAATTCTTTTGAAATATATATATATATATATATATATATATATATATATATTATATATAAATGAAAAGTTTGCTTTTAGAAATATTTCATAACATATGCTAATTCCAACATTATATGTAGATTGATCAC